>CAUYUJ010019096.1:167500-187655 GCA_963575745.1 Prorocentrum cordatum
TTCTGTTTATCCGTAAGGATTTTGCCCCCTGCCGCCGGCCCCCTCTCTCGGATAATGGGCAATGCAAGAGCGAAAGCATGAGGCATTGGCGCCGCCGTGAAGCAGCGTCGGGACTTCACGCGAAGACGATGAGTAATAGGCAAGACAACTTGAAACTCTGATGATGTTGTTGAATTCGGTATTGTATTTCGAGCTTACTCGCGCATGCTGTGCAAAAAGCTGTTCAACGAAGTATTGAAGTGTTGCACATCCTATGTGCATTTTGACCCTGACCCCGCCGATCTGCAAGAGGGGTGCCACCGAATTGCAGAAATGTAGCAAATCCCTTTTGTTTTTGGACCCTGACCCCAGCGATCTGCGGGAGGGGTGCCACCGAATTTCAGAAATGTAGCAAATCCCCCCCGTGTTTTTGGACCCTGACCCAGGCGATCTGCGTGAGGGGTGGCGCCGAATTTCAGAAATGTGGCAAGTCCTTTTTGTTTTTGGACCCTGGCCCCAGCGATCTGCGTGAGCGGTGCCACCGAATTTCAGAAATGTAGCAAATCCCGTGTGTTTTTGGACCCTGATCCCGGCGATCTGCGTGAGGGGTGACACCGAATTTTAGAAATGTGGCAAATCTTTTTTGTTTTTGGACCCTGACCCAGCCGATCTGCCAGAGGGGTGCTGCCGAAATTCCAAAATGTAGCAAATCCCTTTTGTTTTTGGACCCTGACCCCGGCGTTCTGCATGAGGGGCGCCACCGAATTTCAGAAATGTAGCACATTCTTTTTATGCTTTTTGACCCAGACCTCGCCGATCGGCGTGAGGGGTGCCGCCGAATTGCAGAAATGTGGCTAATCCCGCGTGTTGTTGGACCCTGACCCCAGTGATCTGCGTGAGGGGTGTCAATTTAGACCCCCCCAAGCATTTTTGATAACCCTCCCAGGATATCCTATCCAGGGCACTTTTCGGCTCCCCCTCCCTCGCGCGGTCCATCAACAAGGAACAGTAAGCAGCATAAAGCAATATTGTAACAGTGGAAACTGGAACTAGCGCAGGGAACAGCAAACCCTCAGCCTACGGCCTGGTGGCCCCGCAAGGGGGCCGGCGGATTATATGAAGTGTTCCGACCTTCTACCGGGGGGCCCACCTCATATTGTCTCGTGGCCACGTTCGTTCGGTATGTTCGTTGGTTATCTTGTCGATTGGCTGTCCGGCAGCCAGGCTGATTGGCTTGTTGTCTAATATTACACCCGGCAATAGATTTGCGTTGTTTGGGTGGTTGGCTGGTTGCACGCTTTCGCTATAATGTTCACGGGCTTGAGGCTTCGGGAGCGCGCATCTCTAGCTATTGCGAAGGTCTTACGGCCGGCGCCGCCGACCCTGAAGGGACGACGACGACGCAGACGAGGGAGACGACGATGACGACGACGACGCAGACGTGGGAGACGACGACGACGACGACCACGACGACGACGACGCGCATCTCTAGCTATCTACCAGGATCGTGTGCCTCGAGCTCCCTGCCGAAATGTCGGGAAACGACGGGGTGGGTGGGGGGGGGGGCGAGCAGCGCACACCTCGAACACCCGTGTGCAGCTGTGCGTGGCGCAGTTGTGGATATCGTCCTCGGCGAGCCTCTTTCTGGGGCCACGACGCGCGTGACGGGTGTGCCAAAATTGGCACGGGTACGCCATGCTGACGCTGCCACCGGAACCGTCGGTGCAGCCCCATGTGAGGCCACGAAACGTGTGAGGGGTGCGCCGAAATGCAGGGTGGAACCACGTGCGCACGTGCGGGCGCTGCCACCAGGGCCTTTGGGGGCCACGAAATGTGGAAGGGGTGCGCCGAAATGCCGGGTGGAACTGCATGCGGAACTTGCCAGGGGCCTTGGGTGGAACACTCTATGGGGCCACGAAACGTGTGAGGGGTGCGCCGAAGTGGAGGTGGAACTGCATGCGGACCCTGCCACGGGGGCCTTCGGTGGAGCACCTTATAGGGCCACGAAACGCGTGAGGGGTGTGCCGAAATGAGGCGGAACCGCATGGGGACCTTGCCATTAGGGCCCTGGGTGGAGCAACCTACGGGGCCGCGGAGCGTGCGAGGGGTGCGCCGAAATGGGGGGGTGGAATTGCATGCGGACCTTGCCACTGGGGCATTCAGCGGAGCACCCTACAGGGCCACGAGCCGTGGGAGGGGTGCGCCGAAATGGGGGTGGAACTGCATGCGGACTCTGCCACTGGGGCCTTCGGAGCACCATATAGGGCCACGAAACGTGCGAGGGGTGCGCCGACATGGGGGTGGAACTGCATGCGAACAGTGCCACGGGGGCTTTCGGTGGAGCACCCCGTGGGGCCACGAAACGTGCGAGGGGTGCGCCAAAATTGAAGTGGAACTGCATGCGGACCTTGCAACGGGGGCCTTCGGCGGAGCACCTTATAGGGCCGCGAAACGCGTGAGGGGTGCGCCGAAATGGGCTTGGAACTTCATGCGGACCCTGCCACTGGCGCCTTCGGCGTAGATCCTCCACGGCGGATCCCGGCCATTTGCATGTAGTTATTTTGCCAGTAGTGGAACGCTTTCGTCTACACCACGATTCACTGAGGGCGTTCCATTACTCGCAAAGTACCTACTCGCAAACGTCTGAAACAATACATGTCTACTTCGATGGAATGTGTCGTAGACCCCCCACGGCGGATCCAGGCCACTTGCAAGTAGTTACTTTGCGAGCAGTGGGACGCGCTCGTCTACATCACCACTCACCGAGCGCGTTCCACTACTCGCAAAGTGCCTACTCGCAACCGTCTTGTCTGCTCCGATGGCACGGCGGATCCCGGCCACTTGCAAGTAGTTACTTTATCGAGTAGTGGAACGCGCTCGTCTACATCACCACTCACCGAGCGCGTGCCAAGCGTCAGGAAAAATTACACATGTCTGCTTCGATGGAATGTATCGTAGATCCCCCACGGCGGATCCAGGCCATTTGCAAGCAGTTACTTTGCGAGTAGTGGAACGTGCTCGTCTACACCACCACACCGAGCGCGTCCCACTTCTCGCAGCGTGCCTAGTCGTAAACGCCCGAAACAAACCCACATGTCTGCTTCGATGTTCTTGGTCGTAGATCCCCCACGACGGATCCAGGCCATTTGCAAGAAGTTACTTTGCGAGTAGTGGAACGCCCTCGTCTACATCACCACTCGCCAAGCGCGCTACTCGCAAAGTGCGTACTCGCATACGTCCGAAAACAAAACACATGTTTGCACCGATGGAATGTATCGTAAATCCCCATGGTGGACCCAGGCGATGTGCGAGTAATTACTTCTGCGAGCAGTGGAACGTGCTTGGCTAACCACCTTGGACACAATCTTGTATTGCACAAACAACATTATGCTGGATTTTCAGGGAGGGCGAGGGAGGCAACGGCAGGAGGAGACGTAGAGGAGAAGAAGGCGGCGAGAGGGATGGCGACGCGATCCCGATGACGAGGTTTTCCCCCGTGCCCCATTCCTCCCCCTGCCCGACCTTTCCCCTCTCCTCTCTGGTCCGCCCCCCCTCACCCTCCTCCTCCTTTTCCTCCTTCTCCTCCCCTCCTCCTCCTCCTCCTCCCTTGCGCTCCTCCTCTGCCTTGCCAGTCACATGGAACTCCTTGCCCTCTCTCAGCCTCCCACTGCGGTGCTGGATGGCGCTGCCGTGCGTCATATCCTCGAGTCCGACAGCGCGCGTCGGCGCTTGTACGAGCTGGGCCTCGCCACGCGCACGAGCGTGTGCTGCCGGTTGTCGCCTGCGCAGAAGAAGGATTTGGTCATTTCTCCCCCCTCATCCCACTATGTACCTCCTCCTCCACTCCCTCCCTCATCCCCTCATCCCTCCTCATCCTCGTCCTTTTCCACCCCCCATCCTCCCTCCAATTCCTTCCCGCACACCTCCGCCTCTTCCCCTCTCCCCTTCTCCACTTCATCCCTGCCTCCTCCTCGTCCTCTCTGTCATCCTCCTCGTCGCCGTATCATTATCGTTCTCTTTGTCATCCCTCCTGTTCCTCCTTTCTGATGCTCCTCTTGCGGTTCTGTGATTGCTGCTGTCGTTTGCGTGTTTCTGGTGCCGTCACATTCTCATATCATTCTTGTCGGTTCTGCGCTTGTGATTGCCAGTGCAGTGTGCGTGCAATTGCGGCAAATGTTGTTGATGCGAATGTGATTGGAATCATTTGCATGAGCCCAGTGCCTCATTTGAAGAGTTTGTCCAACATCCGGCAATTGAGGTGTGTCGCAGATCTCGCCCCTGTTTAGGAGATCACCTGCAGAACTTCCCGTAACCGCCACCGCCATCGCCCATGCTCCTCATCCTCACCACACTCTTCACCGTGGGTCATCGGGTCCCCCGGGCACTCCCCTTTTTCTCTTCCCCTTCGGATTGATCTTGGCGTTTCGTGTATACCCACCAGCCGATCCATAATTCATTGCCAAGCGTGTTGCCCCGACCAGGGAATTCAAGGTGCATCTGGCATGAAAGATATGCGGTTCAGTCGTCAAGCCCAAGTTGGGAATCAGTCTGGGCATAACAGGCTGATTCCGAGCTCGCAGCAGTCGCGCAGTTTGCAGCACCCAGGGAGGGGATGCCGTGGATGAATTTGACTGGCGGCAGGGGGGGGGGGCATGGGGTGAGGAGGAAGGGGGGGGGGCAGGAGATAACGGAAACAGGAGGCGGGAGGGCGGGAGGGAATGGAAAAAGACAAGGAGATGCAGTGCTCCATCCAGAACGCAGGCCCAAGCAATGAGGGCTGCGACATACACACACACACACACACACACACACACGCACACGCACACACACAGACACACACACACACACGCACACGCACACGCACACGCACACGCACACACACACACACACACACACACACACACACACACGCGCGCGCGCGCGCACGGACGCACGCACGCACACACACACACACACACACACTCACACACACACACAACACACACGCACACACACACGCAACACGCACGCACACACGCACACACACCCACACCCACACCCACACCCACACCCACACCCACACCCACACCCACACCCACACCCACACCCACACCCACACCCACACCCACACCCACACCCACACCACCCACACCCACACCCACACCCACACGCACACCCACACGCACACGCACACGCACACGCACACGCACACGCACACGCACACGCACATACACATCCTCAGCGCTCCTGGTTATCACCATCATTCCCACACATCCTGCTCTTCCCCAGTACCACCTCTGCCACTGTCCCGCAAGGGGAGGTCGGCAGGCTGCAGGACACCGTCTCACCGGGTAGAGCGCAGACAGATGGTTCGGGGAAGTTGTCGCACGGAGTGTCTTTCTCGTGTTCTTTCTCCTCCTCCTCCTCCTCCTCCTCCTCCTCCTCCTCCTCCTCCTCCCCTTCATCCTCCTCCTCTACTATACTCTTCTCCTCCTCCTCGTCCTCGTCCTCCTCCGCCGCGACGAGGAGGTTTTAGGACAAGTCCTTCTCACCGCAGGAAGGAACAATGGGGGTGGGGGCCCGCACGCCCATCTGGCAGGAGCTGGTGGAGCTGGTCCGGGAGCAGGACCCCAGCGTGGTGACGTTGGCCATCGGCGACGGTGCCAATGACGTTCCGATGATCCAGGAGCTCATGTCGCGTGTTTATCGGAGGGAGGGAGGGGGGGAGGGAGGAGGGAGGAAGGGAGGAGGGAGGGAGGAGGAGGGAGGGAGGGAGGAGGGAACGCGCGCCTGTTAGTTCTTGCACGCTTCCTCTGTCTCAAATGTTCGGCATAGCGGCGATGTGAGGCCGCCGTGGTCGTCGGTGCAGGGTACAGTTGTCAGTGTGGCGAGTGGTGCAGCTGTCGGTGTTGCACTTGGCGCGGCTATCGGCTCATCGGCTTGGTGGGTAGTAGAAGAACAAAACAAACGCCATTCACATAAACGGTTGGCGTTCCGCGGACCTCCTGGAGGGCCAAGCGCGGATCCAAGAAATCCGCGCGGAGCGCCAAGCGTTTATGTATGTGTGGTTTTCTCTTCTTCTAGGTAGGCGGTGCTGTCTTTAGCGGCACAGTCAGCGCTGTTACGTCATGAGCCCTGCTGCTGTCGCCCCACTTGTGTACAGTCGGCGCGGCTGTCGCTGCTGTTCGATGCCGGCGCAGATCTGGCAGAGCGGTCAACGCATCCCCTCGGCCGCCCCGTGGTTCAGCTGCGTGTTGAGTTGTTGCCACCCGTAATGGAACTAGGCAGGCCGCTCTGCTAGGGTCATGTCGTAGCCCAGCGTAGCTCCCAGGAGCGGACACGCCACTGCGGCGTCGCGTCATCGGTGTCCCCCCTGTGTCAAAGATGACTGGCTTGGCTTGCCCTCGCTCTGGCGGGTAATGCTACCCCATTATTGCCGACGTCCGCGTCCGTGGCGGCCGAACCGTATTTGTGAGAGCGTGCTTGCTGGCTGCTGTGTGCGCAAGGCACGAGCGCGGGCTGTGCTGGTATATTCGCGGTCACCGCGCTGCCGATTGTGACGTCGGCGTTCGCCACCTAGACGCGTTTTGTCCCATGTTCGCAGTGGCCCCAGCGGTGGCACCTTGTTCTGTTTCAGCTACGTTCGCGGTTGACGGAGATGTATGTGGAGGGCGAAAACGACAAGGGCAATGACGCAATGACGAGAAGCGGGGGTTGGATCAGCAGCGAGGCGACTGAGCAGCAGCAGCCGCGGCCGTGGTCAGTTGGCGCCGCCATGGCACGAAGGTGATCAGTTGTGGCTACAACATCAACCGCCAGCTCTCGAATTGCAAGGCTACGAGACTGACCCACTTTTGTGGGTAAGTGCTGGCAAGGATGCCCAGACCACGTAGGCAAAGAGGACACTGGGCCAGAACACACGCGGCCCAAAAACGAGTGGGGCACATCGTTCGGCATGCGATACAGCCTCGACCTGGCGACCTCATTATCATTACTATGACCGCCCTCGCGAGAAACTCCAAGCACGAGCTACGTAACAGGCAAACCCAGTGCGAGAACGAGCCGCGTAGCAGGCAACCCAAGCACGCCACCAAAACCCGCGCCAGGAACGACGTGACCGTGCGTCCCGAAAGGATTACGAAGTGCGTCGTCGTGGACGTACCGGTTGAGTACGGCCGCGCCGCCGACAACGAGTACGACTACGGCCACGCCGCCTACTACGAGTACGACTACTGCAGCCTGTTCGATGGCGACCTGTGCTACGATGACCCCCAGGGTTACTCCAGCTTCCGGAACGTTCAACACTACGAGTTGGCAGCCGACAGCTCAGTGAGCAGATTCGGTGAGCAGCTGTGCCCCTCTGGGGAGATCGCGACCAACACAAGCAATATGTTGGATGTATAGGAGAGGAGAGAGAGAGAGAGAGAGAGAGTTGGTGACCCGTCCCCCCATTTCCCCCTCTCCACCCTCTGGGGAGATCGCGACCGAAACAAAGGAAATGTTGGATGTGCAGGAATGGAGAGAGAGCTGGTGCCCCCTCCCCCCGTTTTCTCCGTCTCCGGGCAGGCCCCCGTTTTCCCGCTGGGCCAGCCCCCCGCCCCGCCAGGGGGGGGGGCCACGGGCGCGCGAGCGCGGCCAGGGACGCCCGATGGCGCTGCGCAGGGTTAAGCAGGCAGCAGCAGCAGCAGCAGCGACTGCAGGAAGGCGAGGCGCGGGAGGAGGAGCACGGAGGGGAAAGGGGCGGGCGGCGGCAGGAGTGTGAGGATCGAGGAGGATCAGGAGGGCACGGAGGGGAAAGGGGCGGCGGCGGGAGGAGACAGGACACGGGGCGCTGGCCCGCAGCCGGAATAATTCTGACCCCGACCGCGCAAGCGGATCCGCCACGCGCTTTGGCGTATGCGCAGGTTGGCGCTGCACCCCATGGGTGTAGAACATGAATGATCACTTCAAGCTGGAATGTATGCAGGTTTCGTTTGGCAGCACCATTGCCCGAGGATGTATCATTTGTGTGGCCAAGCTGTTTCGAGGAATCTGTTTAATCGAACGAGCGGATAAGGCAATCTGTGTAAAGTGCGAGGTGTGTGTGTGTGTGTATGCCATGTACGCGTGCAACGTTGAGAATTTCGAGCGCAGGGTGGCATTCGTGCAGCCAAATCACGTTTCGAGCGATTTGGCCTTCAAAAGAGCTGGCAGTGCATAGCGCGATGGCATCACATTCTGTTCCCTCTGCTCCTCATCCCCCCTCGTTTTCCACTGCCCTCGTCATCCCTCCCCTCCCCAAACTCCTCGTCACCATCCCATTTCACACAGGAGTCATCTTTTGGGCACCGGCCTTCAGGCCGGAGGAGGACGAGGAGGGTCAGGAGAACCAGGTCCCAAGGACGAGTTGTCTGAATGGTGAGCGTGCAGGGTGCTCACCGCGTCTGCCGCAATCAATGTCGGCCTTTGCGTGCAGATGTCGCACCCACTGGTGTCTACCCGACGCAACGCTCGCATCCACCCGCATATTCCGGCACGGTGCTTGCGTCACTCAATGCAGCGTTCACTTCAAGGTGCGTGATTTTTGATCCACGTTGTTTGTCCGCACATCGCTACTCTGAAATCCCCTTGCGTGTATGTTGGTAACGCATGGTGGCACGTTGCTTCTGTCGTCCACTTTGTCGTCCACATTCGACAGTCGCCCTCGGATGCGCGAAGGTATTCGCGCTTCGCGCTTCGGCTCCGATTCCTCCTCGTCCTCCTCTTCTCCCGTCCGGGGCGGCGCGGGAGCGCGAAGTCTTTCGCGCGTCACGCTTCGCGCTTCGCATAGCGCGAAGCGCGAAGTCCGGCTCGCTCGGGTGGCGTCAGTTTATTCCCCTCGCACTCGTTCGCTCCGTTCTCCCCTTGGCTTGCAAGTGACCCCCTCCGTCTTGCCACCTTCGCACAGGGCGCGCACATCGGCATCGGCATCAGGGGCAAGGACCGCTTTTGCTCCATTCAAGCATTGAGGCACTGGATTGAGGAGGGGGGACACTGTGTGGGATTGAGCAGGGAAGGAACGAGGGAAGGGGATGGACACGGGGAGGAAAGCGGGTATGATGATAGTGATAATGATGGTGATGATGATGATGATCTTGATGATAATGATGATGGTAATGATGACGGTGGCGATGATGATGGTGGTGATGGTGGCGATGATGCTGATGATGGTGATGATCACGAGGACGAGGACGATGCTGATTATGCTGATGATGACGATGAGGATGGCAATGACGATGATGATGACGATGACGATGATGATGATGATAACGATTATGATGATTATGATGATTATGATGATGTTGACGACGACGATGATGATGAAGATGATGATGACGAGGGTTATGATAATGATGATGCTGATGCTGATGCTGATGCTGATATGATGAAACTGATGAAAATGATGATGATGATGATGATGATGATGATGATGATGATGATGATGATGATGATGATGATGATGATGGTGATGGTGATGGTGATGGTGATGGTGATGGTGATGGTGGTGGTGGTGGTGGTGGTGGTGGTGGTGAGGCTGGTGATGGAGATGGTGGTGATGATTATGATGGAGAAGAAGAAAATGTTTATGATACTGATGATGTTGGATAGTTTGGGAGTGGACGGACGATCCGAAGAGATTTTGACGGAGGAGGACGGGTAAAAGAGAGGACAGAGGAGGCGGAAGCGGAGGAATGACGCGGAGGAATGACGAGGAAGGATACGGGAGGAGAGAAGGCGACGTGGTGATAATCCATTCGGGTTGGTAACAATATGAGTTATCAAGGAGGCAGGCAGCCAAGCCGAAGCGAAATGCAATGATTATACAATATTGTGGCAGGCGAGGGAAACACACAGAGAGAGAGAGAGAGAGAAAGAGCGAGGCCGAGGGCGAGGCGAGAGTGAGATAGAGACAGGGCTGCACATATTCATACACATCTGTACACATACCATATAGTTGTTCATATCAGCATACATGCATACACACATATTGCTATATGAATGTATATATACATGCATACATACCTAAATACATGCATACATACATACATACATACATACATACATGTTTACATACATACATACATACATACATACATGCATGCATGCATACATACATACATACACACATACACACATACATACATCCATCCATCCATCCATCCATCCATCCATCCATACATACATACATACATACCTACATACATACATACATATAAATACCGCCCCCCGGCCCCGGGTCCCACACCTCCCCGTCACATCTCGGGAGCGCTCCCAGTACCGCTCCCCCAGCCTTTCTGGGGAGCCTCCACAGCGCTCCAGGAGGGCCCAAGACGCCTCCCAGGAGCCCCAAGAATGCGAAAGGATGGCCCAAGACGCTCCCAAGCAGCCCAAGTCAGCATTCCGACGGCTCTTGAGGCTCCCAGGTAACCTCCAAGAGACCCCAAGAAAGGTGCGAGAGGCGTCCCTGGACGGCCCGAAGAGGCCAACATTGTAGATGTTCATTGTTTTTTCAATGTTTTTGGCTTCTCGCGTTTTCGAGTTTCGGATCTAACATTTCGTTTACCCCTTGCCACGGGGAGAATACATGTACACCATATTCTGGCGGTGCAAGCATGTCACATTGCGTTTCTCGGCCATTGTGTTGCCCCATCGTGGCGAGGGGTGGCCAACCAAGACCACCGATCCCCATCCGAAGCAACAAATGCGTGGAGATCGGAGGAGAGGGGCCAGTTCCAGGCAAAGAACACACATTCCTACGATAAGCAAGGCCTTGCCTTTGCCCCGACAGGGGAGGGGACCTGGCAGACTGAATTTGGTGATTCCACAAGCCAGCATGCCTCTTTATCAGGAGGGGAGAAAACATACACACACACAATTAATCGTCGATTCCCCAGAACATATGGGAAAATATGGGAAGCGGGGGGGAAGACAAAAACCCAGAAAATATGGGAAAATGTGGGGGATCCAGTTATTTGTGTGTATTTATTGGTGTGTCCCAGGGCCCCGTCACTTTATCAGTCTCACCATACTCCTCCACCTCCCTCTCACCGACCCCCCCCCCCCGCACTCGGCAGCCGGGGCCCAGCATCCAGGGCCCAGCGTCGAGGGAGGCAGATGCCTGTGAGCAGGCATGCTGCACGTTGCGGGCCTCCTGGGTGCGGACTGTCTTCTGGCCAGCCCGCAACCTTCTAGAGCGCAGCACCGTGGCCTGCCGCTAACTGGGAGTCTCAGGCGAAACGGTCCCGTCGATTGGCTCCAGGACGCGACAGGGAGGAGTGATTCACAAGGAAGAGGAGGAATGGAGGGCGGAGGAGGAGGAGGAGGAGGAGGAGGGAGGAGGAGGGAGAAAGGAGGAGGAGGAGGAGGAGGAGGAGGAGGGAGGAGGGAGGTAGGAGGAGGGGGAGGAGGCATCCCGGCCCGCTGCCTGGGAGGGCCGCGCCACGCCCGCGGCTGGACCCCCCGCCGCCGATCCCAGGAGGGCATGGGTGCCGTGCAGGCCTCCGACGTCGCCATCTCCCAGTTCCGCTTCCTCGGCAACCTGCTCCTCTGCCACGGTGGCCCGGCCCGCTCCGGCCACGAGTCGAAGATCCCCGAGTCGAAGAAGAAAAGACGGCATAGACAGAAATTTTCGGAGGTCCGCGCAGATGTCTTGGATCTGCGCAGGCCCCCTTGGCGGCCCCTCCAGCGCCGCCCCTGGCACGCTCCGCGCGCGAGGGAGGGGGGGTTCAGCGCAGATCCAAGAAATCCACGCGGAGCGCCACCAAAAGTTGATGTTTATGCAGTTCTTCCTTCCTCTGGCGAGGGAGCCGCAGGAGGGAGGGACCGCAGAAGGGGGGGTGGTGGCTGGAGGAGGAGTGGGAGCAAGAGGAGGAGGGGGGGGAGGAGGGGGGAGGAGGAGTGCGAGGAGCAGATGGATAATGGGGAAATGAGGACGACGGGCAAGGAAGGAGGAGGAGGAATTAATAAGATGAGAATCAAGAGAATGACGGGACGGGACGATTGCCGAAGGGAGGGGGGAAGCGGGACGCGGGGAGAAAGAGGGATGAGGAGGGGAAGGATGAGGAGGAGACGAAAACGGAGGAGGACGAGAAGGAGAAGGGAAAGGAGGGGGATGAGGAGGAGGAGGAAGAGGAGGAGGAGGAGGAGGAGTGATGTTGCAACAATGCACTCGAACATATGGGTGCGCTCTCCGTGGATTGTGGGCAGAAGTTTCAGACATGCGGAGGGACGAGAGGGGGAGGAGAGGAGGAGGAGGAGGAGGAGGAGAGAGGAGAGGAGGAGGAGGAGGAGGGAGGAGAGGGAGAGGAGGAATAGGAGGAGGAGGAGGAGGAGGAGGAGGAGGAGGAGGAAGAAGAGGAGGCATCTTGGGAGCCTCTTGGGGCACTCCTGGGGCCTCCTGGGAGCGTCCTGGGAGCCTATTGGAGGCATCGTGGGGATCTCCTTGGGCCTCTTGGGGCCTTTGGAGGCTTCTCGGGGATCTCTTTGGCTTTCTCAGGGCATCCCTGGCCCGTCCGACGCCGTCGGAAGCCGTCTTGGGGCCTCTCTGGGCCAACTTGAAGCCCTCCTGGTTCTCCAGGGCCGTCTTGGAGGCCACCTCGGGCGTCTTGGAGGCCTCTTGGGCAGTCTGGGGGCCGTCTTGGGGGCTTTTGGGCCGTTCTGGGGCCATCCTGGAGGCCTCTTGGGTCATCTTTCGGGGCTCTTGGGCCGCCTACCAAAATCGGCCTTGAATTTTCGCCAAATCTTTCAATAGCCGTGAGGACCTCTTCAGTGCAAGCACTGACTTGGGAAATGCAGGGCTCAGGGCAGAGAACGCATTATAGAGCCTATGGGAAGCTCCCCTCGCGCCGCGCGGCACGGCGGCGAATTGCTTGATGTGTTGTTGTGGTGAACATTTGTTCAATTTTAGATAGGTTGAAGACTCAGACATGATCGCGTCGTAGAAAAAAGTCAGAACGGAAGGTTTTTGGCTATTTTCGGCTACGGGGGGCCCTCGCCGGGCCCCGGGTCCGTCAGAAAACGACTCAGGATAAGTCCTAGGGAATGGGTCGAGACTTCCAGGGATCCCGTATTCAAAAAATCGCGACATCGGATCTTTGGGGATGTTTCTTGGGGGCACTGTTTCAAACAGTCGCGCTAACCAGAGGTCTGGAGCCAGACTCCCCCGCCTCGACCCCCGAATCGCCGAAAGCAGTGGACTAGATTGGTCCCCGCGTCCAAGGAAACGAGACACCGAGGAAGGGAGGGGAGCGGCGGAGGAGAAAGAAGGACTCATCAATTGGCGTTCAAATTCCTGCGCAAGCAGACATTTCCTTGGAATGCGAGCGTCAGGCGAGGCCTTCCGTCACCACGGCAGTGTGACGCAGTTTGCCAATGCGGAAAGCGCATTCTATTGCTGATTCACTCACGGCGAAGTCTGAAGCAATTGCACAGTGGCGCCTCGTAGCGTCCCCAGCTGGAGGTGTGACCAAAGATGGGACGAAGGATGAGAGGAAGCAGTGGACTGATGCTATTACGCGGTGGTGCGAATGTTGGAGTATGGTTGACGGAAGTCCAGAATGTGGTGGTACGAACATTTCACGATTGCGTTTCGGCAGCGGAGTGCTCAAATCGGGTGCAGTCCGCTTGCGTGGTGGTCGTTGGGCCACCCAACGGCAAGCGCACGAGGTTGGCATTGGCGGCCACGCGGCTTGACGGACCACTTGGCAGTGAGCGCATGGGAGTGGCAGGGGGGACGTGCCCAGTCGGCGCCAAGCTGGCCCGATTGCCCGTGGCCGCACACACGGCGGTACGGAGTTGACTGGCCACCACGCATCTAGTTTAGTTTCGACGGCGGTGCGGTGCAGTAGGCAGGCAGGGAAAGGGACCGTGGGGGGTGGCGAATGCGGAGGGCGGAGGGCACTTGGTAGGTCGGCGGTCTTACCACCACGTGGCGCTCTACCTCTGCTACTACCTGTACAAGAACATGGCCGTGGCGTGGGGTGACATACTGCACGCTTGCGACATCGGCTTCGGCGGTGACATTGCGTATCGGCGAGGCTGACGCTCCAGACCCTCGCAACAGTCTCCGAGCTGGGTCTCCCCCTGCCCCTCGCCGCCTCCCCGTCACCTCTTCCTGGCAGGGTGCCGGGGGGGAGACTCTGGCGCCAGCAGCGGCGGGTACAGTTCTAGTGGAGGTATGGGGAGTGGGGGTGGGAGGGCGTAGCGAGTTCCCTCCTGGTCCTCGTTCTTCTCCTCCTCCTCCTCCTCCTCCTCCTCCTCGTCTTCCTCCTCCTCGTCGACTAGGCCGTTGTTGCCTCCCTCCTCGCCTAGAGGTTTTTCTCGTGGAGACCCTCGCCTATCTCATACTATGGCGCGGACGGTCTGAAGCAATTTCTCCAGGATCCCCTTTTCTAGACGTGCGATTTTCTCCCTGGTCAGAACTGTGCCAGGCTCAGTATTCGATTCGGCTTGCGCCATCACAGGGATGTTAGCTCTCGAGAGTAATCCTGGTCCGATTGCAGAGCCTGCGACTATCTTCGAGTATTTCAGGCTGGCGGAACCTGACCATGGTCTACACATAGTTGCAGGCCGTGCCGATATAGTCAAAGCTTTGAAGGCTGGCCGTGACCATTCCAGCAGCTTCCTAACCGTAGACGGTTCGCGTGCCCCCCCCCCAGCCTATCCAGAGACGAACCCCAGGCGAGCTGCTGCAAGCCAGGACGCGTAGGATCATGCAGTGGGACAGCGAGGGGGGGGCAACCGTCGAACCGAACCACGCCCCGAGCTGGGCCGGGATCTGCTGTGAGTGCGTGCCCTCTCGCCTCCTCCTCCAGCTCCACACGGACACAGCGCCCTCTCGCCCTCGGGCGACGGGCCGGCGGGCGCCGAGTGGCTGTCCACCTTCTTCAACGCCTTGTTCACCTCATGGCCAGTGGTCCCCCCCCTTTCTTTCTAGAGAGGGGGGCAAGGAGGAGCCAGGATGATCCCTACTCCTCGAACCTCTTCCTCATCCACCCCTCAGTCCAACGGTACCCGTTCTGCCCATTACATTCCTTCCTTGCTTGGGCCCGCCGCTTTTGTGGCTCGAGGCCTGATTAGTGTACCGTGCCCGCTTCATTCTCGCATTCGACCGTTATCATTCAGCCAGCTGGAAAAAGTTCGCTTTCATACTCACATGTTGGAGCCACGACTGTCGGGCACCTTCTCGATACAACGTCGACACCTACGGCGTCGGTCATGGGCCTCGAGCTCTTGGTGACTGCGTCGCCAGAACTTTTGGAAGCACTGGCAGAGAAGAGCGGGGAAGCAATGGAGGGCATTGCGATTGCGTTGCCAGCACTCTGGGGCCCCGAGGGACAGCGAAGCGGATCCGTATTCGACCTGGAGCATGACCTCTCGTTATACCCACGCATCCCTTGCAGCCTCCCAAGACGGGGTACTGGTACGCACTCCCATTGACGATCTTGCAATCCGCGGTATTCGATAGACCCAACGCGCCTAGTAAGCACGCGCGCCGTCATCTAGATTTCCGTTGCGTTCTTGCATTCGCCGCCTGTCCTTTGCCAGCGCGTTGTCCTACAAGTCTCAACTTCGGCCTTCAATGCCCTTGCGTCTTTGCCGCCCGTCCTCAACATGCGTTGTCACTGTGCAGTGACAAGATCACGTACGAGGAGCATTCCCGTGATTGTGTCGCGAGATTTTCCGAGTATTGAGAGCACCGCAATCTCACGACGGAAGCACACGCCCAATACACGGACGAAGTGGAACACATGTGGGGCAAGTTTGCACGACGGCTCCGAGGCACCCTGCCCGAGCAGCGCCGCTGGTGGTTCCCCGGCCACGAGCACCTCTACCACGAGCGGAGGGGACGACACTCCAGATGGAAGGCCATCAGAGTGGGCATGATAACCATCACGAGGAGGAGAAGGAGGTGAAGGAGGAGGATGGGGAGGAGGAAGGAGGAGGAGGAGGAAGATGGGGAATGAGGAGGAGGAGGAACGGAGGAGGAGAGGGGAACGGGCTGGAGGGGGCCAAGGGTGAGTAGGGGGAGGGGGCCAGGTGTCAACCATCGCATCAGAGCGGGGGGGAGAGGGGCAGCAGCGGAGACCGCTGATCAACGGCGATACTGTCAAGTAGGTGTGATGCTCTTGTTTTGCACCGTCCTCTTATTCTCAAAGAGTCTCAGGGGGCAGTGGCGTAGAGGGGTGGGGCGGGAGGGAGAAAGAGGAGGTTTGCCAGGGCGGGACCTCTCGGTTGTAGATCATGAGACCTCGAAGTTTCCCGGTGGGGTTCCACGCGGATAACTACATTCGAGGTTGATGGGTAAGTCGACCCTGCCAAATCGAGGGAAATCTTGTGTCCTGTGTTTCGCGACCCATGCCTTCTACATTCCTGTGGCAATGTGGCTTTCGGGAGGGTATGGTGTCCTTTTGCGTGTCATCCCCAGTCAACCACAACGGTGTGCCAATAATGCTTCCATCCCCATCCCCTATAATCCCACATCCTCATCCTTGTGGTGGACCATTTGAACATTGCACAGTCAGCGACACGTGCAGGCATGAATTTGTTTTTGGAGACCATGGCGTGAACCCAAATTTGGACAGTAGCGGGCACAACATCTCTGGTTCGCCAGACAGTCCCAGGCAAACATTCACAATCGCAGGAAGCAAAGACATCGCCACGCGTTTCCTGATAAGCCTCATGAGGAGCGCATGCTTCAGTTGATGTGTCAGTGATGTGTTGCGCTCGACCCACCCTTCCGCCTCTCCGTGGTGCGTGTTGGCACGTGTGCGTTGGCGTGTGGCTGGCCTCTTCAGATTGCAGGTGCTCTGCCGACTTGCCTTGGTTCTTGCTGTTCGTCGTCGCCGTCGCCCTCCCTCCTTCGCGAGCTTTCACGCTCATGGGTCACAGGGATCCAAAGGGCATCCTGGACTTCAGCCCAACCGCCGTGCCTCGTAGGGCCGTCCCTCTGGACATATGTCGGCGCCTCGCCTCGCCTCGCCCCATCGTAGTTCTTATCTTCCTCACTTCCTCCCTCTCCTCCCCCTCGTCCTTCCCCTTGTCCTCCTTCTCCTCATCGGGGCCTCCTGGTCCCCCCAGGTTTCCGGGCTGGCTAGCGAGATATTGCGCGCGCCGCGCCTTGTCACCGTCGGGCCTTCGTCGCAGGTCATCGTGCTCGCGTTCGACCGCGACATGCCCGATGAGCAGGCGTTGAGGCGGGCCCCCTTCCCGTCGGCATTTCTTGGTGGGCAGAGTTTGAGCGGCACGACGTCCGTTGTAAAGCGTGCCTCCCCTTCTATTCCTCTTAGCTTTACCCCTCAACATTCAAGCCATACGCCAGCGATGGTGTTTGGCCAGGATCGTCGCGTAGCCAAGAGGGCTACGGCCAGATCCATGGCCCGGGACTGGCGTTGCCGGGGTCGGTGTTTTCGTCTCGCCGTCAAGCCAGAGCAGAGTCCCCAATCTAAAGGCCACCTGAGAAGAGTGAGAGGAGGATCAGGAGGTGGAGCAGGTGCAGGAGCAGGAGGAGGAGGAGGAGGAGGAGGAGGAGGAGGAGGAGGAGGAAGAGGGGAGGAGAGGAGAAGGAGGAGGAGGAGGAGCAGGAGGAGGAGCAGAGCAGGTGGAGGAGGGGGAGGAGGAGGAGGAGGAGGAGGAGGAGGAGGAGAGGAGGAGGAGGTAGGAGGAGAAGAGAAGAGAACCGCTGAGAGTTTATTATCCAAAGTGCCTGCGCGACGGCGCGAGGGCCAGCGAGAGCCGCGGCGGCCCCGGTTCCTGGGTTCCTGCCCTGCTGCGGGCGTGCAGCGGCGGCGTTTCTCGGCGACCGCGTGCCCGCGGGGGTGGGCCTCCTTCGCACTCTTCTCATCATTTGGGCGAGGTTCTCATCGTGTCGGAGGTGGATCGACCTCCTACCCTGACACGTCGATTGAGGAATTGGCAGTTCTCGGTTCGCGAGAGGGTGTCGCGGCCGTCACTTCTGCGGGTCCAGGTCCGTTGGTTTCGGTCCCAGGCCGTTTTCACTATTGGGAGGTTTACTAAAGGGAGGTTTGTCCACCGC
This sequence comes from Prorocentrum cordatum, assembly GCA_963575745.1. Taxonomy (NCBI): domain Eukaryota; class Dinophyceae; order Prorocentrales; family Prorocentraceae; genus Prorocentrum; species Prorocentrum cordatum. The sequence goes on from CAUYUJ010019096.1 coordinate 185,511, forward strand.
CGAATTTAGTTCAGGATCAAGAGGAGGAGGACCAATGTAAACCCAAGACGCATCGACGATGTTGCAATGGACACCCCCTCAAAGTGTCCTCCTCCTCGCAGGGCCTATAAGAACTTTTTCACATTGCGAGAAGACAAGCGTCTGGGACCTCAGCGTCGCAGATCAATGTGGCTGCTGCGTCATGGCAATCCGAAATCGTGCCTGAACTGCGTTCCTGGGACTTCAACACCGCGAATGAACTGAACTGTTGCGCTCTGACGGTCCTATGCCTTGCCAGAACACCATTCCTGGGACTTCGACCGCGGGAATCCTTGAAACTGTCGCAAATTGTCAGCATGAATGTGCGCGGCGCTGAGGCGAGAGGTACGTTCAAAACAGACCCACCCTTTGTTTATTTGAAGTTGCTGCAGGCGTTTACGGCGAATGTGCGCGGCGCCAAGGCGAGAGCCACATGTTGAAAACCACCCGCCCTCCTTCTGTGAAGCTGCTGCAGATGCTGAAAACGAATGTGCGCGGCGCTCAGGCGAGAGGAAGGTTTTAGAAACAGCGCGCCCTCCGTGCGTGAAACCCTGGCTGAGCTGAAGACGAGAGTGCGCGGCGCTAGGGCGAGGGCCACATGCTGAACTGCCTGCCCTGCTTCCGTGAAGTGGTTGCAATAATTTCATGTCGGGCAAATGTTAAAAAAATGCACCAATAATACGCCAAAAAGGTCCAAGCATGCTCAACAAATAGTCCCCCGACTATTTTGGGATTTTTTGGGGAATCTTCCTGTAGGGTGACAGCCCAACTTAAAAATAGTTGAAAACGAAAGTGCGCGGCGCGAGGGCGAACCACGTGTCAAAAACCACCTTCCCTCCATCCGTGAAGATGTTGCAAATCTCAAGCCTCAGGATCAGAAGGTGTGAGGTCGTCTCTCAGGCGAAACGCCCGGTCCGTCCTACCGTCACGTCTGGGGGTGCGACACGGAGGAGTGATTGATAAGGAGATGGGATTGAAGAGGGATGGGGGAGGAAGGCAAGGAGGAGGAGGAGCAGAGATTGGGGGATAGGAGGAGGATTTGTCTGGGTTCTGCTGGCCTGTCCTCCGCGACAAAGTTCGGCGTTGCACATGCGGCCCTCAAATGGGCCAATTTCTCGCAAGCTTGCTGTGCACGCCTGCGCCCTTCTCGCACATGCTGATCGCATCGCTGTGACTGCTGCCACTGCCTGCCTCCTCGCACCAGCTTTCGCTTACAGGTTTGTAGCTGATGTTAACATTTGTTCCAGCTACCCCACAAACGAGCCACGACGAGTGCTGCAACTGTCCGCCCATCTCGATCGATGAGCCGGCCACGGCTCACCGACCGAGTCCGTGCACAGACACCCTGGACGTCCCCCAACTATACACGGTTGTAGTTGAAAACGTATTTGTTTGCGTTATTTCTTTATCGCACGAGTTGATCCTTGCACTGTAGTTGACGTGTTCAGTGACAAAAGTTCATTGCTTGCTTACCACTGCGTGTCCGAGCTTTGCACGCACACTCTTGAGCCTCCTGCGCACGAGCTGGCACCTTCGCGTGAGCTGCGCTGTAGTTGATGGCGGTTGGCTTGTGTCCTTCCTCCACTCTGCTGCCATTGCTTGCCCTTCTCGCACGCCTTGACATTCTCGCACGGCCTGTCCCCAGCATTGTAGCCAATGAAGAGGAAAGGAGGAGGTAGAGGTGGATCAGGGGGGGGAGGAGGAGGAGGAGGAGGATGAGGAGGAGGAGAGGCGCCTCGGCTTGGGCGTGCCGAAGGCTGGCAGATCTTGGTTCGAAACGACCGTGCGATCTCTGAGATTGTTGTGCGATTAGGTTCTCCTCCGCCATCCCTCCCTCCGCCTCCCCCTCCTCCTATCGACATTCCCGTGTTTCTCCACTGCAGTCAGAATGCGATCCAAGGACGGAGTTTGCAGCTGTCTCTTCCTCCCTCCACTCGAATGCGCCGTCGAGGCTCCTTTGAGGCGTGGGCCCCTTGCAAGGGACGCTGGTTAACACAACGGGCTCCAGGCATTGTGTTTCACTCGGAACTTCGCTGGTCGTTCATGATGTTGCTCCCATTGCAACGTGGGCCCACATTCTTGGATCCGAGGTATGCTTTGTCGGCGCCTCCAATCCTCCCCCGTGTC
>CAUYUJ010019097.1:0-7500 GCA_963575745.1 Prorocentrum cordatum
GAGCTCCCCATGGCTGGCCCAATGGCCCATTGGGCCATGGGCCATGGGCCATATCGATATTATCGATATTATATGCGTCGCTTCTGGACCTTCTGTCAGTCAATCCGTCAGTCAGTTGGCACGGTGTAACGTTCTGCACAATGTGCACGAACATCACCGTCACTTCGCGCCAGGCGCGGCGGCGGCGGCGACGACGACGACGGCGGCGACGGACGGCGACGGCGACGACGACGACGACGGGTCCGACGACGACGGCGTCACATCGACGACGACGACGGCGGCGACGGACGGCGACGGCGACGACGACGGGTCCTCCTCCTCCTCCTCCTCCTCCTCCTCCTCCTCCTCCTCCTCCTCCTCCTCCTCCGGGGTCCGAGCCGCGTGAGGGCTGTGCCAGAATGGGCGTTGGGCGCATGGTGGACTTTGCCTTCGGTGGAGCTCCCTGTGGCCCTGTGGGCCACTGGGGCCACGAACCGCGCGAGGCTCGGCGTGAGGGGTATGGTGTTCCGAAATGGGCGTCGGGCGCATGCGGCCTTTGCCACTTGGGCCGTAGGCCTTGGGGCCTTCGGTGGAGCTCCCTATGCTTTGGGCCCTTATGGGGCCACGAACCGTGCGAGGGGCGTGCCAAAATGGGCGTCGGGTGGGGCCGCGCGCGGAAGGCCGAGGCAAGGAGTGGGAGGAGGGAGAAGGGGGGGGAGGAGGAGAGGAGGACGAGGAGGAAGGCGGGGCGCTGTCTCTTCAAAACGAGGACCCCACACTGCCCAGCCCAACACCACAGGATCCCATTATGGTTGGGAACAAACGCTGGTCTTTACTGGGGTTTGTGAATTTTGACTAAGACACCTTAGCCCCTTAGCCTGGCGACCCTGGAGCTTCTCGAGTTCCTTCGTGAAGGAAGCGAAGTTGCTGCTCAGCTCCGCCTCGGTCGCCGGGAGCGTCAGGGTGTCGTCCGGGGTCGGCCCATCGCCCGCCTTGGTCTTGGCCGCCTTGGCCGCCTTCTCGGAGACACTCAGCTCGGCCTCGCCGTAGGCGCGGCGAGCCCGCTTCGCAGCTGGCGAAGCACCGGGCGGCGGAGCTGGCGGCGGCATCTCGGGCTTGTCACAAGGCGGCTGAACTGGCTGCGTGTCCAAAGGCGGCTGAACTGGCGGCGGGATCTCGGGCTCTGCTCCGAGGCGTTTGGGCTCGCCCCCTAGATTCACACTCACGGACAAAATCGCCACCTCATCATCATCGTCGGCCTGGCCTGCGAGGTAGGGCGGGCCATCAGAGTAGACCGCCTCTTCGCCCTCGGCACCCCCGGCGGCACCCCCGGCGGCCGCGAACATGACTTCGTCGAGGCTGTCGCTGCCGAGGCCGTGTTCTGATAATTGTTTTAACAAGTTGCGACGCTCCTGGCAGAGGTCATTCTGGGCCTCGTTCTTTTTCACGTCCTTCTCCGGCGTCTCCAAGGCCTCTGAGTCCCCCCAGCTGCTTGGGAGGCCCGCGCACGACGAAGCTGCGGCGGGGGGGCCATCGCGCTTGCTGCGGATGCGGATGCACATGGGCATCATCGTGAGGTAGTCCCGCTCACACGCCTTCGGCAACCCTGGGACCTCTATCAGGTACGTGAAGCCAGGGCGGTTCGTGCGCGGCCTCCTTGATTGGCTCGGCGATCCGCTTGGCACGCCCTGGATATCTGCCATCGCCGCGCGGGATTGCTAGCGTTTGGCAAGTGGCGTCAGATCCCCCTCGAATCGAACCTTGAGCCCAAATGGCTACGGACGACGATGTGCAGCGAACCGTTCCTCTAGTCACTTCCAGGGACGAGGATAAGGTGGAAGGAAGATAAATATATTCGGAATAGGCGGAAGAAGGAGGTGCATGAGGAAGAGCAGCGGGAGGGAGAGCACAAGTGACATGCGGCATATGCGGCATAGGCGGCCGCAGGTGGCTGGAGGAGGAAGAGGATTGGTCCAGGAGTCCTGGAGTCCAGGATGGAGGAGGACCGGTCCAGGAGTCCAGGAGTCCAGGAGTCCGAGAGGAGTCGGAGGAGGGGGAGGAGGATTGGTCCAGGAGTCCAGGAGCCCAGGATGGAATACTTAAGCCTGCGTAGGCTACGTAGGGCGTAGGCAAAGACTTTGACTCTGACGACAGGTGAGGACGAGGAAGAGGGGATGAGGAGGAGGAGGCGGGGGCAGGGAGGCGGCGGAGGACATCTACCCCCCGGCCCCTGCCCCTCGCGAGGACGCCCGCCTCTGGTGGAGTCCGCGCAGTTCTGGAGCGAGGCCGGGCCGCTCGCGCCGCAGCCTGGGGCGGAACACGGGGGGCGCATTCGGATGAGAAGGCGGAGGCTCGGGGGGCGAAGGAGGGCGAGGGAGCGAGGGAGAGGAGGGCGGGGAGGGAGCGAGGACGGGAGCGAACACAAGGGGGAGGACGAGGGAGCAGCGGGGAGGGCGCGATGGGAGGGCCGTTGGATCGTGGGGAGGGGGGGCTGCGCCCTGGCGCCCTCGGCCCGCGGCGCGCCGCAGCGTGCAGGCGTTGGCGATATATAAATATTATATATATATATATATATATATATATATTCGCCGTGGAAGTGATACACAGTGATGGCGCAATGTTGTACGAAGCAACGTATTGCTGCACAGCATGCGTGAATCACCAGACTATTTAACACTATTTAAACTATTTATTTGGATGACAGATTATTATTGATCACGGGCGGCCGTGGGACCAATTCCCCTGCAGGGGCACTCGAGGGGCCAGAAGGAGGGCGGGGGCAAGGAGGGCGAGGGGCGACCAACGAATGTCAACGATTCGAGCATGCAGCATGCTGCATGCAGTGATCATGAGTCTCAAGAACAAGAATTGTATTCAGTTCTGCCCCGTACGTCGTACGTGCTTGGCGAAGAGGGAAGGGGGAAGGGAAGGGAGGGGGGAGGGAGGGCGGGATCAGAAAAGGGAGGGAAGGTGGAGTTGGAGGGTAACCAGGAAGGACCAGGAAAGGGAGGGGAGGGGAGGAGAAGGATCTGATGACGACAGGAGTGCCCCGGGAGCCTCAAGTATCCTTTGCGGGCTTCACCCTCGGCTTCATGTTGAATTCGTTCACCTTGATGTGGTACGCGTCCTTCTGGTGGCCGTCGCGCTGCATCGGCACCCCGCGGTCCAGCCAGGCCGTGAGCGCACGGATGACCTTCTGGTCGTCGCCAGGCACGTCGTCTTTGTAACACGCGTGGAGGGCGCACATCTTGTGAATGCTGCAGGTCGCCTTGATGCTGGACTTGATCCGCCGGAGGTTGCCCGCCCTGTTGTTTGTCTGGCCAGGTGGTGGCGGCCCCTTCAAGTTGAACCACCAGCCCGGGCTCTCCACTATGTTGATCAAATGGTGATCGGGCTCAGGTTCGTGCTGCTCTTGCTCTCGGTCGTCCGTCTCAGGCTTCGGCTCAGGCTCAGGCTGCTTCGGTTCGGGCTGCGGCTGCCCTGGGTCGTCGGGCTCGTCGGCCTGCGCCTCCATGAGCTCGTTGTGCTCTTCCTCCTCCATTATCTGCTGCAGCTCATCGACTAGCGGGTCGCCTGAGAACAACTCTGCAATAGTTGCAATGTCCTCTAGGCGGGGCCCGTCATCCTCGAGCGGCAGGAACGGCAGCTGTGAGCGGTTCCTGCCCTTGCGCCTCTCGTCGCTCATCATATCATCTAAGATGTCGAATGCCTGCGGCACGGCAGGCTTTCGCTCCTTCACGGCCAGCGCATCCCGCTTGTGCATCATCTTAGCATGTGGCAGCGTGCCGGTAATCTTGTACGAGCCAAAGTCATCGAACCTAGATGGCTCCCACTTCAGAGCGACCACGCGCACGCACTTGAGGGTCGTCGTCTCCTCGATCGCGTCAACGTTGTCCTTGTCCGGGAAGAACGCAGCAGTCAAGGCGTCATCGTTCACAAACGACACTTTGCCGAACGCTTGCTGGTCCAGGGGTCGCCGCACGTGGAAGCCGTGCACTGGGGCCTTGAAGCACTTGCGGCTGTGTCCCAGGTAGCCGCCGGCGTCGTGCGGCGGCCGCACCTTCGATGATTCGATTCACCAGATCTCTTGGATAGGCGATGGACCCCCCTGCCAGCGCATCCAGCGCCGCTGGCGGCGCGTTTCGCACCCCAGGGAGGAGGGGGGGCCCAGCGCCGATCCAAGACACCTGCGCGAACCTTGAAAATAAACGACGAGGAGGGGGAGGGGGAGGGGGAGGAAGAGGAGGAGGGGGGGTGAGGAGGAGGGTGAGAAAAGGAGGCAGGGGAGGAGGAGGAGGAGGAGAAGGAGGATGAGGAGGGGGAGGGGAAGAGGAGGAGTTAGAGGATGAGGAGGAGCAGGAGGAGGAGAAGGAGGAGGAGGAAGAGGAGCAGCAGCAGCAGCAGCAGCAGCAGCAGCAGCAGCAGCAGCAGCAGCAGCAGATCGCCCCCCCCTCGCCGGGCCAGGATGGAGCCCCACGTTCAAGGAGTTCCGCAGCTCCTGGAGAAGGCCCGCCGGCCGATCCCGGATGGCCCGAGGGGTTGGAGGAACCAGGGGATCGATGACCGAGGTTTTCAAGTGGAGGGAGGGGTGGGGAGGGAGGGCGAAGGATGAGTCCAGGATGAGCCCCTTCGGCACTTCGGCCCTGCTCAGGCCCGTAGAGCCCGGGCCCAAGGGCCCAAGGGCCTTGCCTAAGAGCCTTCGGCTTAGGCTTAAGGCTTAAGGCTCTAGCGGCTAGCGGCTAAGGCCTCAAGGGCCTGGGCCTTGGGCATTGGCATTGGGCCATATGCCAAAGACCGATGCCAGAGGGCTTAAGGCTTGCGCTTTGCCGCCGGCGAAGGCCCAATTGGCCCGAGGGCCAAGGGCCAAAGGCCTTGGCCCTGGCCCTGGCCCCTGGGCCGCGGGAACTCCCAGGGGCCAGGGGCCCTGGAAGCGGCTCGAGCCGATGATGAGCCAGAACGACACTTCTCTTGGGCTAGCCTCGGGCGGGCCTCCACCCGCTCCTCCTCCACCGCCCTGCTCCTCCTCCTCCTCCTCCTCCTCCTCCTCCTCCTCCTCTTCCGCCTCCCCCTCCCCCTTCCCCTCGTCCTCCTCCTCCTGCTCTTCCTGCTCCTCCTGCCCCTCTTCTCCACTTTCTGCGACCTGGCCATGGCCAGCGCCCCTCAGCTCGGCGAACATCACCTGGTCCTTGAGTCGTGCATGCCCCCCTTGGCCGCCACACACGCCGACGAGTCGAATGTCGTATGGGTCTCCCGCTGGTTCATCGTCCTGCTCGGTGTTGTAGAGCTCGAAGGCAAGGATCCTGTCGAGCAGGGCAACCTGGGACAGCTTGGATTCCGCTGCCTCCACTTGGGCCTTGAGGAATGTCATGATCTCCTTCCTCAGGTACCGCTGGTACTTGCGGGTGTTGAAGGAATACTCCTGGATGCACAGCGCGCCGCACTCATCTTGGTAATCGACAACATCTGGAACGGCCGATCCTGAAGTGACGATATGCTCAGCCATGTTGGACCATTGTTTGACTGCTCTCTTTTGGTTGCTCTTCCGTGAAAATGGAGGAAGGCCACAGTATGCCGCCTCCAGCACACTCTCATGAATGGGCTTGTCGTCTGTCTCAGGCAACTGGCTCTGCACGATGTCCTTGCATTCGCAGCCGTTCGCCAACGCATTGGCCAACGCTGTAGGGGACGAGAGAGAGCTGTGGTTGAGTTGCACTGGGCGACAGCCCACTGGCCCGAACCCCAAAGGGACGATGGCGGTCTCGCCGAAGTCGTACGGCTGGATCAGGATCGCCTGACTGGGCGCGACGGCGCTTGGGCAGCTTGGGGGCCTCTGGTCTTCGAGAGCACGGACGCGCCGATTGACTTCTCGATTGATGCTTCTCTGGAGGACTCTGTAAGCTAGCGCGGCTTCGCCAGATCGCTGGGATAAGTCGTCGTACTCGTCGATCCGCAGCGCCGGTAACTGCGAGAAAGCCTCCTTGCAGGCGGCGTGCGCGGCACTGCTCGCCGGGTTCCTGTAACGCCCGAGCCTGCGCTCCGCCTCCAACCAGTCCTTCCGGAACAATTCGTAGGCTGACATTTTCTTCTTCCTGGCTTTCGGCGGCGGCTCGAAGACGTCGTCGTTCGGCCCCGCGTCGCCGCCGGCGCCGCCCCCGCCTGGGGCCGCCGTCAAGGCCCGATCCTCGCGAGCTTGATGTTCTCTCCGAAGGCAACGCCGCAGCATTAGGTCCTCCCGAAGTGACCCGCCAAAACTCAAGGACGAAAATGTCTTGAACTCCATCTGCGGATGCGAAATGCGCCTGTGGCGTCCGTGCGTCTTCTCCACGGACGCCATGCTAGATTTGATGCTCCAGCAGGTCGTGAGCAGAGAGGGCCCAAGTTCAAGTAACATATCATCGGCAGAGCGGTCCATTAGCCTGCATGTCCGCGCAATCCCAGGGGGCAAGCAGCAGCTGTTGGTCTCAATCAGATCCTGAGCGACAGACCTGGAGGAAGGCTAAGGCGGAGGCACGGGGGGAGAGTAGTAGGAGCAGGAGTTGTGGGAGGAGTAGGGAGTAGGCAGATCTGATAGGCTAGGCTGGGAGCAGCAGGAGGCTGGCAGTAGGAGCAGGATCTCGGAGAACGGAGTTCAATGGTTTATCAGGAGGGTCCTGGATGAGAAGGTCAGGAGAAGAAGGCGGAGTGCCACCGGGAGGATGAGGAGCCTTGGGCCTCGGGATGATTACGAGGACGAGGAGCAGGCCAGGAAGTCAGGAAGGAAGGAAGGAGATCGCGAGGAGTGAGGGCGGCAAATTGTTTATCCGGCCGTGACCTCCGGTCGGTGTAAGATCGCCTGCCGTCGGCGATCGCAAACGTCAGCAGCGGAAACGATTCGTAGACCATCGCAAGCCGCTTCTCCAGCCAGCTCGCGCAGTGCAGGATCAGACGCCTCACGAACATAAACTCGTCTGGCTTGCGCTGCGCCCAATTCTCAAACGAGGCCTCTTCCGAAAGCTGCCAGATCAACCGTAAACGCGTCCCTGGGAGAGGGATGGAATTGAGGATGAGAACGGAGGGTGGAGGGAGGGGGGACGAGGAGGAGGATGAAAAGGAGGAAGAGAATGAGCTGGCTGTAGCGCCTGAGCCCGCCAGCAAGGTGCTGAAGTACTGCTGGCTGGCGACCACGATGCTGCGGTCGCCGCAGAGCAGGTCGAGCAGGATCGGCCACCTTCGCGCGGGCGGTCGGGGGGGGGGGTCGTCTCCTCCTCCTCCTTCTCGTCGTCCTCCTCCTCCTCCTCCTCCTCCTCCTCCTCCTCCTCCGGGACCGCGGCCGAGGGCGCAACCTATGGGCGCCTCCTGTGCGCCCTGGATGCGCCCTCAGGTCCCCCTCCTCGCCCTCCTCCGCCTCCCCCTCCTGATGATGATGATGATGATGATGGTGATGATGATGATGATGATGCTGATGATGATGATGATGCAACAGGGAGGTCGTCTCAGACAGGATGAGCGCTCGCGACGCCCCCTGGAGAAGGGCAGCTCTCC
>CAUYUJ010019097.1:12500-108419 GCA_963575745.1 Prorocentrum cordatum
CTACTACTGCTACTACGCTTACTACTACTTCTACTACTACTAATAATAATAATAATATTATTATGAACAACAATAGTACTACTACGACTACTACTACGACGACGATCACTACTACTACGGCTACACTGCTACTACAACTACTGCTACTACTACTGCTACTACTACTGCCGCTACTACTACTACTACTACTACTACTACTACTGCTGCTGCTACTACTACTACTATTATTACTACATACCATTGCGACTACTACTACTACTACCTTTTTTTTTTTTTTCTTACTACTGCTAACAATACGTCTTCTAATACTACTGCTACTACTGCTACCACTACTACTACTACTACTACTACTACTACTAACTACTACTACTAACACACCACTACTACCACTATCGCGACGACTACCACCACTACTACTACGACTGACTACTACTACTACTAACTACTACTACTACTACTAAAACTACTACGACACTACTACTACTACTGCGACTACTACTACTTCTACACTACTACTACTACCTACTACTACTACTACTTCTACGACGACTACTTCTACTACTACTACTACTACGGAACTACTAGTACTACTACTACTACGACTACTAACAACTACTACTACTAACTACACCTACACTACTACTGCTACCACCACTACTAGCGACTACTACTACTACTACTACTACTACTACTACTACTACTAACTAACTAACTACCACTACTACGAGTACGACTAGTACGACTACGAACTACGACTACTACTACTACTAACGACTTACTACTATTACTACATACTACTACACTACTGCTGCTGCTACTACACTACTACTACGACTACTACTACTACTACTAACTATACGACTACTCCTACTCCTACTCCTACTCCTACTCCTACTCCTACTCCTACTACTACTACTACTACTACTACTACTACCACTACTACTACTACTACTACTACTACTACTACTACTACTACTACTACTACTACTACTACTACTTCTTCTACTTCTACTACTACTACTACTACTACTACTACTACTACTACTACTACTACTACTACTACTACTACTACTACTACTACTACTACTACTACTACTACTACTACTACTACTACTACTACTACTACTACTGCTACTACTAGTAATAATACTACCAGACGAGCTTGGTTTTCCTTGCGCGGCCACCCCGCAGAAGCAGACAGCAGAAGAGCCAAACTCATCGTTACAGTAGGCGCCCGACCACGAGAAACCTTCCACAAGAAACCCAGCCCTGAAACCCCAGGACGTCCATGGATTTTTGGTAAGGGAACGTCGCGCTCCCCATAACAAAGCCATCGAAACCCAAGAAACCCAGGGCACCCTGGAGGCAAGGAGGGTGTTTCTTGGCATGGGCCTCCACTGTAACACGCCCCCGCCGGCGAAGCAGTTTCAGCTGTTGAGCGCGCCCAGGATGGCGTCAACGCAGACCAGGGCTGCTCGGTGAACGCCCAGGACCGTTCAGCAAACGGCAGTTAGACGGGCGTCTGTGAGGAAGGGCGGTCCTTCGGCCCAGACCGCCAAGCGCGATCAACATCGCGCCCCGTGTGAATCACCTGGGCTCTGGACGACGATGCGTTCGAGCCCGCCCTACCCCGAGACGTTGCGGCGGGGGGGGCGCTCTCCTGAGGCCCGCCTTTGGGGCCCGGGAGCGTCTGGCGCACGTCGTGCGCTGGCGCAAGACATGGAACATGGTCTGGAGGAGCCACGGGTATTTGGGCCCGGGGCTTCCCCCAGGCAGCGCCAAGGGGCGCCCTCACCGTGGGGGCAGCCATCTCTTCCCAAAGACGGCCAACAACCTGCAACACCTCGACCCTCGATCCTCGACCCCTACAAAGGATCGAGAATCACTTTTAGGGGTCGAGAATCAGGGATCCTCGATGTCCACAAAGGAAAGGGTGGCCCCCCTTGGCACCCCGCAGCCCAGACATCGGACGCTCGGAGTTGTTTTCCACACGCAGCCCCCAGGAAGGTTCCGCCGTCCTCCCCGGGACCACTGTTATCGCCCGGGAGCCTGCCCCTCCTCCCTCCTCCAGGAGGGAGGAGGAGGAGGAGTAGGAGGAGGAGGAGGAGGAGGAGCAGTAAGCCGAGGAGGGGGGGGGGGACGAGGAGGGGAAAGGGAGGAGGAGAAGGAGGAGGCCCGAGAGGAGGAGGAGGCTGAGGAGGAGGAGGAGGAGGAGGAGGAGGAAAAGGAGGGGGCCCGACAACGGGCCCCAATGGCCCAAACAAAGAAGAAAACGCCAAGATTAAACAATCATGGCGTCGGAGAGCTGGGAGTCTAAACAACCGATCCCTGTCCCCGCTGGGCCCCCCTGGCCGATGTGCGCCCCCCTCTTCGATGGGGATCTGGGCTGTTCCCCTTCGGGTTTCGAGGGGCCTCTTCCCAAATAGGGTGGTGGGATGGTGGGGCTCAGATACCAAATGGGTTGGTGGGACCGCCACGCCGTCCATAACAAAACCATCGAAGCCCAAGAGTCCCGAACGTTTTCTCGTTCGGCGTTTCGGCATTGGGCGCAAGGGACGGGGGGGGTTTGGCTCAAGACCTCTGCTTAGGGCGACTGTTTGCAACAGTGCGTCCGATGCGGGAGACTCCCCCTGCCTGGAACAGGCGCCCCAAACAGCCAAGATCTACTCCAGGGCGGGGGGGTGCGAGGGCCCGCGCCGATCGGCAAAACCATGAATAAACCAACTATCACCAGGGCACTCTGGAGGCCAGCAGGGTGTTTCCTGGGATGGGTTTCCGCTGCAGGTCCCCCCCCCACGGGCGCGAAGAGGCTCCCGGAGGCCAACACTTGCCCAACCTGTTGCATCGTGACTTTCTCGGTCGCAAGGCGGCCTGGGCCCAAAGGAGGGAGAGGACGGGGAGGAGAGGAAGGCTCCGCCGAGCCCACTCGCGTCCCAGGGGAGGGAGAGGGCGGGAGGAGGGAGCGGGCGGTCACCCCCGACGGAGCGAAGCGAAAACATCGCGCTTCCCGCGCCGGGGCCAGGGCCGCTGGGGCGATCCTGCATCCCCGGGGCAGAGCGAGGTCGCGGAGGTCCCCTCCTTCTCCTCCTCCTCCTCCTCCTCCTCCTCCTCCTCTTCCCCCTCCTCCTCCTCCTTCTCCTCCTCCTCTTCCTCCTCCTCCTCCTCCTCCTCTTCCCCCTCCTCCTCTTCCCCCTATCCTCCTTCCCCTTCTCCTCCATGCCTCCCCCTCCCCTCCCCCTCCCCCCCCTCCCCCCTCCCCCCTCCTCCTCCTCCTCCTCCTCTCCCCTCCTCCTCTCCCCTCCTCTCCTCCCTCCTCTCCTCCTCCTCCTCCTCCTCCTCCTCCTCCTCCTCCTCCTCCTCCTCCCTCCTCCTCCTCCTCCTCCTCCTCCTCCTCCTCCTCCTCCTCCTCCCTCCAAAAGGGGCGCGGTGCTCGAAGGCCAGGTGGTCTCGGATTGGGCAGGCTGCCACCACTTCCCAGCTCTCGTGACGGGCCGATGTTTCCAACCACCGCTACCACAGATAGGAGAGGGAGAAGAGAAAGAGGGGGAGGAGGAGGATGAGGTGGAGGAGGAGGAGGAGGAGGAGGAGGTGTAGGAGGAGGAGGACAAAGGGGAGGAAGAGGAGGAGGAGGCCCTCCCATTCCTCCCTTCTCCCCCGTCCTGCCTAAGGTAGTGGTGGTAAGTTAGCCCATCATCTCGGTGCGATCGAAATGGGTACGTTAGCTTCGTGCGGCGTCGGCACGCGCCAAAGATTTTTGAGACCGCGTCGCTCGTTCAATCTTGAATCGATCGCGGCCCCGATCGATTAAGGCTGAATTCCGTCGGGTCGAGTGGCGTCTCCGTGTCACTGGGTGCCTCCGCGTCGCAGAATGCAGCCTTGAACGCCTTCGCCAGTGTCGCCGGCACGCCAACGCCTCATGAACCTGCCGTACGATGAGATGGGCACGAAGAAAGGCAACAACTCCTGCTCAGTTGAACCGGGCTCGCCGACATTCTCGACGCGGACGTCGTTCGACTGATACAGAAAGTCGCCTGCCCCACAGCGGCCGCTACCGATTTTGGACGACGTTGTTGGGCATCGTACCCCTTGCTTCCGTCAACGTTTCGAGCGCCCAAACTAGACGCCCCGTAGATGGGGTCCGAGTAGATGGGGTCGAAGCATCGCGCCGCATCGTCAATGCATCGCCGATCCATCAGCGATGCATCGGCGATGCAGTGGTGACGCAGCCACATCGTCGATGCATCGGCGATGCGACGCGATCCTCCGACCCCGTATATCGGGAGCGGCCAAGAGGCGGGCCGTCCAAGAGGGGGGGGTGCAAATCATGGCCCGAGGCATGTGCGCGGCCCAGCGTTGGGCCAGGGAACGAGCTGGAATAAGAAGAAGAAGCGCCATGAAAGCTGGGGCGTTATCATGGCCCACGCCATGGTACCCCCCCTGGTCATCACCCCCCCCCCTTGGCCGCCCCCCCGAATATACTCGGGCCCCATCTGGAAGGCCTAGACAGGCCCTCGCCCTCGGGAGCGACGCGTGCCCGGCCGGCCCGCGCGCGCCGTCACCCGTACAACACGTCGACCCAATCGCCGCCAGAGGATCGGCTGCACGCAGGGAGGGACCCGGCCCTGGGCTCTTACGTCGACCATGTACGCCCACAGGCAAATTTTGGACGACAAAAAATTCACAATACCCAAAACATAGTCAAACTAAAATCCAAGGAACGAAACAAATGATCAGACACCAAAACAAAAGCGTCCATATGGACTCTTGTGATGATTACGTTCGAATGTTCCTCCTGTGGAGGGACACAGGCCCGACGGGACCCCAGGCGAGAGTGGCCTCTTGGTGCGCGGCCCGAGCGGGGCGCGGGGGGGGGGAGGAACCCGGGGCGCGCTGGCCGCTGCCGTCGCACCGCGCTCGGCGGTGGGAGGGGGCCCCGGTGGGCCCGCGCCGAAGGCCACTCGGGCCTTCGGGTCATAGCTCGGGTCTCTGGCGTCCGATCGGGACGACCTAGGGAGGAGGAGGAGGAGGAGGAGGAGGAGGAGGGAGGAGGAGGAGGGACGCCCCGGGAATCTCTCGGCGAGGCGCAGCTGCGGATAAGCATCCCGAGGCTGGACAGCCCGCGAGGACCGACGACGCACCAGTGGCCACTCTGGCGAAGGGCCGCTTCTCCGATGCAGTCAGGCAGCCTCCTCACCACCAGGGGAGGAGGATGGGGAGGAGGAGGATGGGGAGGAGGAGGATGAAGAGGTGGGAGGAGGGACGAGGGGACAGGAGGATGAGGGACGCGGGGAATGAGGGGAAAGGAGAAGGAGGGATGGATGATGAGCGATCCCCCCGACACGACATCCCTAGGAGAAGGGAGAACGATGAGGTGGAGGAGAAGGAGTGGAAAGTAGAAGGGGGGGCGAGGAGGGGGAGGAGGAGGAGGAGGAGGAGGAGGAGGAGGAGGAGGAGGAGGGGAGGAGGAGGAGGAGGAGGAGGAAGGAAGGAGAAGAGGAAGAGAGGAGGCACAGCATTCGAATGAGTCCCCTGTCAAGAAGCGGACGGGGAGGAGAAGGAGGAGGCGGAAGTGAGACAGAAAGGGAGATGCAACGGAGGAACAGGGAGGACGTCGTCGGAGTCGGCGTCGGCGTCGTCGCGGGCGCGGGCGCTAGCGAGAATGGCAGAGGGAACGATCCCCAGACGACCCCCCGTCTCGCCATCGCTCGGACGTCCATTCCCAGTGCATCAGTCGGTCTCGGGCGTGATTTTTCGTCGCAGGAGGACCCCACATGCTCATCGAGGGTCCCTGCCGAGAAAAAGATGCACACGTCCGAGCGATGCCGGGCTGCGACTGCAACTGAGCGTCGATAAAAAAACAGGTATTGCACGAGATGGCACAACGACCTTACGCGGCGGATCACGCGGGCCGCTAGCGCGGCACGCTACACTGGGGACGAGGGAGCTTACTCGCGACCTTACGCTTAGGTCGGGCCTGTCCCCCTACAGGCCGATGTTCGAGGAAATATTAAAAACAATTAAACAGATATGTAGCGATGCCAAAAAAATATAGAAAAACAGTCCGCAGGCTATGTGTTGACTATCGTTTGATGTTCCTCCTGTGGAGGGGCAAGCCCGACTTAAGCTCACCCGGGCGGCTCACGCGTCAACGTCGGCGAAGACGTCCCCGTTTTTTTTACGCGGCCCACCTCAGCCAGGCGCGTGCCAGCACTCGCAAGGCAACTGCTTGAAACTGGGCTGGATCCGCCGTGGGGGGATTCACGATCCACCACGTCGGGGCCAAACTCCGCCTTTGCTCCCAGCGCTTGCGAGCAGGCATTTTTGCGAGCAGTGGCACGCGCTCGGCGATACCCGGAGGCCCCTGCGCGCGATCCGTGGACTCGGCGCGGTCGCCAACTCCATGGATCGGGAGAGGTGCCCTCCCCCAAAATGCGGCCTGTGCCGCCTCGCTCGGCGGCGGAAGTCCGCGATGTCCCATGGAAACGGGGCCCGCCGCTAATGCACGCCCCCTCGATCCATGTCTGCGATCGCCGGATACGCGCGACCTTCCGCGGGCAGCTCACGCGTCGATGTCGGCGAAGACGACCCCGTTTTTTTCACGCGGCCCACCTCAGACAGGCGCGTTCCAGCACTCGCAAGGTAACCACTCGAAAATGGGCTGGGTCCGCCGTGGGGGGATCTGCGATCCATCACGTTGGGGCTAAACTCTGCTTTTGCTTCGAGCGTTTGCGAGTAGTCATTTTGCGAGCAGTGGAACGCGCTCGGTGATACAAACCTCCCTTTAATAAACCTCCCATTAGTCAAAAAACGGCCTGGGACCGAAACCGACGGACCTGGAGCCGCGACGCCCTCTCGCGAACAGAAAGCGGCCACTTCCTTCATCGACGTGTCATGGTAGGAGGTCTGTCCGCCCCCGATACTTGAGCAGGGACCGACCGTCCCGCCATTCATACAGTCATACCACGAAATGTTCTTAGAACCCACAAATGTTCGAAGAACAACAACACAATGTTCTTAGAACGTCGACCCGATGTGTTAAAAAAGAGCAGTCCCAGCCAGAAATGTTCTAAGAACACTTCGTGGAAACAATAAAAGGTTTTTAGAACATTGTTTGGTGGGGCTATAGGCGAGCCAGGACGCTTCGCCACTGTTTGAGATACATGGAGGCCCCTGCGCGCTGCCGGGGCGGCCAACACCGCGTCCACCACGCGCTGCGCGCTCCGGGCCTCCCGCGCCGAGACGGTGCCCGCCGGCGCGCTGGCCGCCGCGCCCGCAGGCGGCGGCCCTCCGCGCCGCGCCGCGGCGACCTCTGGCGAGCGGCTCGTCGTCGTCTGCCCCCCACGGCATGCCTCCTCCTCGACCTCCGCCTCCTCCTCTTCCACCTCCTCGTCCTCCTCCTCCTCCCTCATCCTCCCTCCTCCTCTTCCTCCTCATTCTCGCCCTCCTCCTCCTCCTCGTCCTCGTCCTCCTCCTCCTCCTCCTCCTCCTCCTCTTCCTCCTCATTTTCCTCCTCCTCCTTCTCCTCCTCCTCCTCCTCCTCCTCCTCCTCCTCCTCCTCCTCCTGCTGATCCTCCTCCTCCCCCGTCGTCGTGGGTCGTCGTCGTCGTCGTCGTCGTCGGCGGCGTCGTTTGCGTCGGAGTCGTGGTCGTGGTCGTCGTCGGCGTCGTCGGCGTCGGCGTCGGCGTCGGCGTCGGGGTCGGCGTCGGCGTTGGCGTCGGCGTCGTCGTCGTCGTCGGCGTCGGCGTCGGCGTGAGCGTCGGCGTCGTGGTCGTCGTCGTCGTCGGCGTCGTCGTCGGCGTCGTCGTCGGCGTCGTCGTCGTCGTCATAGTCGCCGCCCTCGTGGATGTCATGCTGTATGGACTGTGCGCTACCTGGTTCTCCCGGGCGCGGCGGCAGCCTCCCTTTCCCGGGCCCTCCCCGCGACGGCCCCGAGGTGGTGCCCCCGAGGTGGCCCCAAGGTGGCCTCCACGAGGGCCCAATGACGCCCCAAGAGGCACCCGTTCGACGGCCCACCGGTGGAGCCCCCGCGGACGTGCGGGAGACCTCTGGCGGGGCGGCGGCCTTCCCTCGCCCCTCCTCCTCCTCTCGCAGTCGTAGTCGCATTCGCGATGATAGTCGCAGTAGCAACGGCAGTCGCAGTCACAGCCTCAGCCTGCCTCAGCCTCAGCCTCAGCCTGCTTCAGCCTCAGCCTCAGTCTGCCTTCAGCCTCGGCCTCAGCCTCAGGCTGCCTCAGCCTCAGCCTGCATCAGCCTCAGCCTCAGCCCCAGCCTGCCTCAGCATCAGCCTGCCTCAGCCTCAGCCTCAGCCTGCCTCAGCCTCAGCCGCAGCCTGCTTCAGCCTCAGCCTCAGTCTGCCTTCAGCCTCGGCCTCAGCCTCAGCCTGCCTCACCCTCAGCCTGCCTCAGCCTCAGCATCAGCATGCCTCAGCATTCAAAATGTGGCCCGGGAATGAGGTTCTGGGAACTCGAAGAACACGAAGTGGCCTACAGTTGGCTCCGGGCATTCAAAATGTGGCCCGGGAATGAGGTTCTGGGAACTCGAAGACCACGAAGAGGCCTACAGTTGGCTCCGGGCATTCAAAATGTGGCCCGGGAATGGAGTTCTGGGAACTCGAAGACCACGAAAAGGCCTACAGTTGGCTCTGGGCATTCAAAATGTGGCCCGGGAATGGAGTTCTGGGATCTCGAAGACCACGAAGAGGCCTACAGTTGGCTCCGGGCATTCAGAATGTGGCCCGGGAGTGGAGTTCTGGGACCTCGAAGACCACGAAGTGTGGAACTGTTTGCTTAAAACGACTTCCGCGGATTCTCCCCGGCACCCGTCCGGCATCTGCCCAGACCCCCTGGGGCGTCATGATGCTTTCTTTTGAGCCTACTAGAAGCCTATCAGTCTTCGCTGTTAGGTAAAAACACGGCGTCGAGGTACCCATCGTGCGGAAGAAGCGGGTGGAAGCACGAAGTAGGAAGGCGTTGAAAGTAGCTTTGGTTCCCGCCCGCCCCTCACAGATGAAGGACAAGGGACAAACGCTTGTTTGATTGATTGAAGTAGGAAGGCGCTTCAAGTAGATTGGGATATGCGAACCCCAATAATACCTGAATCAACAAAAAACTACTTTCAACGACCGATGGGTACCAGGGGACGAGAGTGACATCATGACGCGACTGGCTCAGGGTACGTTCCCGAACATCTGGACTACCTAGCGGCCCGAGTCCCGGGATTGCGCACCAAGGAAAGGGAACCATGGACATTGTGAAACGCACTGTATCATTATGATGGCATGTTGATATTATGCTTCCTCGTCTCCTCCCCGCTCCCTTCTGATCCATCTTCACCTTTCCCTCTGCGTGAAAGGAACATGTCCGCCCATCTCCTTCTCTCCCTCCTTCTCCCTGCGATCCATCACCGCTCCGAGCATGATATGAGCCGAAGCGCAACGATCAGAGGGGCCGTTCGTGGTCCATCGAGACGGTCCGAAGATGCCAGCCAACAGCCCAACACGATCATTCGGAACGCTTCAAAGATTCCAACGACTTCAGAAGGCCACCGATGGGCCCGCTCTGAGATCTCCACGATGCTGCCGGAATTTCGAACACAGGGATGAACCCATCCATAATTCGGATTCATCGTCATGCCACGCAGGAAATGCCTCGAGTTGCATCTAGTAACTCCTGGACGCCCTTCGAGACTCCCTAGACGGGGGCATGACGCTCCAAATGGCTTTCCATACAGAAGTCCCCCAAGCGGCAAAAGACTCCCCAAAGGCAGACCTTAGATGGCCCAAGAGCTCCCTGAGACCAATCCGAGACCGTGCGAGACCAGCCCAAGACGGCCCCAAGACTCCCCCAGAGGGCGCCTCCAGGCACCGCAGACCGGCTCCAAGAGCCCCATCACACAACCGCAAGCTCAACAACTACCCCAAGACCCATCAGCGGCCCAGATGTCCCACCTGGGGCCCAACAGAGCTTGCAAAGGCTGCCAGAACGCCACCGAGAGACTCCGAAGAGCGCTAACGGTGTTGCAATGCCAACATTGCCGCAACGCTTCCGCAAGGGCGGTGGCGGAAGTATGCGGCAGCCCGAATTGAACTGCCTAGGCCTAGGCTACTAATTTACCTGGGGTGAAAATCGAATGGGGGCGAATGGGAGCACCTCTCGACTCGAGAGGGAGGGCCCTGATAGTTGCAAGCTGTAGCCAGAGCTACAATATCGAACCGCCCCCCTGGGCTCGAAAGGGTAACTCGGATGTTTCGAGCTCTCACTGGGATTCTCGAGTCCGCCAATGACCAGCCCGTCAACAAACTCTCGCCGTCCGTAGTCCGCGTTGTCCACCAGCAGCTGGCCGGTGGGGCCCTCCAAGCTTGTGAAGTCGAAGAGCCGCAACGAGCCCTGAAGAGGCGGCAGGAAGTCGAGGTGGGAGTGCCGGAGGCGGGGGTCCAATGGCCTGGGGGAGACGGCGGGCTCAGGGAGGAAGGAGAGGTGGGGGGAATGTCGGCTGCTGGCGATATGTGACGCCCCGCCCTTTTGGACGCCCGAAATGGGTACGGAAAAAATGGGTACAATGCCCAGCAACAAATCTTGTCCCAAACCCACAGCGGCCGCTGGTGGGCGGGCGGCCTTCTGTCCCCAACGGACACAGCCGCGGCGGCGCGGACAGCGAGTCCTCTTCAACAAGAACAGGACCTGCTGCTGGGCATTGTACCCATGCCTTCCGTACCAATTCCGCTCGCGCAGGTCTTTGACGCCCCCCCCTGGACCTCGCTCCCGTCGACGCGCAGCTCGTAGAGGTCCCTCCTGGCGCACTCGCGCGTCTTGACGGACAGCTGGAAGCAGACGGGGGCCGGAGCGCCCTGGGGCACCACCTCCAGGAGGCCGTCGACGGACTCCTCCGCTCGGGCGCCGGCGGAGCCGTCCGGATACTGCACGTTGGCCCGGACGCGGCCGACGCAGCCGTGGCCCAGAAGCTCGTGGAGCGCGAAGAGGAAGTGGGTGCCCACCTCGTGGCTCACTGGGCACTGCAAGCCGGCACGGGGGGGGCCACGCAGGGGCACAGGGCAGCGAGCCATGCCCGTGCGCCCCGGATCGGAGTGCCCGCCACCACTCTCGGCACTGCAGACGAGCACGGGGGGCCACGGAAGGGTATAGGGGGTTTCCGTTCGCCGAACTCTTCCCCTGGGGACCCCCACGAACCGTGCCCTTGCAACGTCGCCAAACACCAGCTCCTCGACGTAGAGGAGAACGCCCTGCCCTCGAGATACGAGACCCGCCCCCGTGGTCGGGTGCTGACGGAGGTGCCCTCTGGTCCACAGCGGCCCTAGCCTCAGGGCAATGCTGCAGCCGCGCGCCCTTTTCTCTGCGTCTCGACCCAAGCCTTTCTGAGGGCCGACGCGGCCTCCATGGCCACCCCCCGGCCCAGGGGGCACCTCGTGCCAAGGCCACTCACGTCAACGCCTCGTGCCAGGGGGGCCAGCGGCCGCAGCAGCTGGAACCGGAGGCCCGCTCGCGCCGCACCGCCGATGCAGCGGTGGTGCAGCGAGGTGGAGACACTCGGACTCCGGATCGCGCCGTGTGGCCGCTGCGACGGCGGTGCGGCGCGACCCTGTGGCCCCATCGAGTCGGGCCCAAAACGGGCGGCCAACCATGCCCACCCATTCCACCAAGGTGCTGTCAGGCCATAAGAGTAAGTCAGGCATGTCCTCCTGCAGCCGGGTTTTGGAAGAGAAGTCGCAACAAACAATCGAACCATGGTCAGGAATAGCCGACCCAAACTAACAATGGTACCCTGACTACTTTCATTACTCTGGAATGCTCCTTCTGTGGAGGGGGCATGCCCGACTTAATCATAATCAGCTCCTGCCTGCGGCGGCCGCTCGGGACGATTCGGGTGGATCCCGAACGCTCCTGCCGAGGTGCAGCCCGCCGGAAAGTAAATCTCGAGGCGAGAAAACCTCCGAGAACCAACCAAAACCCCAGAGCAGTCAGACAGCCTCCTGAGCCCAGGAGCACGCAGCACGAGGAGAGTGCGGCGGAAGAAAACGAGGAGGATGAGGAGGAGGAGGAGGAGGATTAGGAGGAGGAAGAGAAACCCTCTTGCTCCATCTCTTGTTGTGGACGGATGGGGCCCTCTCTCCCTCCCTCTCCTCGGAGACGAAGGCGTGGCCCGCTCACACGGCCTCCGCGACCACAGCGGCGCGCGCTCGGCGCGGTGTGGGCGCGGTGCGGACGCAAAGTGATCTCGCCGTGTGTGTCGCTGCGGCAGCAGGGGACGGATAAGAACAATCGAGATGATGAGTAGGAGAAAGAGGAGCAGGAGGAGGAGGAGAAGGAGGAGGAGGAGGAGCAGGAGGAGGGAGTTTCCTCATCCTGCGATGTGGCCCTAGGGAGCCATCGAGCGGAAAGCGGCGCCCGGCGCAGGCCTATACAGACGTAGACACTGGTGTTTTTGAGCGTTTTACGGGAAATCGGCCAGCCCCCGATTATCGCCGCGCCCTCGCCGCGACTGGCCCTTCAAGAGCCGCCTACGCTTGTGCATCGCCGTCTCGCAAACCTTCCACCCAGGGCGATGTTCGGCGGGGCAAGGGCTCCCGAGACCAGCAGGCTTGCTGGTCGCGTACACGGAACACCTCTCACAAAACACAAAACCCTCGCCGGCGGGAGCTCCAGGCTCGGCAGAGAGCTCACGCCGTTCGACGCCGTGGGAATCCAGATGGGCCTCCGCGCGGGCAAAAAGCGAGAGGCCGATCCTCGGCCCCTCGGTATTCCGCACGGTCGATGCCGGCCTCGCACGTGGCTTCGCAGCGCAGGCAGCGGACGCACTGCCAGCGACTCCTGCCGACCACGAATTCGTGGGCGACGGGCGATCACGGCGGCTGCCATGCGAGGAGGCGGGCGGCCTGCGCAGGTCGGCCGATTCTTCCTGCGGGGTGGGGCCCGTGCACAATACGCGGGCGACGCCTCGGAGGAATTGCTTCATCCTCGCGAGCCGGTCCTCGAGGTCGGCGACGAGGGAGGTGGAGGTGCCGTGCAGGGGTGCTCCTAACTTCGCGGCCTTATAGGACTGGTCGACGAGCCATGCAGCCCACTCCGCTTCGGTGGCGGGCTGGTCGACGACGTGCACGTGCCATCTGTGTGTTTGACCAGGTTGTTTGACCAAGCCTGAAAGCAAGCCGGGTCCTGCCGAGGGAGGACCCGCCAAAAGCCCGCGAACGGAGCCGTGGCCTTGCTCGTTTGGCCGTCCCACTCCTGGCCGACCCCAGCACCGAATAACAATCAACAGTGTGCGCGCACGTGCCGTCCGAACCTCGCCGGCGCCCGTGAACAAAAGCATTTGTTTTCGGCGCGCACGACGGACTGTGGCATCCTAGCCGGGGTCGAGCCGATGATCATGCGTAAAGCGTAGGACGCTCTGTACAGCATGACACTGGAGGACGCCCCAACCCGCCCGCACGAGGGAGGTAAGAGGAGAGGTGGAGCAAGACCCATCCCCCGCTACCTTCTCGCCTGGCAGGTCAAATCTTTGACTGGCACCTCGCGCTCTCCGATGAAAACGCGCATGTCTCCACGAGGCGGCTCTGGCAGCCGCGGGAAAGGCGAAGGCAAGCGCAGGTCCGGCAACAACGTGTCGCCGAGCGATCGGCCAGCCGCAAGACTGCCAGGCCAGCCAGTCTCCGCCGCCCGGCCCGCCGCGAAGCAGCAGCCGACGCGATGGGCGACGGTGTCTGGCACCCCGCAGGTCGCGCACATGCCGCCCGCAAGGTAGCCAAGGTCGCGAGCCCTCTCGCCCGTCAGGTACGTGCCGCCCAACAACGAGACGAACACGTGGCGCTCCAGGGCGCGGCAGCAGCTCTCCTTGAGAGCCGCCTGGGCGCCCCCCCCCACCAGATGGCATCGAAGTCCGCGCCGAGGCTGGAACGACGCCTGATGACCTCGTCGGCCCGTAGCTCGATCGGAGCCAGCGCGTCGCGCTTGAAAATGCGGGCCGGCTGCCTGGGCGAGGTCTCCAGCACGCTGATCACCCCCGCGCTGGGAGAGCTGAGCGAACTTGCTGAAACAGACAGACGCCCTGCCCAACAGAGACTGCGGAACATGGCCCCCGCCGGGCCTGCCTCGCCGCGCTTCCTATCGAGGCTTGCTGCCGCCGCCTCGTGCGCCCCACGAAGTTCGGGGAGGCTGGGGACGCGCCCGTTGCGTTGGCGCACGTCCGAGGCTCGCCACCATTCCTCGGCGCAAGTACCTCCCGACGGTGAGCACCGTCGCGCGCCCCAGGGGCGACCAGCCTGGCAGTGCTGCCTCCAGGATGTCTGAGGCAATGAAGGGAAGGCCAGCCAGCGCCTTCGCCCTCGCCCTCAGGTCCCCAAGCTCCTGCGGCGAGAAGCCCGAGATCTCGCACCCCCAGACGGCAGCAGGCACGATGGCGGAGTGACATGTGCGCTTGCAGCCCGCCACCTGCTTGATGGCCCGCAGGGCCCTGCGCAAACGGCGCCTGCCGGCCTCGATCCGCCGTTGCCGAACGGGCCCAACGCGATGGGCAACGCTTGGTCTGTCGAGCGGCCCGCGCCGCCGCCTCCCAGCACAGACGTTCACGCCGAGGTGCCGCTCCGAGGCGTTGACGGCGCCGCGCAGTCTGCGCCGCGCGCCTGGCCTGGCGGCCTCAGGCGACCCAAGGCTCCAGGGCGCAAGCTGAGCGGCCGAGGTGACCTCGTCCGAGCTGCCCAGGAGCGTGCCCTTGGGCGCCGCCAGCGTCATATCCAGGTCGCCCTCCAGCACCGCCTGGAGATCGCGGGCCCCGTCCACCGAGGTGGCGACGACCTCCTGGATCGAGTCCCCGACGACCTCCTGGCTGATGTCGTCGACGTGCACCGCCTGGAGGAAGAGGAGGAGGAGGAGGAGGAGGAGGAGGAGGAGGAGGAGGAGGAGGAGGAGGAGGAGGAGGAGGAGGAGGAGGGCTGAGGGCTGAAAGTGAGTCAGCGCCTGCGCACAGACACTGCTCTACTTTCGCATCAGGCGAAGAACGCGGTTCAGGGTACGGGAGCTGCCCCTTGACGCACTTGGGCCTGCCCAAAAGCCGCAGCCGTGAGTGGACACAAAGCCCGACCGGATTTACATGGCACACGCCAACACCTCTCACGGAAAACGCAAATCCCTGGGGGCCCGACCACATGGGAATGGCCACCCAGGCGCCTGGCTGACGCCGCCGCCAGCAGGGCAAGGCTGAGACCGAGGGCCGTGCTACACCCAACAACGAGGCCGCGCGCAGCGCGAGTCCCGCCGATGCAGATTTCGCAACGTCCACCCCCAAGCCGTGTGCCCGCTGCGTTCCGACCAGAGACCGGATGAGAAGGATGATGATGATGATGTTGTTGATGATGATGATGAGGAGGAGGAGGAGGAGGAGGAGGAGGAGGAGGAAAAGGAGGAGGAAAAGGAGGAGGAGGAAAAGGAGGAGGAGGAAAAGGAGGAGGAAAAGGAGGAGGAAAAGAAGGAAAAGGAGGAGGAGGAAAGGGAGGAGGAAGGAGAGTTGATGATGCGGGCGAAACGGCGCCCCCACAGCATGCCATGGAACGTGGAGGGGGGGAAACAAAAAGGTACCGATACCGCTACTCTTAAGTCGGGCGTGTCCCCCAACAAGGGGATTTTCGACGAAAAACAAAACATACTAAAACACTGCTCAAAAGATGCCCCCAAATACTCAAAACATGAAACCCCAAAAACTATTTTTTCACTTTTTTGGGATCTCCCCCCTAAAGAGGGACAGGCCCGACTTCAGACTTCTCCTGGGATGCGTTCTGATCAGAATGTCGAGGAGACTCCCGCGGTGGCAAGGAGAGATCCCCAGGGCGGGCAGCGGTGTCGGCACCCGCTCCTCCTCTGAGGCGGAGGCGGAGGGGAAGCCATCACCAATTAACGGGCGAAGAACGGTATAAAATAAACTGTCTCGCTGTCGGGGGCGCCTGTCCCAGGGCGGCTGGAAAGTTTATACCCTTACGGTGGCACCGTAGGGGTATCAACTTTCCAGCCGCCCAGGGACAGGCGCCCCCGACAGCGAAAACGTTTGTTTTATACCGTTCCTCGCTCGCTGAACCAAGCGACCCAGCCCCCCGCGACCGCATCGGGGAAACCGCTGCCGGAACCGCCCGGCGGCGCCCCCGGGGACTTTCCGACTCGGCCGCGGGCCTCGCGCAGCGGGCCGCCCTCCGCGCGCTCGGCCACCCACGGCTGCTGCTGCCAGCCGCGGGGCCACCCGCGGAAGTGCAGGCTGATCGGAGGCGAAGGTAGGAGCGCAACGCCCAGCTGGCCATCGCTCGGACGTCCATTCCCTATGTTTTTTCGGAGTCGTGCGTGGCTTTTTCGCCAAATGATCAAGGATGCTCCTCGATGGTCCTCGCCGAAGGAAAAATGCACACGTCCGAGCGATGCCAAGCCAGGGGCGGGCATCGCACGCGTATCTCCGGGGGCCTGGCCGAGAGCACGGCCCATCGGCGCCCCTGGATGCACGTGGCAGACTCCAGACACCCTGCGCTCGAAGAAACTGTCTAGAGGCCTCTTAGATGGGGTCCGAGTTGATGGGGTCGGAGGACCGCGCCGCATCGCCAATGCGTCGGCGATGCATCGGCGATGCATCGGCGATGCACCGGCGATGCACCGGCGATGCATCGCCGACGTCGGCGATGCATCGGCGACGTCGACGTGAGGCAAATCGGGCTGCACAAGCCGCATCGGCGATGCATCAGCGATGCGGCGCGATCCTCTGACCCCGTCTACTCCGACCCCATCTGAGAGGCCTAGACTGTCATCTCTCGGGGGCGCATCCTTCCTGGCGCCGGCTTCCTCTAGCCTTCCCCTGGCCTTCCGCCGGCGTGGGCGGCCTCGTTTCCTTCCGCCGCCCTCCGCTGGCCATTCCGCCGAGGCCCCGTGTGCCTCCGCCGCCCGCCGCCTGCCCTGCCGCCGATGCCAACTCCTCCTTGGGCGCCTGGGCTATCCGGGATACCTGCGGTCCAGGGCAACTTCAGCGTGGGCCCCCGAGGCGCGAACCTGTAGCTATCCCTGACTGCCCCAAACCCGGATGATTCGGGAGCTTGCCGTCGCTCGGACGTCCATTTTCCGTGCGCTTTTCGGCTTCGTGCGTGTTTTTTTTGCTCGATGGTCCAGGATGGTTCTCGATGGTCCTCGCCGAGAAAAATGCACACGTCCGGGCGATGCCAGGGGAAGGGTTGGGCGCATGAATCATCCAGCTTAACTGCGGTCCGGGGGGTCTCCGGTGTGGGCACCCGAGGCGCGAAGCTGTAGCTACCCCTGACTGCCCCCAGCCCTGGTGACTCGGGGCTCTGAACTCCATCGACCCTCGAAGGCGAGGATGTCTCTGGGACGCCTCCTTTGAGCAGTCACAAGCCGTCCCGGCATTCCTACATTCCTATACCGCGAAGTCTTAGGGCCCAGAAATGTTGCAATAACAAAAGCACTGCTCGTAGAAAGAAACACGCGATGTGCTGAAACGAGATAGTCTCAGCCAGAAATGCTGGAAGAACATGTCGTCCAGACCACGAACGGTTCTTACATTCCTTGGTGGACCTATAGGCGAGCCGGGACGCTTCGCCACTGCTTGACTCCTGCATCCCCCCCGGGCTATTCTTAGGCCGGACGCGTCCTCCTGCAAGCGGACTTTGGACGACACATGACATGTACTCGACAGAGAATCCAACATGAGCAAACCAATCAAAACAGAAATCGCCCCCCGACGATTTGTTTTACCATGTTCGACTTTTTCTCATGTGGATTGAACAGGGACCGACCGTCCCGGCGTTCCTATAGTCATACCACGATATGTTCTTAGAGCCCAACTATGTTCTAAGAGCAAAAACATAAGCCCGCTGCGTTAAAACATGACAGTCCCAGCCAGAACTGTTCTAAGAACATTTCGTGGGCAGCACAAAAGGTTCTCAGAACATTGTTTGGTGGGGCTCTAAGCGAGCCGGGACGCTTCGCCACTGCTTGAGTGGAGGGGGAGGAGGAGCAGGAGGAGGAGGAGGAGGAGGAGGAGCAATGAGGAGGAGGAGGAGGAGGAGGAGGAGAAGGAGGATGAGGAGGAGGAGGAAGAGAAGGAGGGTGAGGAGGAGGGGGAGGAGGAGCAGGAGGAGGATTCTCCCGCTCGCGCGCTAGCGAGCTGTCTCCGAGCGCGGCCGCGGCTCGCGCGCGCGGGGCGGCCCAAAATGGGCAGGCCCGCCCCGCGCGCTCGTGCCGGGGCGCCGCGCGTCAGGCGGGGGAGACCGCCTGCTCGCCGACGACGGCGAGGCAGCGCCCATCAGCCTTAGATTGGGAGAGGAGGGAGGGGGGCAGAGAAGCTGCGGAGACAGCAGGAGCTTGCTCACAGAGAATAGAAGAGGCATTCTCCCGCTCGCGCGCTAGCGAGCTGTCTCCGAGCGCGGCCGCGGCTCGCGCGCGCGGGGCGGCCCAAAATGGGCAGGCCCGTCCCGCGCGCTCGTGCCGGGGCGCCGCGCGTCAGGCGGGGGAGACCGCCTGCTCGCCGACGACGGCGAGGCAGCCATACCCGTGCTCAAGGACCTTGCGAAGTGACAAGGTTTCGGCGGGCGGCCGCAAGTAGGGCAGGCCAAGCGGCGGGGCCGACTTGGAGAAATGAAGCGACAAGGCGGTCGCTGGCGGTGGCGAAGAACAGGATCCGCGCCCGTGCGGGCACGGGCAGCGCAGCAAGAACTGTGGAAGCGGCGGCGGCTTGCAGGTAGCGCTCAGCACTGGAAGCCTGACGCCAACGCCCCCGCCAGAAGACGCGAGGGACGTCTTCCGTAGCGATATAGAAGTCTGTTGCGCCAGAGCCCCGCAGACATGCGGGCGTCAGGTTGAGCCCCTGACCCGCTTTGGCAAGAGGGACGCCCAGGGCCGAAAGCAAATGATTCCACCGAGTACGGAAGCCGCTCGCACCGAAAGGGGCGAGAGGATCGGTGGAAGCCAACCGCCCAAACACTTGATTCAGAATCTTCACCGTGCCCCGATCGGAGCAGCGAGCATGCTGCGTCGGGTACGTTCTCCTGGTCTTTGGAACAAGAATCGAAAGAAAAGCATCCCCTTCAACTTCGAGGCGGTCGCAAGGAAGCGACAAGTCACAGCGGCGTGACGCCAGCAGCTCGCCAGGCCTGAGGAACATCGTAAAGCCCATGAGCAGCAAGGCCGCCATCACAGGCCAGTCCCAGGCGAAACAGAGACCGACCATAGCGCGCAGCAGAGCGCGAGGTAAGGGCGGGCGGAGCTTTGGCGGCTCCGCGAGCTTCCATTGTTTCGCTACGTCCCAAGCTTCTGTTAGAAAGGCCTTCCAATGCGGATGAGCGCTCTGGATTCCCAAGATGGCATGAACCAGAATATAATGAGGGAAACCTGCATCATGAAGCCACACGCCGAAGGTCGCGAGGAAGCGGGCGAGAAGTATCCCGCTACGGTAAAGAGTGGCGGGCGGCACGCCAGTGTGTTCTGCTAACCACAGTTCGAACGCATCAATCGATCTCGAGCGACGATCGAGATACGCGGAGGCGAGGTGAGAATCGCGCACGAAGGGAGTGCGCGGAGGGCGAGCGGGCGCGGAAGGCGCAGCCCGACTAAGCCCTTGGCCTGCGGTCGGCGCCGCGGCTCCCAGAGAGATGCAGAGGCCGCAGACGCACCACAGGATGAGCGCAGGGCGGCCAGGGCTGGGAGAGCTGATCAGCGTGGCGGCCCTCCTGCTCCTGGACGCGTAGAAGGGCGGAACGAGGGTGTCCCGCCCGTCGGTCTCGAACCCCGACGCCTCCGCCAGCATCGCCCGCGCCGAGGTGAAGGATCCGCCCATGTTACGGTGAGCACGGCGAGCCCCTGCTTCGATCTCGGCGGGCAGAGCGCCCCTTCCCTCGAGGGTCGCCCAGTCAAAGGGCGGGCGCGGCTCGGCGCGCGCAGCTGCGGCCGATTCGGCGAGCTCGGAACGAGCTGCCGAGGACGTGAGGCCCGAATGATGTGGAACGGGCACCACCTCCGCGAACGCGTCGAGGATCTCGGACGGAGGGGAATGAGATCCCCACAGCGCTGCTGGGATGGCGCCGTGACCGTCCTGCACGTGGTACAGAAGGTCGAAAAGGCAGGCCAACTTGCCCGCGCGCCTCCTGTGCTCGATCTTTGAGCCGAGCCCGATGCCACGGATGGCGCCCGCCCCCATGGCTTGGAGGTCAGCGCCCGCGGGGATAGCCTCGGGCTCGACGGCGGCCACGTAAGGATGCAACCACGAGGCTTCGTCGATCGGCTCGGCGCCGCCTGTCTGAAACAGGCGCTTATAGGCGTGCAAGGCCTGCAGGAGGCAGTGCAGGTCATCTCTGCCCTCGGGCTCGGCGGCCCCTGCGGGTGCGAAAGACCTCAGCCACGACGCCGCGCTCTGGAAGGCAGCTTGCCAGGCGGGTCCCCACCTCACCACTGTGACCTTCTCACCGCCGAGGTTGAGACGCCACGCTAGGGCGGTGGCGGCCCCTGGAGGCAAGGGCTGCTCAACGGCCGCGGAGGCCGTGCGCCGCGCTGCGAAGGCTGCAGCCGCGGCGCTCCCAGCGTCGCCGCTGTGGGAGCCGCTGGGATGCAGCTCGTGCCCTGAATCTCGGCCAGGCGCGGGGCCGCTCGAAGACCCCCTTTCCTCGGCGGCACGCCCTCCGCCCTGCGGGGCCGCAACAGCATCGCTGGAGGAGCGCGTGCCTACCGAAGACTGAGGGGCCTGAGCAGCGGAGTCCGCGCGGGAGCTGCCTGCGTGGGCGTCGCCCGAGCTCGCACCATGGCGGGACGTGGCTGGCCGCTGCGCAGTAGCGGGGCTCGGGCGCCGCTTCGGAGCGACTCGAGGGGAGCGCACCTCGCGACGCCGAGGCGACGTCGCCTGACGCGAAGGCGCGCGAGAGGAGCCGCGCGCGACGGCCCGACTAAGCCCCTGGCCTGCGGTCGACGCGCGGGATCGCGACGCCGCACGCCCACCAGAGTGGTGAGGGGGCGGCGGCGGCGGCGGGGGCACGGGCCGCGGAGTCTCGGAGCCTACACGCGTGCCGCGGCCCCGAGAGCGACTGCGAACCGAGGCGCGAGCGGCGGGCGGAGAGGCCCCCGAGCGGCGAGGGAAGGCCGCCTGCAGGCGGCGGAGGACCTCGGGGTTCAGGCCCGCCACGACGCGCTCGAGGTCCATCGAGGAGTCTGCGAGGGCACTCAGCACGACGTCCTCGAGCTCCGTCGGAGAGTCCTCGTCGCACGCGGGCTCCGCTCTCGAGCGGCTGCGAACGCTCGCGGGCGGGGACCCGTCAGGAGTGTGCGGGCCCTCCGATGCCTCCCCCGCAGGCGGCTCCGACGGCTCCTCGGGCGAGATCGGGCCGTCGACGGGAGGCGACGAGCAGCCCCCCGAGGGAGAGGTGCGGTCGGTCCCGTACGGGTTTGGAGACCGCGTACGGCTGCGGGCAGGGCTGCGGCTCCGCGGTGGGGAGCCCACTCCCGCGGCGGAGCTGGGGCGTGCCGCGCCTGCCCAGCGGCGCGCATTGGCAGTGCGACGCGCCCTGCGGCCAGGCGCCGTGGCGGCCCCCCCCTCAGGGGCGGGGAGCGCCGCCATCGAAGCCCGCCGCTGCCTGGCGGCGCGCCTGGTGCGCGCGGCGCCCGTGCGCGAGGCGGAGTGCGGCGCGTGACCACCGCGGTTGGGCTGGTCCTCGACCGCTTCATCCCGCGGGCCCAGGCGGGCGCGGACCGCGCGCCGCTCACGACGGCTGAAGCTGGACGCAGGGTCGTCGGCGGGCCTTGCCAAGGCGCGCGGGTCCTCAGCCTCCACCTCGGCCAAGGAGCGGCCAGTGGACGACGCGGGTGCGTCCCCAGCACGAGCGGCACGTTCTGCGATGGCGAGGCCCGTCGAGACCTCAGCGTTGTGCAGGACGGCGCGCAAGGTTTTGCGCCAATCCCGACCCAGCTGGACGGGAGCAGTGCGCGGCAAGCCCGCGGCCTCTCGACTGGCGGCCTCGCGCACGCGTCGGAAGTAGGCGCGATCGGCCATCCCTTCCGCGAGCTCGGCACGAGCGACGGCACGCTCTCCTTCGCCGCGTGCAGGAGCCTGCACCGTGCGCCTGGTGGCGTCGGCACGCGCGGTGCGGAGTGCGTCGAGCTCCACGCGGCCGCGCGACACGGCGGAGACGAGGGTGGCATCCGACTCAGCCGCCCGCGTCGCGAGGGCAGACGAAACCCCGCCCCTCGGGAGAGGCGCGCCCGAGGCGGGGAGGGCAGCCCGAGGGGCCAGCTCGGCGCTCGCAAGGGCGACCCGCGAGGAGACCGCCTCTTCGAGCGCCTGAAGGGCCATGGTCGACCCTGGAGCCAGCTTGCCCTTGCGGGCGCCCTTTCCTGCCGCCTTGGCCCGGGCGTAGGCGCGGGCGGCAGGACCGTCGCCGCCCGTGCTAGGAACATCGGGCGGCGCGGCGGCCTGCGAGACGGCCTGGAGCAACACTGACTTGGCGTCACAGAGCTGCTTCCACTTCAGCGCGCGGGCTGCTCGCTCGTCGGCGCCCAGGTGCGCGGGAGTCCTGTCTGGATGGTAGACTAGGGACTGGCGCCTGAAGGCGGCCTCAATTGTGCCGCGCGAGGCCCCGTCCACTACGCCAAGCAGTTGGCGAGAGGCGCTCACCCTGGCCGCTCGCTGGAAGGTGCGGGGGGTAGCTGCTGAGGCCCCCTTTGGCGCTTCCCGCGAGCCGACGCGCGACGAGCCCACCCCGATAGCAGGCGGAGGGGCCGCCGCGGCCTTGGAGCGGAGGGCCAGTGGCGGAGCACGCTTGGCGGCCTGGGGAGCCGATCCTGCGCTGGCGGCGCCAGGGTCGGGGCCGGGCGAGCCGCCCTCCGCGGAGGCAGACGCTTTTGGCGTGGCGTCTGCCGAGGACGCGAGAGGCCGTTCGCTGTCAGCGAAGAGCGCGTTGCGAGGCCCGCGACGCTCTCCGCTGGCGAGAGCAGCTTCACTGCTGCTCTCGGCGGCGCCCGAGGGGTCAGGTGCCTCCCCCTGGGCGCCGTCGCTGGCGGCGTCGGCGGCCATCCCCGCGCCCTCCGAGGGGGGGGGGGCGGCCGCCCAGCGGTGGCTGAGCAGCCCCTCGGGGCCTCGAGCCACAAGCTGCGCAACAAATCGGCCCCAGAGACAAGTAGGGAATGACGAGCGGGAGTCGGCGTACGCAATGCAATCAAAGCGAGTAAATTCTCCTCTCTCTGCTTCAACTAACCAGGCGGGAGGGTCACGGGACGGGGGCCTCACCGCACGGTTCCGCGTGGGGTCGTCGGCCCTGTGCACGTCCGTAGGCACGTACATGCCTCCCATATATAAACCTCCTCCTATCACATAGGGCAAAGTGGTCGAAAGAACGTGAGATAGACCAGGAGAGCTACTGCGCCCGTGAGCGGTCGCGCCCAAAGCCACTTTTGAATCCAAGAGAACGGGGATACGAGAGTCAGGGAGGCGAATACAGCAGTACTTGCACAAGCTCTTATACACCGTTGTCTCAAGGATATTGATGTGACGGGGCATGCGAAACTCCCATTTGTACGCGAGCCGAAAGCGCAGCGCCTCTGATAGCTCGGTGACCCAACGCGGCGCGACGGGGGGCTCAATAGACGGGAGCCCCAGGTCGCGATGCAGTTGGGTGAGCTCAGGGCCCAAGGGCACGCCGCGGCTGAGCACGGCGAGGAGGCTCCGATTGCGCAGGATCGTGTGCCACCCCCCGTGCTCCGATCTGCGCCACAGCTCGGCGGAGAGCTGCGGGCTGATAGGAGCGCGGACAACGCCCCCCCAGCCGAGAGACGCGTCCGTACCGAACACCTCGGGGCAAGGCTGCGCCCGAAGGTCGGTTATAGCCGTAAAGGCTAAAAAGGTGCAGGCCAAAAGCTCGTCGCGAACATAAGGAGGCAAGTCGTATTCAATGCCCTCCTCGGTCGCCAGGCGCGACAGGAAGTTGTAGACGTGCGTGAAAATGGCGAGCATCGGACGGCGATAGAGGAACACCTGGACCCAGCAGCCCACAAGAGAGGCTAACAGGGAGCGTGTGGTGATGCCGAGGTAGATTTGGATCAGGGTCAGCCTGCACAAGGCCACCGTCCGCACTAAGGGAGCGCAGACGATGCCTATGCGCCCTTCCACCTCGGCGCCCACCACCACCTTGTGCGTTTCGCCGCGCGCGCGCTTGCCTGGATGCTGAATCAGGCCCACGCGCGGGTAGCCTGCATCGCAGGCGGCGAAGACCTCACGATCACGACGACAGGGGTCGTCGGGGCGAGGAGCGGAGCCATGCCACGAGAGCTTCTGAAAACCTGTATGGTCATCAATATTCAGCATCTCGACAAACGGTCCCCGCGGGAAGGGCGAGCGGTGGACAACCTGCTCGTGAGGCCGCAAGGCCCCGAAGCTGTGCAAGACGCCTTCATGTGCAGAGTTGGCAATCTCCACCGCCATGTTGTCGCCCATCGCTAGAGCATTGAGGCAAGGCGCGACGTCCACACCTTCGAGCTCGGGGCGCCAGGCTCGAAAGGCCTTGAAGCGGGATGATGGCAGACGAACGCGAAGGGCGTTACGCCTGGCGCGCGCGGGAGGAACGCGGAAAGTGTAGTAAAACTCCCGTAGGTCGTCGCAAGAAACTGCCAGCCACTCCCCAGGCGCCAGACCCAAACGGCACAGCAGGAAACCCTGGCCAAGGCGCTGGGTGCTGGACGAGATTGAGGCACAGCGGCTGTTCACGACCGTTGGGTTCAGGATCAGCCTGTCGAAGTCGCTGTCCTTCGGTACCCTGAAAGCTCCGCAGGCTTCATCCCAGGCGAGGTCCGAAGCAGGAGTCAGGTACAGGGCGCCGCAGGCATCCCACTTCTGGAGCAGGGCCCACAGCTCGGCGCGGTCCATATGGACACGCGCCCCCTTTTGGCCAGCAGGCCACTCTGACGCCGGGAGCCGCATCTCCTCTGGATTGATGAACGCTTCGCGGACTCGAGCGTCAGAGAGAAATGGAATGGGATCAAACACTGGCGAGTAATCCCACTTAATGCGAGACGCCCTGACTTTTAAATCGAAGGGCTCGACCTGGGTGGAGTCCCAAGCCGCCGCAGACGCCAGCGAACCAGGCACGGAAGGAGCGCTGGTCGGGCAGTGCCGCATGGGGGCGGGCACGGAAGAAGAGGAGGTGAAGGAGGCCTCCAAAGCTGCAACATGGGTGGCCAGGCCATGGAGCGAGACCTCAGTAGAGTCGAACTTGGCGAAGGCTCGACCTAAGTCGCTCTTGCCACCACGGGCAAGGCGAACTGCGATCCGACACAACCGTTCGATACGGGTGCGGACGCCCTCCTGGCAGGGCGAGACCGTGGCGCGGACACGAGCCTCGGCGGGAGCGAGGCTAGGATGACCCAAAGTGAGCCAGTTCAACGCAATAACAGAATACTGCGCGAGCGTCCGCGCCGCGCGCCGCAATCTCCAGCGCTCCCTGCGCCTCGCCGACAAGCCGTCAGGCGGGGGACCAAGAGGTGGAGCAGGCGGGCACGGCCAAGGATCGCGGGGAGGCGGCCCCAAAAGGTACGGGTCGTCCCTGTCCATTGCACGCATTGATGAGCGGGAGAAAGATCCAAGAGAACATCGAGCACCCATCCCAACCTGGGACAGCGCTGCCGCCCAGTGGGTGATATCAATGTTCGCGCCTGGAAACAGGCGCAGCAAGGCAGACAAGTCAGCGACAAATGGCGCGACGTTGGCAAGAGCAGCAGGGGTGCTTGAAGGAGAACAAGCACCAGCAAGAACACCAACCTCAGGGGCTGCAGGCCCCATGGGGGGAGCGCTCGACTGAGGCAGG
Organism: Prorocentrum cordatum; assembly: GCA_963575745.1. Taxonomy (NCBI): domain Eukaryota; class Dinophyceae; order Prorocentrales; family Prorocentraceae; genus Prorocentrum; species Prorocentrum cordatum. The sequence goes on from CAUYUJ010019097.1 coordinate 38,326, forward strand.
TGACGGCCAAAATGGCCGAATGGATCCGAGGGGCGGTTCGGAGCAGAGCGAGGGGCGTGGTGGCGGAACGTACTCCTCCCTGCGGGGCCGCAACAGCATCGCTGGAGGAGCGCATTCCTACCCTCACGCCCTCGCTGCGCCCAAACACGCCTAGCAGCCGTAGCAGCGTCGGTGCAGACTGTCTGCGGCGGCGTACCCCGGCCACGCGAAGGCCCCCCCTCCAAGAAGGCGGGCGCCAAGGGCATCTTCAGTCCTTCTTGGGCACCGCCTTCGGGGCCTTGGGAGCACCCTGAGACTTGAAGGGGGGCTTTGAGACCTTGGGCTGCTTGGGCTGATGAGGTGGATGCTTGGGGAGCGCGACGGCGCGCTCGGCGTCGAGGCGCGCCCGAAATGCTTGCAGCTCCTTCATGTATTCGCCCTGCGCCGACAGCCAGCGAGGATCCACTAGGGGTGAAAACGGGGTCTGGGCCTCGCGCTCCGTGTGACGACTGGTCACGCGACACGGGGGAGGCTCCAGCCCCGTGAGGAACCAAGCGGCCTCGAGGTAGCCGCGGTCCCCCGCCAACTGGTCGATGAACATGCACTGGCAAGTCAGCAAGGTCTGGACCCTCTCGGGGTTGCCCTCCTCGCAGGCCCGCCACAGCTCGGCGCTGAGGAAGGCAAAATGCGTCAACAACTCGTGCGTCGACGGCTGAGCCCCGAGGGGGCTGTGCTCGCGAAAGTACTGATGCATGGCCATGGGGGTCACGGCGCTGACTTCCACGCCCAGAACGCGGGCCAAATTCTCCTTCATCAGTCCTCGCACGTCGGGGCCGTGCTGCATCAGCGCTTGCTGCCACTCGCGCCTCCGAGCGATTCCCCCCATCTGAGCCGATGCGTGCGCGGGGTCGCCCGAGGTCGCGGGCGGAGTTTGAGCTTGGTCGCTCAGGGTCCCCAGAAGCGGGTGGAAGGCTGGGCGATGGCCCCGCCCCTGCTGCAAGGAAAGGGACTGGTGCAGGCACTGAAGCATGAGGCTGAAGTCCGTCGGATTGGCCGCAAGGGGCGGCTCTAACCCGTCGGCGCCGCCCGCCTCGGCAAAGCCGTCGACCGCAGCGGGATGGGCTAGCCCAGGCGGCGGCGGGGGGCCCATCGGTCCGGAAGCGGACGAAGGGGCCCGAGGGACAGCAAGAGAGCGCGCCTTCTCCCACGCCGAGACCAGCGCGGAGGTGGGTCCCTTGGGGCGCGCGGAGACCCGATGTGGGGCCACGGGCGCGTGGGACAAGACGGCCTCGATCCCCGCAGGATCCAGCCCGAGGCGCGCCGCCTCGTCGCTGAAAAGCTGAGGCACCTCGGGCCGAGCGCTCCGGGCAGCCGGAGCGGGGCCCAGCGGTTCGGGTCCGCCGACCATCGTGGAGGCCGCGTGGGCTGCAAGCAAGGCGCGCATTTCGGCAGCTACCTCGGCGCGGGTCATGGGAGCCCCGTCGTCCAGAGACGCCGCAGGAGCACCAGGAGCAATCGGAGCAGGACCCGCGACCCGTGGCGGCGCGGCGGCGCCAGCGCGCTTGGCGGGCGGGCCGCGCGGCGCTCCAGCGACCGCGGGGGCTCGCGCACTTGGGGCCGCGCGGTCGGCTTCCCCGTCGGCCGCGAACCCCTCGGGCTCCTCCATCTCGTCGGCAGAGTGGTAGGGGGTAGCCCGATCGGCCCCTGGGAGAGGCTCTTCCCCTGCGGTAGGCGGGGCGCCGTGCAAACGAGCGTAGCCCTCGCGAAGCACCCGAACCCCCGAAGGATGCGGCCAATAGACGCGGCTGCGCACCTCGGCGAAGGGAACGATGCCTGCGTCGTCGCCGACCTCTAGAGGGTACAGCGACTCGAGCTCGAGCTCGGCAACCTCGATATCTATAACGAGGACGGATGCGGTAGTGGCGAGCGGCCGTGAAGCGGCCCCCTGGAGCTGGACGTCCACTAGCTGGAAGGGGCCTATCATCCCAGCAAAGCCATCCGCCTCGGCAGCCTCGAGCTCCGCTGTAGAGCGAAAGGCACCAGGCAGGGCCAGCAGGATGCCCCCTTCTCGAGAGGCGAGGGGGATAGCCGCCCAGCTGGTGTCGCCGTCGTCTAGGCGCCATCGTGCGTAGTCGCGCGCCGTGGGCGCAGCGAAAGGGTAGAGCTCGGGCCAAAGGGGCCCTCCGCCAACTGGTGGCAGCTCCGCCATCAGTGGGCGCCGCCGTGGACGCCGCCGCCCGCACGCTGGGCGTCTGCCCGCTCGAGCGCTTGAGGTCGAGGCGGAGCCCCGTAGGCCAGCGCTCGCGCCGCACGGCGGTCCTGCTCAGGTGAAGCAGAAACCGCGCCGCGCGGCCAGGCGGAGGGCCAGAGCCTCCGCCACACGTACGGGCCCAGCAGCCCGAGGCAGCAGCCCGCGCAGGCGCTGCAGGCGGCCGTCACCCAGAGGAGGGCGGCGACCGTGCTGAGCAGCCAGGGAGAGACCCCGCCGCTCAGGTCCACCGCCAGCCCGAGGCAGACGGTGGGGCAGGTGGAACCCGCCGAAGGGAGAGGGCAGGAGGCCCCCTCACCCTCGGACGAGTCCGCCTGCTGGATGGACCAGGCAGGCGATGGAGGCCCCTGGTCCTGAAGCACAGAGAGGGGGGCAGCCACGAGCCGCTCGTAGAGCGCGGCCCGCAGCCCCCTGAACAAAATCTCCCCAGCGCCCTGGAGAGCCGCTTGTGCGACCGCCTGCATAAGGCGCCCGCACGCGCGGCCGACGGGGGGCACTTGGGCAGAGAAGCTGCGGAGACAGCAGGAGCTTGCTCACAGAGAATAGAAGAGGCAGGGGAGGAGGAGAAGGAGGAGAAGGAGGAGGAGGAGGAGGACGAGGAGGATGGGGAGGAGGAGGAGGAGGAGGAGGAGGAGGAGGAGGAGGAGGAGGAGGAGGAGGAGGAGGAGGAGGAGAAGGTGGAGGGACGGGCCCGACCTGAGGCTATCCGCCCCTCTCGTCGCCTCCGCGCTGAGGCTGCCGCCCCTCGGCGCCCCGATGCGCCCGGCCGCGAGCTCCTGCGGCCCCAGGGGGGGGGGCTGGCGGGCGCACGCGGCCGATGGGAGGGAAGGCCGAGGATACAGAGGAGGATCGAGGGATCCTCGATCGTCCTCGATCCTCCTCCTCCCCCTCCTCCTCCCTCCTCCTCCTCCTCCTCCTCCTCCTCCTCCTCCTCTCCTCCTGCTCCTCCTCGATCCTCCTCCCCTCCTCCTCCTCCTCCTCCTCCTCCTCCCCCTCCTCCTCGATCCTCCTCCCCTCCTCCCCCTCCTCCTTCTGCTCCTGCTCCTCCTCCTCCTCCTCCTCCTCCTCCTCTCCTCCTCCTCTCCTTCTCCTCGATCCTCCTGCTCCTCCTCCTCCTCCTCCTGCTCCTCCTCCTCCTCCTCCTGCTTCTCCTCCTCCTTCTCTCCTACCAAGAAACACCCTGCTCGCCTCCAGGGTGCCCTGTGCTTCTAGGGCGTAGACAGAGATGCTATGGAAGGGCGTGGCGTGCCCACACCGAACATCAGTGAACGTCCTGTTGTCTCAGGGTTGGGTTTCTTGCAGACGTGCTCTTGTTGTCGGGCCCCTAGTGTAAGGGTATGCGCATCGGAGGCATGGCCTCCTCTTCCTCCGCCTCCTGCCCCTCCCTCCTCCGGTCTCTCCCCTCCTCCCTCCTCTCTCTCGCTCTCTCGCTCTCTCTCTCTCTCTCTCTCTCTCTCCCTTCTCCCTCTCCTTCCTCGGCCCCCCTCGGAGGCGGGAAAGGAAGAGCGTGCAGGGGAGATGGTGGGAGGGGAAGAGAAGGGGGAAGCAAGGGAGGTGGGGGCATGGGGTAGGGGAAGATGGCCGCAAAGGTTGGAGATCGGGGTAATCGCCGCGTGAGGGGAAAATGTCCGAAAGGACGCACGGGCTGGAAGTGTTTCGGCCGCCGTCCCCCCAACTCTCCCAGAGCCCTGGTTCTCCCAGAGCCCCAAAACAGTCAAAGAAAACGATTCAGGATGACACACTGGCCCTGGGCAAGGCCCCAAGGCCAAACAATGTAAGATGTTGGTTGATAAACAGGATGTGTGTGGGGGGGGGGGGGACGATTCGCAGCATAGTTTCCGCACCTTCGGCTTCTGCTTCGCTTCGGCTCCGTCTGGCCCGCCGACTGTCCAGGCGTGCACCCAAGGAGGGCGGGGGAGAACGATTAATCAAATAGTTTCCCGGCCCAGGGGGTGTTTTTTCTAATCATGATAATAATAAAAATCATCATCATCATCATCATCATCATCATCATCATCATCATCATCATCATCATCATCATCATCATCATCATCATCATCAGCATCATCACCATCACCATCACCACCACCACCATCATCATCATCATCATCATCATCATCATCATCATCATCATCATCATCATCATCATCATCCACTGTCCCGTCGGAATGTCCGTTTCCCGCAGGACCTGTGTCCTTCATGCTACAGGGGGGCGGCCAAGGCTTTGCCACTATGAACCTTCTTCGGTGAGGCGTGAGGCTCTTGATTTCCCTGGCAGCGCCCAGGCGAGATTTACGAGCGGCACATCACGACGAGAGGAACAGGGTGAGGAACCTCAATCCCAATCCAAATCGAGAAAGGTCCTTACTCCAACCATTCCCCTGCAGAGGGATCTTCCCACCACCGCCACGGGAAGTGGTGTCTGGCTCGCCTGACCTAGGAAGGCGGGGGCGCTGAAATCCAAGAAACTCTGGACTAGAGGACCGAGACGCCGCACTGCACCTCCGCCTCCTCCCCCTAACTTCTGGCAACCCGCCGCTTGCCCCCACCTGCAGATCTGGGGTAGAGGCATCCTAGATGGGGTCGGAGTAGATAGGGCCGGAGGATCGCGCCGCATCGACGATCATCGCCGATGCATCGGCGATGCATCGGCGATGCATCGTCGTCGTCGGCGATGCATCGGCGACGTCGACGTGAGGCAAATCGGGCTGCACATCGAGCCGCAACGGCGATGCATCGGCGATGCGGCGCAGTCCTCCGACCCCGTCGACCCCGACCCCATCCAGGAAGGCCGAGAGAGGGGCGTGCTCCAGCGGCGCCGCTGTCCTCGCGCATCCGCAGCAGGGCCCCGTTCCACCTCATGCCGATGTTCAGCGACGTCACCAGGCCCTGCACGGGCGGCGCGTCCCGGCGGCGACAGCGCTCCCTTCCCCCCACAAGCGCAGGCGCCCGCCGCCGCCCGCAGGGCGACACGGGGACAGCGGCGGGCGCACCCCACGCGCTGGCCCCCAGGAGGGCTTGGGCTGCCGGGAGCAGGCGTGGAACGACGAAGCTACGACACGAAAGGACCGACCGCCGCACGTGATGACGTGCTCCTGTTCGGAATGTCCCCATGCCTTCGGCAGGATGGCCAGGTCGCCCGGTCTTTGGCAGAAGAGGTGGTCGCATAATTAGTAGGGTGCGAAAGATACCAGGACAACCTGTGAGACGGCATCCCCCCACTCCCACCCCCGCCTCCGCTCTCAGCGCGCACTAGCGAGCGAGAGGGGAGTTGACGCTGCGGGGAAGTTCAGCAGGTCAGGTGCTGTCTCGCAAATCCCCCGTCTTGCTGTTGGCCCCCATACGCCCTGCCCAAATCTAGATCTGAGGCAATATAGTCCGAAACTCCCCAAACTTTTGTCAGCAGCGACTTGAGTCCAAGACGCGGGCATAGCAACGGCAGGACGCATGCAACTTCCGAAACGCGACGCTGTTTTTGAAACTGCTATGCCGTGCGTACAGGTGCTGCCGACTGGAGACTATCAGCTCCAATCTCGCTGGATGGGCCCTCCGCAGTAATACCAAGCTGCACTTCGGGCGTGATCCTTACCTGGAGCCCCTATCGCCCATCGCGGGCGAATCGTTCTGGAACCAAGACCAAGCTTCCTGAATGCATGTGCCACGCTGGAACCAAGCGCGCGCTTCGCGCGATCTGCTCCTTATTTGGGCGAACAGGCGGGCAGAGGCGCGGGGTGCTCCTGCACTCGGCGACCGGCTGGAGGTTCTCAAGAGTCGCATCCTCCCCTATCGCTTGCGATGCGATCCGGAAGGACGCTGCTCGTAGTACTTCTAGTGGCTGCGTCGACTGCGCGGTGCGTTCAGCAACACGTCATTGTCTTCGTGGTGACTGCTGCTCGGTGCCCCCACAGACCCCAGAGGAGGAACAGGCTGAGGCTGGGATTCCAAATGGGGACAGAGAAGCGGCTCGAGAGGAGTGCAATGTGTTCCCCGTTCTGTCGTGCCACCATTTGTTCGTCTATGGGAGGGACCGAGAGGCTTTGGCTCGTGGGGGAATGAAGACCCCTTCCCCGGGCCCATGCTCGGGTCGGGCGAAAGGGAAGGATAGCAAAGGGGGGGTTTGAGAATCAGCTCACGCAGCTGACTTTCCCGGCGCCTCCCGGCGCCAGAGGCGGCTATGTATCGAGGAATGGGCCCCTCGGTGAGGCCGAAACCAGCTGCATGCAGCAAATTTCGTAACCCCCCTTTCCCAATCCCCCCCTTTCGTCCGTCCAGCGGATCCAGCCTCCGAGGCGGCGGAAAGCCTCTGGGAGGCCCACAGCCTCTGCGAGCAGACTGCCAGCGGGGTGGGGGCCGTCGCGCTGCTCCCAGGCGGCCCGAGCCTCCGACCGACGGCCCCCATGGCTGGGCCGCGGCGGCCCCAAAGGATGCAGCGGAGACCAGTACACAAGAAGCCTTCCACAAGACACCCAAACCCTGAGATCCCATGACGTCCATGGATGTTTGGTCGTGGGAAGGTCACGCTTTCCAGAGCTAAACCATCGAATCCTGAGAAACCCCGGGGCACCTGGAGGCAAGCAGGGTGTTTCTTGGCATGGGTCTCCACTGTACCCAAGAGGTCCCAGGCGCCCCCCCAAAGGCAACCGTATAGAAGAATTAGCAGGGCGACGGCGCCCAGGGTGGTATCCGAGCCCAGCCGATCAGCCGATCAGCCGATCAGGCCGATCAGCCGATCAGCCGATCAGCGACCAGGCAGCCGATCAGCCGATCAGCCGATCAGCCGATCAGCCTTATCGGCTGATCGGCTGATCGGCTGATCGGCTGCTCGGTCGCTGATCGGCTGATCGGCTGATCGGCTGATCGGCTGCTCGGTCGCTGATCGGCTGATCGGCTGATCGGCTGATCGGCTCCGAAGCTGGGTCGGCCGATCTTCGGCCGAGAGGTCCAAGACGGCCCAAGATGGCCTCAAGAGGGCCCCAAGATGAGCCCAAGATTGGCAAGCCAACTTGAGATGTCGAGCACTGCGCCCCGAAGGGGGAGGGCCGAGACCGCCACAGGGCCGACAAGAGGCCCCCACGAGGACCCAAGAGGCCCTCAATAGGCCCAGAAAAAGCCTCAAGAGGCTCCCAACAGGTCCCCCTATGAAGCCCCAAGAGGCTTCAAAACTGCCTTCAACAACAAGCTCCCCGAAAGTTTCCCAAGAGACCCCAATAGGCAGCCAAGAGGCTCTGACTCAGACCCACAATCCTGGCACGGCGGCGGGATGGGCCGGAGGCCATTAGATCCGCCGCCCCCTGTTGATTTAGCGCAGGGGTGCCCGGCGTGCTGTACGCTGACGCTTTGGGTTTTGGTTCTTTTCCAACAGAATGCTCCCTGAACCAGCCCGCCGGCCTCCCGGAAAGGCCCGCAAGGAGCGCAAACTGGGCCAGTCGTGGCCTTTCCCGCTCCAAGATGGCCCAAGATGGCCTCTAGGACGGCTCAGATGGCCTGCAAGTTCGCCCAAGACGGCTCAAGATAATCCAAGATGCCTCCAAGTTTGTCCGAGAAGCCCCCAAGAGGGCCCAAGACGGCCCCAGAGGTCTCCAAGAGGCCTTCAAGATGGCCCAAGAAGCCTCCAAGAGGTCCTCCAGGATGGCCCGAAGAGAGCATCATCATCGTTGTCTCTTGGGTGTTTGAATGGTTTGTTGTTGCGTTTTCTTGTTGTTCGGCTTCCGACGGTCCAAGAGGCCCCCAAGATCGCCCAAGAGGCCTCCAAGACGCCCAAGATGGCCTCCAAGATGGCTGCATCCTCCTCCTCCTCCTCCTCCTCCTCCTCCTCCTCCTCCTCCTCCTCCTCATCCTCCTTCTCCTACCTCACCTGATCCTCCCCCCCATCCTCCCCCAAGTGTTCCCCGAAGAGCTTCCCGAGCGGCTGGGGGAATACATGGTCCGATGGTTTGGCCAAACTGGGGCCCAACGATTGGCCGCAGAGGTACTCCCCAGAAGGCAGGGGGCGGCGGTGATTCGCCGTGGGCGTCTTCGATAGCTCCCGAAACTACGCTTGTGCGGCTCTTGCCGATGCGCGCGCACAACTCCTTTATCATTTTCCTCCTCCTCCTCCTCCTCCTCCTCCTCTTTGTTTTCCTCCTCCTCCTCCCGCTACTCTACCCCCCTGTCCCTGTTGCCGTCGCAGTCGCAGCAGCTGCCCTCGTCACCGCCGCCCTGTTGCCGCGACAGCGCTAGCGACTGCGACAACCCCGGCGCGGACATTTTCGGTCTTTGCGCGCGCGTGGCCGGGCTAAATACGCGGCCGCGCCGCCGCAACAGCTCTCTGCGACCTGCCCCGCAGGTCGCGGTCCCGAAAACGTTCAACACATGTCTGCAGAAGCCGAGCCCCTCTCGAATTGCGCGCCCCGCGGGCCTGAGCTACCCGCTCCGAAGGCGCGCCCCGGCCAACAAAATCCAAGCCAATGGTAGAACTGATGTCGGCGGAAGCCAGCCGGGGCCCGCGCGGAGTGTGGCTGACGCCCGCGCAATGGCTAACCTGGTCAGAGGAACGGTGCGAACAAATGCCTAAGATGGTCGAGGCATGCGCCCTCCGTCTCGTCGAGCTCAACCCCGAGCATGACGACGGTTTCCAGGCGCTGGGCCAGGAGGGAATCCCTCTCTGCCCACGCGGGCAGACACCCCGTGCCGTAGTGGCGGTAATTAAACCTCGAGAAAGCCAGCTGGCTGAGGACATTGAACCAGCGAAGCGACACTGTTCGGGCGCCTCGCGGGAGCATCCCTTTGAGACACTCCCAGAGGCGCTCCACAGGCACAGTGCCCGATTGCACGGGCACTCCCGCGTAGCGGATGGCAAGTGCCGCCGACTGCCAGGCCCACAGGCCTTCAACCCTCAGAGGCTTCAGGAGGCGGCGGTAATGCGCTCGGACCTTGACGGACCAGACGCTGCGAAGGCCGCGGACCTGCTCGGGCTGATTCTTGTCGCGAATGATACCCCGACGCCTACGGGTGGAGCGGCGGCCCGGCTTGTGCCACTTGGCATTCCTGCGGACTTCTGCCTTGAACCCCTTGGGGGAGGTGTGCCCACGAAAGCCCATGGACGAGACCGCCTGAACCCCGGCGCGCCGCGCGATGCGCGACACCACCCCCCGCGGGGGGTACGAGCCGAACTCCTTCTTCCAGAGGCGGCACTTCGACGCGTTCGGCAACTGCAGGAATCGTCGAAGGTCCGCGGCCCCGTCGGCATCCGCGCCCATGCTTGCCTGGAACGCCGCCGCGTTCTTCTCGATTGCGGTCCTGAGCATCGAAACGCCCGCCGCCGAAAGGCCCCGGGGGCGCGGGCGCGGGGGCGCCTGCCCGGCAGGCGGTGCGTCTGGAGGCGGCGCTGACAGACGTGACAAAATGTCCTGGTGGTCGTGTATGAACTCGCGGCAATCGTTGCACGACGGGCTCACGCAGCGCCGCAACGCAATGACCTCAGATGGCCCGCGATGGGCAAAGATCGGCAGGGCAGATCCAGATCGGCCAGGCCCCGAGCGCCGCCGGTCGGCCAGGGCGTGGATCCCGGGCCCGACCTACGCGATCAGGGATCAGCCAGATCTACGATTGCCTTCAGCCTACCGCCGATCGACCCACACTCCGCAGCCCGAACCGGGCCAGCCCTGGGGGCCAGCGCAAGCCGAGGCAGCGGCGTCGTGGACGGGGTCGCCAGCGATGGCCGTCAGAGGCTCGCTGATGCGATCCGCGGCCTGCGCGCCGTCGGCCTTCGGCGCGTCGGCAACTGCGATAGTCGTCTGCTCGGGGTACTTGCCCATGTAGAACTCGGCGAGCTTGAGTCGATGTTTGCCGTACACGTCCGTGCAATGGCAAATCGGCGCGCTGGCGGCCAGGCCCAAGCCCGCTTCTTGGCGGTCACGTTTGAGGCTGGAGACGACGTCGTCGAGGTCGGGGAGCAGGTCGACAAAGTCCTCGGTCTTGCTGGCAATGACGGGCTTGAGGAGCGCGCCGTCCACGCCAATCCACGCCTGTATCACGCTAAACTCACGCCCCTGGTCGTGGCGGACGCGGGCGGCGAGGTCCCAATTGCCGTCCCCTCTGACGACGGAGCCGCTGTAGACGTTGGCGTGTTTCCGCATGTGCTCAACCAGCGGGCCCAGGTAATTCTCTAAGGCGTCGCAGATGAAAGCCCTCAGCGCATCATTGCTGGGCGCTGCCGACAAGTGCCACAGCGCGCGCGAGCCCACTGAGAAAGCCAAGCAATGTGCACTGCAGTACTCAGCAATTGCTCGGCGAGAGGCCCGACCGCAGAATACCTCGTTGAAGTTCTGGAGCAAGTGCAGCAGGAAGACGCGCGTGGCGAGGATGAGGCCGTGCTTCTTAGTCTGCAACGCCAACACCCCGGGGCGCGCTGCTCGGATATCCGCCAACGTCACTGGAAATCCACAGCAATCTCGCGCACCACGGGCATGACACGTTTGGCATCGGCGCGCCCCCACCTCAAGCTGGAGCGGCACCGGGAGGTCCAGGACGAACTGCGTCTTGGACTGGTCGGCCCGGGGAGCAGTGCAATGGCGCTCGCCCCTGGCAGCGGCCTCGGCCACGTGCGCATCTACGGCGGCAGGGCGAACCGCGCAGACGTTGCGGAACCCAGGCCCCCTCTGGCGCGCCTGGGCACGGTCGCGCGCGACGTCCCACAGCGCCGCCAGGGTGCGACTGAGTTGCGCCGGCGCTTTGTCGCAGCCGGCCTCGTCGCGCCAGGAAGTGAAATGGAGGCTCGACCGCTGGCCGCCGCTGCGCGGCGCCGCCTGGAAATGCGCCCCGACGTTGGAAATCTCGGACTGCTTCGCCGTGTGCAGATCCTTGCACTGAGCAACCCAAGTCGCGCGCAACGCGCGCACGGGGGCCGGCTGCCGGCTTCGGCGACGCAGCGGGACGACGTCGGCCATCGGCACGCCCCGGCGAGAAAAAGTTCCCACGATGAACGCCGGGTCGCCGGCGATGCACCCGAACAGCCCTCCCTGAGGGCGCAGCCCATCAGCGCTATCCACGCAGCGCTCTGGCCGGTGGAGCAAGCTCATGCGCATCAAATGTAGCAGGCGCGGCAAAGTCCTGCCGGCCGCCACGCGCTGCGCCCTCTGTCCTGCCGTGGCCACGCTGCGACAATCCTGGCCGCCAGCGCGCGGTGGCAGGTTGGCGGGCGAGTTCGCGGGCGCCCCGCCCTCCTCCACAGGGCGCTTCCTCTTCCTCTTCCTTGTTGGCGCCGCCGATCGGAAGAAATTGCGCCTGACCATGCTGCGAGGTAGCCGGGTGGCCGGATCCTGCGCGCTCGCGCACCCCGATGTCCGCGCGCACCTTGCGAGGGAACTGCCGGGGCCACCGCGGCATGAAATCATGGCTTCTGCGTTTCCGCCGGCTCTCGCCGACGCCGAGCTCGAGGGCGATCCCCAGCTGGGCCCCTGGCGGCGCACGCTCCGCAGGCGGCTGCCCGGCCCAGTCAACAGGGCGCCCTGGCACGTCAGCGCCCATCGCGTCCACAATGCCCCAAACATCAGGGAAACGCCTCGTCCGCGCACTCCCCACGGCGGTGGACACGAGCTCCTGGACTGCAGAATCCTCGATGTACCAGAGGCCCTGGCCACCCTTGAGGTTCACAATAGGGTTGCTGAACTCGCGCGCGGCGTCGATGACGTAGCACCAGGACCCTGCTGCGGGCATGGCCCACGGGCGCGCCACGGTTTCCAACGGCATTCTCTTGGCCAAATGCACCTGACCAATAACGCACTGACGGAGCAGCGCGCCCTCCGCCGGGGCGTCTGGCCAAGTCCTGCGCAAAGCCTCCTGGCATGCGGGATATTTGCTAATCGGGCCCTTGCCAACGTGCAGATTATACCACCCAGGCCGCAGCCAGGAAAAGCGCCTGGTCTCCACGGGCTTGATGCCCCGCAGCATTGCCAATGCCATCTGAGGGCCGTGAACAGTGAATGTCCGCTATGGAAGGCGGGCGTCGCTCTCCATGGCAAGCGCGGCAGGGCGCGCGCTTGCCCGAACGCCGTCGAACCCGTACGCCACGGCAAGAAGGGGGTCGGGAAGGAGGGATAAGGACAAGCTGGGGGCGTTCATGCCATATCGCCATATCTGGCGTCGTACCCTTCTCCTCCAAGCCTTGGGATTGCGTAGATCCCCTCTCTATCCGCGCAGTCGGATGACGAAGAATGCAATGGTCCCAAGAGGGCGGGCGCGCGATACGTGGAATAGCACGGGATTACATGGCATAGAAGAGCGCGGCAGAGCGTAGCATACCATAGCGCGGTGCGGCACTGCGCAGTGGAGCACTGCTTGTCAGAGCATTGCGGCGCATGGCATGGCATCGCATAGCGGTGCACAACGCAGCATCGCATTGCACGGAAGAACGAAGCCAGGACCGAGAACGGCAATGAGACCGAGAACGGCTGCAGCGGGAGCCCCCCTCCGGCCCCCTCCTTCAGATGCAGGCACAGTCGCCGTCATCGTTGCCGGGACATTTTCGGCATCCCCGCGCGAGTGGCTGCGCCCCCGGCCCGCGCTGGGCCGCCACAGCTCGCTGCGACCTGCCCCGCAGGCCGCGGCGCAAAAGGCTTTCCAACTGCTGCTGGCAAGGCCCTCTCGAATCGCACGCCCCGCGGCCAAGCTGCCCGCTGCCGGGCCGCTCCAGCCCTGGAAAAAAAAGTTCGGCTTCCCAGCGCAAGTGGCTGCGCTCTCTGTCGGCGCGCGTTGAGCCTCCGCAGCCCGCCGCGACCTCCCCCGCAGGCCGCGTCGCAAAAGGCATTGAAACTGCGGTCGGCCAAGCTCTCTCGAACAGCGCCCCATGGCCAGGGGCTGCCCTCTCCCGGGGCCGCCCTAGCCCTGGAAGAAATCAGCGCTCAGGCTCAGGGTGGCTGCCAGGTCCCTCGCCGTCGGCTTCTCCTGGATCTGCGCCCACGAACACTTCTTGATGTTCAAGACTGCCCTCCCCTTCGGGCTCGGACCCTTCGGGGGCGGCGCCTCCTCGTCGCCGTCCGGCGCGGGCCTCTTGCGGCCGCGGGCGTCCTCGATCTCGACCGAGCCAGCGTCAGCTGCGCGGCGAACCGCAGCGGCGATCACGGTCGCCGCATCCTTGACGCCGCGCGCGTTGAGGCCATTGCGCACCCACAGGCGCATGTCAGCGGTGTTCACCACGCCGACGCACTTGCGGTGGGAGAGGATCAGCTTGGCGCACAGGTCCTCCACGGTCAGTGCGCCGCCCCCCCGGCCGGAGGTCGGCCCGCTCTGCGGGCGCCCGATCCCCGCGGGAGTCGGCGCCACCGCGTAGTAGAAGGTCATGTGCAAGAGAATCTGCCGCCTCCAAGCGCGCATCGCGTGGGCCAGGTCGTAGACGCTTATCTGGGGGGCAGCGGCGGCGCCCGGCGCGGGCGCGCGCGGGGGCCGGCCGGTCGCGAAGTTGTCCTCCAAGAACATGGTCATGCGCATGTTCACGTTAGCGAACTTCATGACGTCGCTGTCCCAGAACTTGAGCTTGTGGACGTAGTACACATTGAGGCCCTCCGTCTGGTCGCAGCACTCCTGCACCGCCTTACGAACATAACCGAATAAGGACAGCGCGTAGGGGTCCAGCACCACGTTGGTTGAATCGACCAAGGCGTTGTCCGCGAGCCAGGAGTGGTAATCCTTCAGCGGCTTCGCGGACGCAGTGCAATCTTGCTCTGGCTCGTAAGGAGGGCCCTGAGGGGCGGCTCTCCAGGTGATGTGGTACCTCTTCTGGTAGCCGATCATCGCGGGGCGCATGACGTGCTCCACAGGAGCGACTTGACCGAGGACCTGGTGGATGAAAGAATAATTCTCCAAGTGCATTGGGCCACTGCCAGTCAGCACGGTGCCCCGCTCGCAGTTCACGAAGGTATTCATCTTGGCCCGAGATAGCCAGTGGATGCCCTTGGCCTGTTTGGAGAGCATGGGTCCGCAATCGTAGGCGGTGACGATCTCGTCCGTGCGCGCCCCGGACCGCTTCTGGCTGTAGATGCAACAACGGTGGCCACGAATAGTGCCATCTCCTGACGTCGCCGTGCCCTCGCGGATCTCCGGGGGCGCGCCGTCGCAATCCATCAGGGCGCGGGACGTGTACAGGAAGAGCGACGATTTGCGCATGGAGGGGTCGCCGGCGCAGAAATGCGGAATATTCGGCGCGCGGCCGTGCTGGTCGGCCGCCTTCTCCTTCAGCCTGGTCGCGGGGTGTTCCAGCCAACCGGCGTTGGTGATGATCGCCTGCAACAGCGCCTCGGCTGGCCAGCCCCCCCGCAAGGCCACGGTCTGAATTGCGCGGTACATCGGAACCGGTACCAAATTACGGATGGAGAACGTCGGGTCGGCCCCCGCTTCAATGTGGGTGCGTCCGTCGGCCGTGATCTCCTCCAACCACTTCTGGACGGTCGTGTAGGTGCTCTCCTCGCTCTCGAATCCAACAAATATGTCTCGGGTATGCAAGGCCCGGTTCCAACCGCGCAGGTTCTGGCCGTCGTCCTTCAACGCCTGTAGCAGTGGCCGAATCGGGTCGCGCAGCTCCTGGGACACGCGGACGCGCGTCCGGTCTCGGAACCGGATGCCCATATCTTCGTCGACCATCTCCAGAAGCTCGCTGCCATTCTGTGTTAAGGGCACCAGCGCGTCCTCGGCGGCCCCCTGGCTCAGGGACACCAGCGCGCCCTCGACGAGCTCGCCGGTGTCGTCGTCGCCCAGCCGGGCCTCGGGGAGCTGGCCGGCGCTCGCCTCGCCCGGCTGGGCCTCGGCGAGCTCGCCCGCCTGATCCCCCGCGCCAGCCCCGTCGACAGCGTCGGTCGAAGCCCCCGAGGCGATGGCGTTCGGAGGCGAGTCATCCTGTGCGGCACCCGCTGCGCCAGAGGTCAAGTCCTGCGCAGACTGGCGCCGCTGTCCACGACGAATCACTTTTGTTCCTCCTTGGGTGTTGGGGATGGCGAAGACTCCGTGGCCCCCTGCTACTGGCGCCTTCTCCCGGGCGAAACGGCACGTCGGGCAGCGCTGCAAATCCTTGCGCGCAATGCCCCTGACGGTCCTGTCCTTCTCCAGGCACTCTTCGTGGAAGACGTGCATGCAATCCATCGCAACGCAAGGGGCTTCTTCGGATTTACCCCAGCATATCGCACACTGCCGGTCATCCTCGCCCATGGTAGCCACGGCCAGGGCGAAGCAGGAAGTCTGGTATTTGTGCGGGCTTGGGGCCACTGCAGACTTGAGAATTTGAGCATAAACACGTTGGTACCATCACAACTCCTCTTCCTCCTCACTCCTTCCACTCTCCTCGCTCGCTCGCTGCCGAATTGATCGGTGGTTTGGCGCCGTGTGACAGGGCGCTGGGGAAGGTGCACTTGGTTGATATCGCGGGTACGGCGAGACCCCTGAGTGGCTATGAGTGGCTGCGGCGTGGCCCCGAATTGCTGCGAAGAGGCTTCGGGGCGTCCTCGAATGACTACGGGAGGCTGCCTGATTTTTGGAAGTTGTCACAATGGTTGATTGCAGCGCGCTACCGCTCATACCCCCTTAATCCGAAAACTAGATCAGTAAGTGCACGGCTTTGTGATTAATCGTTCGGTCTCTGTCATGCCTTTGCAGCGGCTTGCGAACTCAGCAACAAGCCGTTCAAAGCGCGGAGACGCGTCGGCTTGCGGCTTCAAGATGTAATATCTACTATGTTGCCTGGGAACAGGATCGTGACGAAGGGGACTGGCTTCGGGGTGGCTGCGGGGTGGCTACGGGGTGGCTGCGTGTGGCTACGGGGTGGCTGCGGAGTGGCTTCGGGGTGGCTGCGAGTGGCTACGGGGTGGCTGCGGGTGGCTGCAAGGTGGCTACGGGGTGGCTGCGAGTGGCTTCGAGTGGTTTCGGAGTTGCTGCGAGTGGCTGCGAGTGGCTTCGGAGTGGCTCCGGAGTGGCTTCGAGAAGCTACGAAGTGGCTTCGGGCCTCTCAGCCATCACGCTTGTGTCTTGTCATAGCATGTGGTATTGCAATCCCGACACTACTGTGAGGTTTGGACGTCACCAACGACATGCAAAGCACATGGGCATCTACTGTATGAGCGATGTTCTGCCCAAGGACATGTATGCACCTGGGCCATTTTGTGCAAACGAACCGTTAGGGAACGCATGAACCCCTGGAGCCAGCCCCAGGGCCATATGAACCACCATGTCACCATGACCCCTTCCAACGCCTACGAAAATTATGCGCCCTATGATCCATGTGAGTGCAATGACTCCCATAAGCCTAGCCAGCGCCAAGACCCCCCAAGAAGTGCGTAGAAATGTATCAAGATTCGACCACGCGCTCGGAACACGCGAAGCAGGCGGTGCGCGCCCGCCCAGGATTCCCATGACATGCCCTGGCCCACATGGACCGCAGCGTAAGAGCAAAGGGTTGCTGCGCACGGCTAGGCCAACAAAAGGGTGGCCTTGGCATGGAGCCTCACGTGACTACATTGCAACACGAAGGAAGACTCAGCTCAGCGATTCCAAGGGCCTGAGGCAGGGGGGCCATGGGCCCCAGGAGCCCCCAATAGAGCCTCCCCTGCGCCTCCTCAGCGCTGTGGACGTCGTCGTCATCGTCGGTTTAGTCATCGCCGTCGTCGTCGTCGTCGAAGTCGTCGTCGTCGTCGTCGGCGACGTCTTCATCGGACGTCGTCGCTGTTGAACGCGATGGTGATGATGGGATGGCGACGTGAAGGGGGAATCGACGGCCAAATATTGGAGGATGTCCAAGGCGAGACTGGCCCGACAACCTCAGGTCAGGGGATCTCTGAACCCGGAGTTGCGAGGATGTCTCAGGCGGAATTGGCTGGACCACCTCGTGCGGGGCATCCCTGAGCCCAAAGGTGGGGGGATCATCTCTCGGGCGACGCTGGCCTGGCCACCTCAGGTCAAGGGATAACTGAGCCCAGAGTTGCGAAGATGTCTTAGGCGAAACTGGACGGGCCACCTCGTGCGGGGAATCTCGGAACCCTCGTCGACGGACCACCTCGTGCGGGGCGTTTTGGCGGCTCGGACGGATCACCTCGTCGTGGACGGACCACCTCGGACGGACCACCTCGCGCGGGGCGCCTTGATAAAGTATCGCACAAGAGGCCTCCAAGAGGCCCCACGAGGCGCCCAAGAGGCCCAACAATAAGCTCCAAGATGCTCCCAAACGCTCGAACAGGCCTCCGAACTGCCTCCAAGAGGCCCCCGCGAGGTTTCCCACGACATCCCGACGAACATCCAAGAGGCCTCTAACCCACAACTCGGGCAAGGTGGCGGGAAGTGCCGAAGGCCGCTAAATATGTAATGCGTCGCATTTGGTGCCCACCTACGTGGTGCAACCTATGTGGTGCAATGTAGGTGAAACGATCGCAGAACCTTGTGATCCTGACCGCGCTCTGCGCCGCGCGCAACGTTAGTGTAAAGTTCCCGCCGCAACACATTCTCATTCGAATCAAAAACGAATGCGACCAGGTTCGATTGATCCTGGCGAACCCGGGCACCCAGATTCACAATCCATCCCGTTCTGCCAGAAGTTAACGTCATGGCGCAAAACAGCACAACGTCTACCTCGGTCGAAACATTCTCATAAAAACCGACGCAGCCAGGACTCCCAAGACCAAGCGCGCCCTGTAGTACGTCAGTTTCCTCAAGGGACCGGGCGCCCGCCCCAGGGTTTCCACGGGCGCCGCCGGCTCCATGCACAAAGTATCCCGAAAGTTTTAAAAGACCGCCTCGGCACGCCGATTCCCAAAAGCAACAACTTGGCCTTAGAAGCGAAAGCAACGGATAACCTTTAAACCGAAAGCGCCGGGATCGATGGAGCGACGCTGTCCCAAGAAACGCAACCCATTGAAAACCCTGCCCCAAACGTTGAAAACGCAATTCATGGACATGCAGCGCTGAAATATTAAACCCGAGGTCGGTTAAGTGGTGTCGCGGCGTCAATGTTCAGGACAATAAAAAAACATAGTTTGAAAATGTCGCGAGCGTTTTGTGCTTCTGGATAACGAATTCAAGTTGGAAGATCATGCGCGGAATTCGTATACTTTCGCGCACCTTGAATGCCCCCTGGGCGTCTCGGGGAGATTATTTGGCTTTGGCCGGGGGCCTGCTTGGGGGGTGGGGCTGTCTTACGCCCACCTGAAATGCCTCTTGGGCCGTACTGAACGCTTAGGAAGCCGAAACAATATGTTGGTAGCGTTCCTGAGCCTTGCCCACGGGCGGCTGTTCCTCCTGCCCCCCCTTCCTCCCCCGCAATCACCTCCTCGTCGTCGTCGTCGTCGTCGTCCTCCTCCTCCTCATCATCATCATCCTCCTCCTCTTCCTCTTCCTGCTCTTTAACCCGCGCCGTTTTCGGTCGCCCCCCCCGTCCTCCCCGCCCTCCCGTTTGTTGCCCCTGAGCTTCGGAGCCCGAAGAAGCCCCCAGAAGCCGTTGAGCACCCCCCAAGAGGCTCCCGTGCGCATTCGCCGTCGCCGGCGGCGCCGCCGCCGTCGTCGTCCCTCTTCGGGGTCGGCGGCACCTGTCGTCAGCCCCCATCCTCCTCCTCCTCCTCCTTTTCCTCTTCCTCCTGCTCCTCCTCCTGCTCCTCCTCCTCCCCCATCCCCTCCCCCGCCCCTCCCCGTTCCCTATTCTCCTCCCCATCCTCATCCTCCTCCGCATTCTTCCGCAACCTTGCCCTCTCTCCCCCCTCCCCCCGCCCTTGCCCCCCCATCGTCCTCTTTCCCCCGCGCCCATCTCCGTCGCCTCCGCCGTCCTCCGTTTCCTTCCCTTCCCCTTTGCTCGTCTGCCTGGCCCACCCCGCTAGAATGCGGCGTTTTCCGCTTCAGTCTTCTGGCGCAAACTCTGGGCCCGATGGCCCGAGCCTGATAGAAGCATTGCAGAACGCCACCAACTCTGCATGCGTCAGCGGCAACTCCGACACATAATCCGACACCGGCAAAACTTTTGCTGGAACATAGGAAGTGCCGATGCCCAAGTGCCAAAATCGGAGTATCTTCTGGTATTCACATAATTCGTACACGATGTCCAAGTTACTCCGGCTCTTGTAGAAATCGCCGCGGTGGTCCCGCAGCCACTCGATGATATACCGAAGCATTGGCAGATCCGCCGACCTGCGTGGAGGTGTCAGGCACGAGGAGCCGCCCCGCCGAAGACGCGGCGCGAACTATGTTGGGGGGAGAGGAGGACCAGAGGACCGCACCGCTCCCAGCACGCCGTAGGTAGACAGGCGGCGGCATTGAAGACGACAGCATTCCTCTCCGCCGCGCGCCGGTCGCTGCGGAGCTCGCCACCCCGCGCGCGCGCCGCCCGTCGGCAAGCGACCGAGCGCGAGCGAGGGCAAGGCGGCGACGGCGAAAGCCCCCTGCATAATGGATGTTCTTCTGCCTCGGCGGCGCCCCTTCGTGCAGCATGAAAGGGGGCCCGAAGAGATAATTTGCCGTCCTGCAAGGCCCAACTCCGATTACAGTGACCAATTCATACTGCTCTTGCACCCCGCTCAGGTCCCCGCCCAAGGCGTGGGACAGGCAATCCACGAAGTCGCACAAATAATTCTTTGGCTCTGAACCCACTGCCGCTGCATCCCCGGACCGACTGGAGACCCTCGAAAAACTTTGGCACGTCCAAATCCTCGGCGAAAGCCGAGACAAGATCGACGCCGACGGCTTGGAGCGCATGCAAGTCCGCCAGCAAATCGGCGAATCCATGCACGGGGCGCTCACCGCGGGTGCGCATGGGGTTCACATAATCACCGAATAAACCTTTGCAGCCAGTGGCGTGAGCGAAATCTTGGAGAACCCCCGGGTTAACCCAGCGGCCGTCTGCGACCTCCAGCCACGCCCACGACTTTTCGGCGAGCGCCGCCCGCACCGCATCGCCCAGCGTGTTCCGCATCAGCACCACGTTGAGGAGAAGTTCCAGTAGCAAGTCCGTGGAGCCGAGAGGGTGCCTGCGCGTCGGCGCAAGTGCTTCTCGCAATGCTCATACGCCTGCACGGTCGCCTTGGCATCGAGGCGGGACCGGGGATTCACGCGCGCCAAGCAAGCCAGGTCAGAACACACCAATGAATTCTCCACCCCGCGCAATTGCATCATCGCGTCCCGCCGCTGCCGGAAATTCACCATGGTCTGAACCCGCTCCGCGAAGCATCTCCTCTTGAACCATGCGTCGTGGCCTAAGCTCGTCGACAGCGACCCGGGACTGTGGGCCATGCGATCCTGCGGTGTGAAATTATTGGATGTGGCAGAGTGCTGGGCGGTGCTGTAGGGGTCGTAATTGAGCGCGTCTGGCATCTGGGTATCAACCCACGCGGGCCTCTTCTTTCTAGCTGGATTGATGGCGTTTCGCATCGCGTCCTCCGACAACGCCACGCCGTAAATGCATGTCTGGTCGTTATTGCGCGTGGTTTGGCCCGGGTGTTCGAACGCAGCGAGAGCCCGACACGCGGCGCAACTGAGGTCGAGCTCCCGGCACCGCTGCGCATCAGATTTGCCAGTGATCTTCCCGCCCAGGCGTGGACTGCAGAGCCAGCCGAGAAATGGATACCTCTCTGCTGTGGATGCATGAGTCTTCGAAAGGAAATCCCGGTACTGGTCGAGGGCGCGCTCCAGAATCGCCGTTTTCAGGGCGAGCGCCAAGCTCAGCGTCGAGCGCTCGCTTCCAGTTTCGTCGCTCCGTGACACGCCATACGATGTGGACATACGGCGCCATCCGTCACCACGTTTGTTTTCGTGGCCGGGCATGTCGGGAGCCGTTGGGGTTGTCTGGCAGGGCAACTTACTGAACGAGAGCTCCCGCTACGCTGGCACAGGGCTTGGAATTGCCGCAGGCAATCGAATGGCCTTTGCCCAAGGCCCGCCACTACCTTCAGGTAGTCGTCACGGAGGGGTCCAGCGCTGGCCCCATCACCGGACGTCAGCCAAGCCGCGACGTCGCTGCTGCTCGGCGCTGTCACGGCACCACCGCCCACGTCAAGCAGCACGGTTGCGGATTGTAGCAATCCGAGAACTAGGCCCCTGGTAGGCCAGTCGGGCGTGGTGCAAAAATCACCCCCCTCCTGTTCCTCCTCCTCTTCCTCCTCCTCCCCCTCCTCCTCCTCCTCCTCCCCCTCTCCCTCATCTTCATCCTCTTCCTCCTCCTTCTCCTCCTCCTCCTCCTCCTCCTCCTCCTCCTCCTCCTCCTCTTTCCACTTCCTCACTCTCCTGTCCTGGCCATCCACTTGCTCACTGCTCCAACTTGAATCTCGTTTTCTCCACTCGCTGCCCCCCTTTCCTGACGTTACCCTTGCGTCCTCCTGGCGCGTGCCTCCTCCCCCCCTCCTTGTACGCAACGGCGGGGGTTGCCGTAGGCGATTGGTTGCCGTAGGCGATTGCCGAATGCGCCCTCGCAGCTAGAAGGGCCTACGGCGGTAGACACGCCAGAATCTGCCACCGTGCCATTGCACGGAATGGGCGTATACTCGGGTCCCGAACCCAATCTGTCGCCCCAAGAGATCTCCAAGAGATTCCAAAACGGCCCAAGAGGGCACCAAAACGGCCCAAGAGGCCACCAAGACGGCCCAAGAGAGGCCGAAGACGGATCCCAGAGGACGCCCCAACGGGGAATCCGAACGGACAATTCGAGCCCTCGGCCCCGAAAAGCCCCTGGGAAGCCCCCAGAGGCACCCAAGAGGCCACCACGGGGCCCCCACAGCCTAGGCACGGTGGCGGGATGAGCCGAAGGCCATTAGATATGTAAGAAGTGAAATGGATTTGAAAATCGATGTATCGACGTGAAGATCTCGAGCAAAAATGCGTTCGGAAGAAAAGCGGACGCTACGACAACGACGACGACAAGGAACGAGGATAACTAAATTGAAGGGAAAGGAGAGAGTAGAGAGAGAGTGAGAGAGAGAGAGTGAGAGAGAGAGAGAGAGAAAGAAAGAGAGAGAGTAGAGAAATGAGCGAGGAAACGGACCACCTCGCGCGGGGCATCTCCGAGCCAAAAGATGGGAGGATGTCTCAGGCGACACTGGCCCGACCACCTCAGGTCAGGGGATCTCTGGGCCCGGGGTTGCGAGGATGTCTCACTCGAGACTGGCCCGACAACCTCAGGTCAGGGAATCTCTGAGCCCGGGGTTGCGAGGATGTCTCACGTGAGACTGGCCCGACCACCTCAGGTCAGGGGATCGCTGAGCCCGGAGTTGCGAGGATGCCTTAGGCGGAACTGGCCCGACCACCTCAGGTCAGGGGACCTCTGAGCGCGGAGTTGCGAGGATGTCTCACGCGACACTGGCCCGACCACCTCAGGTCAGGGGATCTCTGAGCCTGGACTTGCGAGAAGGTCTCAGACGGAATTGGATGGACCACCTCGTGCGGGGCATCTCCGAACCCAAAGACAGGAAGATGTCGCAGGCGAGACTGGCCCGACCACCTCGGGTCAGGAGACCTCTGAGCCCGGAGCTGCGAGGATGTCTCAAGGGGAACTGGACGGCAGCCGATCAGTCGATCAGCGGTCGACCAGCCGATCAGCCGATCAGCCGATCAGCGATCGACCAGCCGATCAGCCGATCAGCCGATCAGGCGCCGACCAGCCGATCAGCCGATCAGCCGATCAGGCGCCGACCAGCCGATCAGCCGATCAGCCGATAAGGCTAATCGGCTGATCGGCTGATCGGCTGGTAGGCGCCTGATCGGCTGATCGGCTGGGATCGAATAGCCCACCCGGGCTGCCGTCACAATGAGAATTAGACTGTCCACCGCTGTACTTCCCGGGCTCATCGCCCTACGGGTGCTTCATGCAAGCACCAATAAGACCCAATCCGACCCATGAGAGCAACGGGACACGAAACATCCAAGCCACCAAAATGGCCCGATAAATAACCTTCCAAGACGGCCCCGTACCGCCCCATGTAACCCTTCAAGACAGTCCCAAGACCCGACAAGACGGCACCACCATGGTTCCGACGAGTCTCTTGGGAAGAGCTCGATAGAACCACCACGCCAAAGACGGCAGGAACAACCTCCACCCCCAAGAGGCCCTCCAGAACTCCCCTGAGAGCCCCCGAGCCCCCCCCCCCCTTCATGAGGAGTGAGGACGGATGGGCGGAAGGAGAGGGAAAGGCAGACGAGGCGAAGGAGGAAACAGCAGAAAAAGGATGAGCCGCAGAGGAGGAATGAGCCGCAAAGGATGATGGGCCTGGTTTCCACCACCACCACCATAAGTTGAAGGGGGGAAGGAGGTAGAGGGTGAGGAGGAAGAAGAAGAGGAGGAGGACCCTCTCCCCCTCCAACTCATGGTGGTGGTGGTGGCGGAAAACCAGGCCCATCAAAGGAGGGAAGGTGAGCAGCAGAGGCGTGATGAGCAGCAGAGGGGAAAGAACACAGCAACATGCGGCGGAGGCGCGAGGACGACGACACCGCGCACGACCAGCAGCAGCCGCGCGGAGGAACCAGCGGAGAACACACGAGGGGCAGCAGGCAGTTCCGGCAGCAGAGGCCGCGGGCGAGACGCAGGAGCAGCAGCTGCGGCAGGCGCAGCGCGGGCTGCAACAATCAGAAGCGACGATAGGGGCGAATAGCCCAGGGGGGAGCAACACATGCATCCAAATGCAACGATGATCTATGTCTTCGAAAAGGCTCCCGGGCGAATGCGTGTGTTGCCCGCCCCTGGGCTATTCGCCCCTATCGTCGCCGCCGAAACAAGCAGCAAGCTCGGACCAGCAGGAGGAGGCCGGCCCGACCTGCTCCGACAGCGCTCGCTCCGAGGCCTCGACGATGGCGTCGGCGTCCGCCGCCGACGCGGCGAGGATGATGGGCCAATGTCCCATCACCACTGCCATAGGTCAGGACGGAGGAAAAGGATGGGGAGGTCCTCCTCGTCCTCCTCCTCCTCGCCCTCCTCCTCCTCCTCCTCCTCCTTCTCGTCCTCGCCCTCCTCCTCGCCCTCCTCCTCCCTTCCTGCCTGTGACAGCGGTGGTGGAGAACCTGCCCATCAGAGGGGCTTCTCCAGCAGCAGGTGCTTCCCGGCCCGGAGGGCCCGCAGCGCCAGCGCCGCGTGCGAGGAGGGCGTGGTCCTGGGAGGCCCCCCGGGCCAGGAGCGGCGGCCTCCGCCCCCCCCTCAAGGGGGGGGGGGCCCCTGTGCGACCCGCTGTTTGCATGATTCCAACAGCGCTTTCTTGATCGAATTCCTAGCGATCGGAACGGTATGGACGATCAGTTTGCTCATTGTACAGGTACATCGTGTTTGTTATTTCCAGTGTCTCTCACTGTATGTTTCCTTCATTCCTCCCCCTCCTCCTGATCATCCTTGGTCTCGTTTTCATGCTCTTCCCGATTTCTGTTGGAAGAACAGGGGGAGGAGGTGCGGAGGTCCTCTCGATTTCTTATTGCAATCCCATTGCAAACCTAATCATCATTGTCATTGTAAGTGTGCCTGTAATACGCATCTATGTTCAAGTTTTTCTTCTGCGGGCCGCGTTTCACACCCGTCTTCGGCCATGGGCAATCCCCCGAAGGCAGTAGAGGAGTGGCAGGGCCCGAAGGTGGCGAAGAAGAGTAACAGGCGTAAGCTCAGCAGCGCCGCCGCGCCAGCAAAGCGCCAAAGGCGCTAGCTGGTTGCCCAAGGTGTAAACCTCAGTCCTGTAGTTGCGCACATCTGTTGTTTCGGTGGCACATCTTTGAGTGAACGGTGGCCTCATGGAAAACGTACTTCTGCGCTGACGTAAAGTATCGCATGGCTTTCGGCCAATTCTGCCGCCCCGCCTGAATGTCGGGCCATTCGGCGCCCTGGGGCCGCGGAAGCTTACCAGGAAAACCGGAAAAACATGAACAACAAAACAAACATGTGTTTTCACATTGAAAAACCGGGAAAACCACAGAAAACCTGTGTTCTCACATGGACAAATAACAAACAACCAAAAAAGAGGAAAACCTGTGACTGACAGGGCTTTCTTTGGTTTCACCCATAAAAGTGGCGACAGTCACTTGTGTTCCTTTCTTTTTCATATTTGTCCTTATGAAAGCCAAGGTTTCTTATTGCTTTTTCATGTTTTTTCCTGTTTTCCTGGTAAGCTTCCGCGGCCCCAAGGCGCTGGAGGAAAACTAGGGCCGCGGAAGCTTACCAGGAAAACAAGGAACACATAAGCAATGACAGAAAAAAGCTTGTGTTTCGCGAAGAAAAAATATGGGAAACCACGGAAACAATGTGTTGTCATAGGGATTATATGTATATATATATATAATATAATTATTTAAGACAAAGGACAATCTGCGACTGTCAGCTGAATGTCAGCATGTTCTTTGGTTTGGTTTCACCAATAAAGATGGCGACAGTCACATGTTTCCTTTATTGTTCATATTTTTCCTGGTGAAAAACAAAAGTTTGTTAGTTTTGGTCATGATGTTTATGGTTTTCCTGGTAATCTTCCGCGGCCCCAACGCGCGGAAGGAAAACTGGGGCCGCGGAAGCTTACCATGAAAAAAAATAAAAAATAATAAAAAACATGTGTTGTCCTTGTGAAAATAGGGACAACCAAGGAAAATGTGTGCTTTCGTATAGGAAAATATGAAAAAAACAAGGACAACCTGTGACTGTCAGCGTTTTCGTTGGTTTCACCAATAAAAGTTGCGACAATCACGAGTTTTCCATTTTTATGTGAAAACAACTGTTGTTTGCTGTTGCTCCTGTTTTTGTTTGTTTTCCTGGTAGTCTTCCGCGGCCCCAAGGCGCTGGAGGAAAACTGGGGCCGCGGAAGCTTACCAGGAAAACAGAGAAAACATGAAACACAATAAAAAAACTTCTGTGTTCCCTTTCGGAAAATAAGGGGAACCACAGAAACCATGCGTTCTCATATGAAAAAGAACAAAACAACGAGGACAACCTGTGACTGTCAGCGTTTTAGTTGGTTTCACCAATTAAAAAAACGGCGACAGTAACAAGTGTTCCATATGTTTCCAATTACCCCGTGTGAGAGCACAAGTTTCTTATTGTTTTCCATGTTTTTTTGTTGTTTCATGTTTTCCTGGTAAGCTCCCGCGGCCCCAAGGCGCTGCCTCTGGAAATCCTCACAGTCAGAATCAATTCAAACATGGCTTATACATTGATTATGATTGTCGATGCTTCTGGAAACCGTGTAGAAGCAAGAACAATTCCAACATATACTTTACATTGATTTTGCTTGTGGGCAATTAAATGTGATGATCGTTGTTGAAATAAAAGAAAAACACCTGGTTGTAACCGCACGAGCGGAGGGTCCTACGGGGGGGCCCTCGCGCCGTGGCGGGAGCGCGCGAGGAGAAGCTTTGCCAATTGCAACGCCTCCTCCGCCTCCTCCTCCTCTTAGGTCGGGCGAGTACCCCTACAGGCGGATGTTGGACGAACAATTTCAATGACCCCAACAATGCCACAAACATGTGCCAAAATAGTCAAAACATGGTCCCCAGACTATTTTTTGACTAGTTTTGAACATTTTCCCTGTAGGAGGGACAGGGCAGACTTAATCCTCCTCCTCCCTCTTCTTCTCCTCCTCCTCCTCCTCCTGCTCCTCCTCCTCCTCCTCCTCCTCCTCCCTCCTTCTCCCTCCTCCTACTCCCTCCTCCTCCTCCTCCTCCTCCTCCACCTACTCCTCCCTCCTCCTCGTCCTCCTCATCCACTCACGGGGGCATACTCCTCGCAGAGATCTCTGAGCTTCTTGGGCTGCCCCCGGGGCATCTGTGGGTTCCCGGGGCGCCATCGGGAGGCGAGGAAGGCTCTTGCCTCTCGTTTGAGACTTCCTCAACTTAATGACCATATGTGAAACATTGCGCAACATACTCGCGGGTGCGAGGCGGCCCATGTCCAAAGCGGTGCTCTCGCTGGATGCACTGCTGAACTTTGTGATCAAACTTTTTCGGAATCGTTACAGTGGAGGCCATTCCACAAGCCACAAGACCCCAGGACGTCCATCGGTTTTTGGAGTGGGAAAGTCACGCTTTCCATCGCAGAACCATCGAAATCCAAGAACCCCAGGGCACCCTGAGGGCGAGCAGGGTGTTTCTGGGCATTCGTTCTTTCCTCTGTGCCCAAGAGGCCCGGGGCACCCTGGAGGCAAGCAGGGTGTTTCTTGGCATGGGCCCCCACTGCATCGTTCGCTGGGCGGATGCAGGCAGCCCCTTGTCAAAGCGGGACACTCGCCTGGACGGCCGGCCCATCTGGCGATCGTCTCTCAACCGGGCGCTCCTTGCCGGTGGAGAAGGGGGGGCCTGCAGGGACCCGTCCAGCGGGGGCTTCGGACGGGAGGGTGCCATGCAGCATCGCTGGTGCATCCAACAGGCTCCCTCTGGTCCTCCTGGTCCTCCTCCTCCTCCTCCTCCTCCTCTCTCCTCCTCCTCCTCCTCCTCCTCCTCCTCCTCCTCCACCTCCTCCTCCTCCTCCTCCTCCTCCTCCTCCTCCTCCTCCTCCTCCTCCTCCTCCCTCCTCCTCCTCCTCCTCCTCCTCCTCCTCCTCCTCCTCCTCCTCCTCCTCCCCTCGAAGCTCTCGGTGCCGACGGCGGCCGCGGCGGCCGCCGAGGTCCCTACGTAGACGCAGTCGCAGGCATCCAGCACGGTGTCCGTCAGCTCCGCGTAGTGCTGCACCGGCGAGCCCCGCTGCACGTCGGCTCCCGCACGGTAGCCGCTGCTGCCCACCACCCTGGCGCCAGCCCGGATGCTGCCCACGTCTCTCGGCAGGGATGCCACAGGCATCCTGCAGCCACGATGAATAAGACGAAGCTAGGACGAGGATGCCATCGGGTGAGGACAGATCGAGGATCTCTGAGACCTGGCGGCTCCGAAGAATGTCTCGGGCGCTGCGGTGGAACGGATTTGTCCTCGTCCCAGACCCGTCCGAATGAGGCAATCATTACAGAGGGGGGCAGCGCGCCCGAAAGCAAACTCGACTGGAACAGAGGACACAACCACATGAACACAGAGGTTCGGAGGTCCGGGCGGACTACTCGGTTGGACCTGCACGGTTTCCCCCTGGGCCATAGGCAACCCGAGGAGGAGGAGAAGGTGGAGGAGGGGGAGGGGAGGAGTCGGAGGAGGAGGAGGAGATGGAGGAGGAGGAGTGGGAGGAGGAGGAGGAGGAGGAGGAGGAGGACCAGTGTAAACCCAAGAGTCACCAACGATGTTGGAATACACCCTCCCCCCAAGCTCCCTCTTCATGGGCCCCATACAACGGTTCATTTCCACAGAGGGACCTGCCTCGTTGAAAGACAACTGTTTGAAAACCCTGCCTGAAGCATGCCAAAACATTTTTCTCGGTGTTCCAACGAGTGACTCGTGCCAGAACGCCAATCCTGTGACCTGAACTCCCCAACTCATCCGAACTGTTGCGCACTCAAAATCGTGAATCCTTCCAAAACACCGCTTCTGGTACGTCGACCATGGGAACCCGTGAAACTCTTGCAAGTTTGTGTCCAGGGTGTGCGCGGCGCTACAGCGAGAGCCTCATTTTGAAAAGGAGCCGCCTTCAATCAAATGAAACTCTTGCAGCTTTGAAACGTTAATGTGTGCGGCGCTAACGCGAAAACACATTTTGGAAAAGAACCGCCCTCAATCCGTGAACCTCTTGCAAATGTTTAAAGCGAGTGCGAGCGGCCCTCAAGCGAGAACCACACTTTGAAAAAGAACCACCCTCAATCCGTGAACCTCTTGAAATTGATAGAACAGCATGTGCGCGGCGCTGAGGCGAGAGCCACTTTTTGGAAAAACGGCCCGCCCTCAATCCGTGACACTCTTGCCAGTGTTCAAGCCGAATGTGCGCGGCGCTGGCGCGGGAGCCACATCTTGAAAACCACCCGCCTTCCATCTGCGAAACTGCTGCCAATTGTTAAGCTTCAGGGTCATAGATGGTGAGGACGTCTCAGGCGAGACGCCCGGCCCGCCTTAAAAAAACTGGCCTCGGGGTGCGACAGGGAGAAGTTATGCAGAAGGAGAAGCAACGGAGGAGGAGAGAGGAGGAGGACGGGTCGCCTAAGCCCTTCGGAGAAACCCCCCAAACGAACATTTGCAGGAGCTTCTTCGGGGATCTTCTGACCTGGGTCAATCCAGACCCGGATCAATCAGGTCTTGCAAGATCCTGCAGGATCCTGCGCCCAAACCCGGGTCAATGCGAAAGATCCTGCGGGATCCTCCAGAATCCTGCGCCCCAACCCGGGTCAATGCGACCCCGGCCCTGCAGGATCCTGCAAGATCTGGCGCTCTGGCTGACCCCCGATAACATTGACCCCCGTCTCAAGGCTCCCGACTCCTATTCGGGCTCGGCTTCCTGGCATGGCCCCCAACGAGGGAGGAGGAGGAGGAGGAGGAGAAGGAACGGAGGAGGAATGGAGGAGGAGAGGAGAGAGGAGGAGGACGGGTCGCCCAAGCCCTTCGCAGAAACCCCCCAGACGAACATTTGCAGGAGCACCTGTTCGGGCTCGGCTTCCTGGCGTGGCCCAGAGACCAGCGCAGGCAGCCTCTGGATACGAATAAGTCGGGCGTGTCCCCCTACAGGGGGATTTTCGACGAAAAACAGGCTCAAAATAGTGAAATGCCCCCAAATGGTGAAAACAGGCTCAAAAATAGTCCCCTGACTATTTTTTTACTATTCTGGAATGCTCCCCCTGTGGAGGGTTTGCTATGTTTGTTGCTATTTTGCTATGTTCTTACTTTTTTTTTTGCTTTTTTATTCAGTTTTTTTGGGGGGCTATTTTTGCTATTGAGGATGCGCTCCTCGCTGCCCTCGGCGCCCACGCGCCGAGGGCAGCTCCGCGGGCGGGCCCCCCGCGCGGGCGCCTCTGGGCCCGGAGTCCCGGAGAGCTCCGAGGGGGGCCCGGGCAGCGCGCGCTCCCAATCGGACGCCGGGCGAGGGGCTGGCACACCTCGGGGGCGGCAGGTGCCATCACAAAAAAAGGAAAAATGATGCCAGTGCGACCGTACATAGGAGTTGGAGCCCCTAGGGAAGCAGCATTAGTAGTAACAGTAAAGCTAAGCTGAAGCTAAGCTGAAGCTGAGCTAAAGCTAAGCTAAAGCTAAGCTAAAGCTGAGCTAAAGCTAAGCTGAATCTAAACTGAAGCCAAGCTGATGCTAAGCTGAAGCTAAGCTGAAGCTAAGCTGAAGCTAAGCTAAAGCTAAGCTAAAGCTAAGCTGAAGCTAAGCTGAAGCTAAGCTGAAGCTAAGCTAAAGCTAAAGCTGAAGCTGAAGCTAAAGCTAAAGCTCCCAGGGGACTGGGGGAACCGCGGGGCGGATACTGGGGGAACCGCCCGGGCCGGTTCCCACTGCCCGGCCCCTTTAAGCCAAGAGAGTAAGAACCCTTCTAGGCAGAGCCTAGGTAGGGAACTACGGCAGACTTGGTTTGGTGATTATGGCCTGTGTTTTGGGCGTCGGGCCCCATCACTGACCAGCTCCTCTCAACTGTGATCCTGGCGATACCCAATGTTTACCAAATCGATCAACGTAAATCTGGACAAGTTTCACGGGGCCGGCTTCTCTCAGGAGCGGCCAAGAGGGGGGTGTCCAAGAGGGGGGGGGTGCAAATCATGGCCGGCGGCACGTGCGCGGCCCAGCGGGGGTGCCAGGGGCGTAATGAATCAAGAAGAGGCGCCATGAACTCTGGGGTGATATCATGGGCCCCCGCCATGATACCCACCCCCGCTAGTCATCACCCCCCTCTGTGCCGCCCCCGAAAATCCATGGCTACTGAAACGGTCTTCCCGGAAAAATGCACAAACTCCCGGAGCAAAGCTCAGCGCACTAAATAGCAAACGGGCTGCTTCCTGGAAGACGAAACACATTCCCGAAGCTCCGTTTTAACAGCCACGGCTTTGCCAACCTTCGCCTGGCTTCCGATCCAACGTGGGGCTTGCCTTCGGTCCGGCATGTCCCCCTGCAGGCGGGTTTTGGAAGACGAACAAGAAAAAGTCGAAACATGTCCACACATGCCCAACAGATATCAACACATCGTCCCGAGACTATTTTTGATGTTTTTTTGAATATTACTCCTGTAGAGGGGCGTGCCCGACTTGAAAGCTGGTCCTGGAAACCCGAGCCATCGGCCGCGCCTCGCCGATAAAATCTCCTGGGGGGGGGTGCTCTCGCTCCACGACGCCCTGCTGCTGCCCCAGGCCGTGGCGAAGAGGCCAGCCGCAATAGTGCGCATGGCCGACAGTGGGCCGGGGCTTCACGCTCAACGCCAGGTGTGGAGAGGGGCAACCCAGGACGCCAGGACAGGCCCCTCTCTCCCCTCGAACTCCCCCCTGAGGAGAGGTCGAGGGCAGAGAGGGGGAGGAGGGTGAGGGGGATGAGGGGGAGGGGGGGGAGGACGGAGGAGAAGACACCGAGAAGGAGGGGGAGGGGGGATGAGGCAGATTGGATTGGAGAGGATAGGGGCCTCCCAGTCCACACAAAGGGTATTATGCGCGGCCGGGGTGGACTGGTGGAGGACGGAAAAGGCCGCTGCAAACGCATACCGCCATCACCGGTCCTCGTCCCTCGCCCCCCGTCGCTCGGCGTCGTCGTCGTCGTCGTCGTCGTCGTCGGGCTTCTCGGGGCTGTCGTCGTCGTCGTTCTCTTCCTCCTCCTCCTCCTCCTCCTCCTCCTCCTCCTCCTCCTCCTCCTCCTCCTCCTTGGGGAAACCCAGAAGTACAGATACTGCTACTCCCTGGACCTCTCTGGGGGGCGTTCTGACCCGAATTTCGAGGCGAAGCAAGCGGTGGCGACGAGGGCCTCCGAGGAGGCCCAACGAGGGGAAAACGAGGAAAACGAGGAAAAGGTAGCGGTATGGGTACATGTTCCTCCTCCTCCTCCTCCTCCTCCTCCTCCTCCTCCTCCTCCTCCTCCTCCTCCTGGGGTCCATGCCATCAGGCTGCGACTCGCGTGGCATCCCTGGGTTAGCCAACGCTGCAGCCTTACCCGCGTCCACGTCCACAATGCAGGCGACGTGCGTGCCCGTGGCTGCTCCGAAGTGCGTCGTTGCAAACTCCCGGGCGATGCTGCCTGCACCGACCACGGCCACCCGCATGGGTGGTCGACGCCGCAACAGCCAGTGGATGCGCTGGCTCGAACAGGAGTGCTTGAGCCCAGAATCGGCTACAGCAGGGGCCAGACCACAAGACACCTCCCACAAGAAGCCCAACCCTGAGACCCCAGGACGTCATGGATTTTTGGTGAAGGAGGCAACTACTGGGAGGTCTTCGTCGGAAGGATTCAGGACGTTTGAACCCCAACGGGGGGCTGATACGGCGGATTAGGCCGCGGATTATGCGAGATTAAGCCGGCGGAAACGGGATTGAGACGGATTAAGCGGAATTGAGCCGAATTCAACAGGATTAAGCCGGATTTCGGACCAGGGCAAACTCAGAAGTTGACCCCCAGGATGTGCATCAGAGTGGATTGTCGATTTCTTAACAGTCAGCGGATGCACTGGCTTGAACAAGAGTGCTTGACCTCAGAATCGGCGAATCGAGATCTCAGGACTGGACGTATTCGTGGTCTAAATGATCGATCTGCTCCCCTTTACTGTGTTGCCTGCCACGTTGCAGCGAATCCATGAGGTTAGCTCACGCTGGGCGACGACCCTGCGAAAACATTGCGACTTCCTCCGCAATTTCATTACAATGCCTGGATCCCGCCGGAATACACACACAGAAGCCCCGACATATCGCCCAAAGTGAGCCTACAAGGCACTACCAAGACCGCCGCGGGGACGCGACACCTGGGCGAAATTCTGCAAGTACACGGGGCAACGGCACAGAACTAGACTCGCAAGACCAACGGGACCAGTCGGACCAATGCCAGAGGAGCATCCTTCAAACACATGAGGCCCCCGGCCGGCCAGACTGCCAAACGTCAAAGGGTACCCCCCCCAGGAGGCACGAGAACAGCCGAGAAGCACGAAGAAATTCAGCCGGGGCAGAGGTGCCTTCTTCTGGGCGGGGCCTCGGGGCTCCCGAGCGCGATGTACTCGGGAGATGCAGGCCCCCAGTAGGCCCTGGTCCTCCTGGACCTCCTCCTCCGTTTTTATCGAACCCTGCTTGCACGCCAACTGAAGCTCATCATCACGAGTACGACGTCCACGTCCGTGGGCATGATGAGCCTCCTCTCTTGTTCCTCCGGAGCGCCCCGGATCGGCGGCACCGGCCGGAGGCCACTATAACAATATTCGGGAGTGGCAGGGCGATCCGGGAGCCGGCCCAGGAGGTACCCAAGCCGAGGGCTTCGAAGTGCGCGCTCCGCGCTGCGCGAGAGCGCGAAGCGCGTCGCGCGCTCGCGCCGCCCTCTTGGGAGGGAAACTGGCCATTGCTCGGACGTCCATTTCCTGTGTTTTTTTCGGTTTCGTGCGTGGTTTTTTCGCCAAGTGATCAAGGATGCTCCTCGATGGTCCTCGCCGAAAGAAAAATGCACGCGTCCGAGCGATGCCAAGGAAAGAGGACGGGGGAGGAGTCGGCGCCGATCCGCGGAGCGCGAGCAGCTCCGCGCCCTGGAGGGAGCCCACTGCCGCCTCACGCAGCCCAAAGGCGGGCCTCCGAGAGCGCTCCGGGAGGACAGCGGAAGCGGCCCCGAAGACGTGTCTGAACCATCCTCCAGCGTTTTCTCTTCGGAAGCTCATGGGCTCAACACGGCCCAAAATCCACGAGGCCCCCAAGATCGCCCAACGTCGGCCCCGGAGGCTCTCCCTGGACGGCCACGCGACCGCCCAAGTGGGCCCGAGGACTGTCCACCAGGCCTCTCAAGAAGCCTTGGGAGGCTTCTAAGAGGGCCCCTTATCCTGAAGGCGAATCCGACCTGACCTCCCGAGCCGTCCCTCGAAGATCGCCCCCGAGACCGCCAGCAGTCTCCCAAGAGGCCCCCCAGAGGCCCTGGAAGACCCAAAGAACTGACCCTGGAGGCCTCCTCCCTTCTCCCTCCTTCCACCCTCATCCGGGGCGCACAGGATCAGCGATCCAAAATCTAACGCGCGGTCGCCAAATCCATGCATCGGGGGAGGTGCCCTCCCCAAAATGCGGCCAGTGCCGCCTCGCTCGGCGGCGGAAATCCGCGATTCCCCATGGGAACGGGACGCGTCGCTAAGCCACGCCCCCCTGATCCATGTCTGCGATCGCCCGACGTCTCCCTCCCTCCTCCCTGATACCCACTCCTCCCCCGCACAACTCCTCCCCTCCTCGCCCCCGCGCTTCTCTACCTCCGCTCGACGCGCGGGCGTCTCCGGGGAATAGGCCGCGCAGCCCGTCGCGCCGCTGCCCGGCTGGCAGCGGAGGGAAAGGGAGGGGCTTTTGGTCCAGCCGATGCTGAGCATACAAAACGACTTGCGTGAGGCATGCACGGGAGAACAATTCAATACACCCATCCCCCCTGCGCCTCTGGGCCTGTCCTCCATCCTGCGCCTCCCACGGCGAGCACCCGAGCTCTTGAAGCACGCCGTGAGGAGTAAGAGGAAGGGTAAGAGTTCCAGGACAGTGTCCACAAGCACCCTGTGGGAAGGGGGGGGGGGAATCTATGCGGGGAGAAGAGGGCCAAAGAGAGAACCTGGACCTGCGTCGTCATCTTTGTGACATACCTGGCGTCGGAAAACCTGAACACCAACAACCATATATTCTCGAGCCGCCCTCAAGACGCTTGACAAGCAGAGGACTGACGATATGCATGACCTGGCATCTCTTTTAGCATGCAAAGGGGGGCTGCCTCGCAGCCCGCGCATCTCTCAGCGACTCCACAGGAGTGTGAAAAAGTGTCCTCGCTCGGGCCCCGGACAGAAACGCAGAAAGGTCTGACACCCGAATTTCTGCCATCTGCGATGCACACAGGGCGCCTCGAGCGCCGCGGAAGTCAAGCGCCACTCTTGGGGGGGGGGGGGGCGATCCGTCGGCTCCCGCTGGTCTTCCTCTGGCGGAGCCGCCCTCGGGTCTGCCTCCGCGGCCCGCGCCCGCCGTCCGCCGAGGAGGAGAGATCAACCTCTCGATCCCCCTAAGGATTGCCTTCGGGGATCATACGTTAACATTGGAACGACACAGAGAAGATTCGCATGGCCCCCGCGCAAGGATGACACGCACAAATCGAGAAGTGTGTAATATACAATCTCGCTCCCCCGAAGGCGAGGCCCCTGCCTGGGAGCGGCCCACATGGGCCTCCCGGAGCTCTCGACCCCGGACCCGGAGCCCGGGCTCGCACCTCGGGCCGTCTTTGCTCCGAGGGCCCTTGGCGGGCTGCGAGCGAGGG
This sequence comes from Prorocentrum cordatum, assembly GCA_963575745.1. Taxonomy (NCBI): domain Eukaryota; class Dinophyceae; order Prorocentrales; family Prorocentraceae; genus Prorocentrum; species Prorocentrum cordatum. The sequence goes on from CAUYUJ010019097.1 coordinate 73,781, forward strand.
GGGGGGAGAGGAGAGGGAGAAGGAGGAGGAGGAGGAGGAGGAGGAGGAGGAAAAGGAGGAGGGAGGAGGAGGAGGAAGAGGAGGAGGAGGAGGAGAGAAGGAGAAGGCCTTCTCAGAAGGCGGCGGGACCTCTCAGAAGCCCTCGCGCCTTCTGAGAAGTGCTTGTCTGTCTTCGCAGAGGGCTTAGAGCATGTCTCAGAAAGCCGGGGGGCTTCTGAGCCTTGTGAGAAGGCCCGCCCCTTCTCACTTTCCCCACCTCGCTCGCCGCCGACTTGGGCCCTGCAGGCCCCGAAGCGGCCCGAGGACGTGGACAGTTGCGAAAAACCTCTGGAGCGATGCGTCGAGTCGCTGGAGGTCTGGGGAGAGAAGGGGAGGGAGGTCCTCCGAGTGTCGGGTCGGACGAGAAGGGGGGGTCAGAAGGCTACTCCTGTGAGGTCTTCGTTGGAACGGTTGGAAACTATTGGGCCCGATTGAAGGGCCATTGAGCCGGACCAGGCCGGAGTATGCCCAAGATTGAACCTGATTCTAGCGGATTCAGCGGGACTCATCCGGATTAGGCTAGTTTTTGACCAAGGATATACCAGCTCCGTTTCAGAGTTTAATCTCCCAGGAGTTGCATCCTGGGGTGGTGGCAAAAGAACGGGTAGCGAGTCAGCTTACGAAGCTGAATTCCACCAGCCCATTAGGGCGTAAATCGTTTAGAAGCATGCCCTCTTCCGTCACCCTATTTCGCCTTGGGAGAAGGGTCAACTGTTCCCTATCAATAAACACCCCTCATCCAGGCGGCCCGCAGCCAACCAAGAACAATGACACACACACACACACACACACCATCCCCGTCAACAAAAAACAAAACACACTCTGGGGCAAAATCTTGGGTTATGCTCGTGGGCTCCGCAAGCACTGAGCATTGCTTCCTGACAAAAACAGCGGGGAGATGATCAGATTGCCTCCTGCGTGCAAGGCTACCATCCACGTCAAAAGCCATACACAAAATAAACTGCGCGGCTAAATCTTGCTTATGCGGGGCCACCCCGCGGTCAGTGTCTATTGGTGTTCGACAAGGACGGAGGGGGGGCTGGTACATTGCCCGCTGTGTGCAGGCACACCAGACACCATGACGGCTTCCCTACCACCATTGTGCATTTGCTGCCGACAGAGATGGTGAATGGCCACTTGCGCGTGCGCGGGCGCACCTGGCCCACTCCCCGCGTGCCCCGAACATAGCGCACCTGGCGCGGCTGGACCACGCGGCACACATGACACACGTGGAGCAAGTGGCGCACATGGCGTGACGGGCGTGCCTGGCACGCTTGGCCCCCAGGGGTGCCTGGCGCACCTGGCACGCCTGGCACGCGTGGCGCACTCGGCCGAGAGTCGCGCACATGGGGCCTGCCTTGGTTTCAAGTAGCGGTCCATCCATAGACGGCCGCTGAACATGCTAAGGCTCGGGTGCTGCTTATGTGTTGGGAGGGCGGGGAGGGTGTCTTGACCGCTCCCCCTGACCCCTTCCCCTGGACCAGGAGAGAGGGGGCGGCGGGTTGTTGGATCGTCCAAGATGGCCTCGACGAAAGGGCCAACATAATTGATATGATCTAGGTGTTGGGCATATGTTGGCCTCCAGGGGTGGGGCGCTAATTGAGTACCCCCTTCTTTGGTCGACCTCCTCCAAGATGGCCCCAAGATGGCTCCCAAAGTTCCCAAGAGGAACTCGAGAGGCGCCCAGAAGGTCCAAGGCGGACCCCAAGAGGCCCCCAAGAAGCTTCCAAGAGATCCCTCAGAGGCACGCCCCAGGAGGGCTCTAAGAAGCTCCAAAGAGACATTCGAAAAGACTCCGGAAGGCACCCAAGACGCTTCTGACCATTCTGCTCGCCCTCCCCCTTCTCCTCCTCCGTCTGTTCCTCCTCCTCCTCCTCCTCCTCCTGTTCCTCCTCCTTTTCTTCTCCTCCTCATCCTCCTCGTCCTCGTCCTCGTCCTCGTCCTCCTCCTCCTCCTCTTTCTCCTCCTCCTCCCCCTCCCCCTCCTCCTCCTCCTTCTCCATCCTCCCCCTCTTGGGGACGGACGGCTCCCCCTGCCCACAATTCCACTGCATGCTCCTGCGCCCCCCTGATCAGGGCACCTCGCCTGGGCACTGCTTCTGGAGGGCCATGGTGGCTTACATTTTTTCGGTCGCGTCCACCAGCGAAGGCGCTAGCGGAGTCAGAAGCGCTACGGGTCACGACAGCGGCCTAATTAGCAGCCAAACGCGCCGCGAGCCGCTCACCCAGCAGCGGCTGACTGCGCGGGGGGAACGGCAACATGGTGGGCTTCCGCGAAGCGTCCAGAACTTCCCGGAGCCTCCCGGCGGCGGAGCCGCCAATGTGCTGAAGATTGCGTCTAGCGGCTGGGCCGCAACCAGCTGCGAGCAGCAGATTCCGTACCTGAGTATCGTTTGACCGATCCCCATCCCAAGCGGCGTGGCCTGGGCCCCACTGGTGACTTACCCCCCTACATGGGGATATAGGCCGTCCCCTTCGGGTTTCGAAGGGTGTATCCCCAACTGGGGGGGGTAATTTGGTGGGTGTCTCGAAGGGGATGGGGGTGGGGATGGGGGCCGGATAAACGATACTCAGTACCACCCCTTCTCTCGAATTCCCCTGGGGTGAGTCCGTGCCAGAGCGCTCCGGGGGACTGCGCTGCGCTTGACCGGGTTGGTCGGTGGGGGGCTACATAGGAGGATAGATCCTTGCCGGAGCGTTCTGGAAGGGTCTCGGGGCGCTCTGGGACGCTCTGGGAAGGCCGCGGCGCCCGAGACATCCTCCGGAGGCGCCAGATCTCGGAGATTCCCGATTTCTCTTCGCCCGATGTTCTCCTCGTCCTGGCTTCGTCTTCGGACGCCCTCCCTGCAGCCTCGCCCAGCAGCGCGGCAGGGGCGGCTCGCTGGGCGGTCGCCTGAGCCAGCGAGGCAGAGGCGATGGGCGTCTCCTCGATGGACCTCCGCGGCAACAAGCACACGGCGGGCTCTCTACACGAAGATGCCTCGCGCACGGCGCGATTTCGCCGTGTTTCTGGCCTCCGGACCCACACGGATCGATCCGGCTCGAGACATGCCGTAGACAAGTAGGGTCTATACGACTCCAGCCGCGACTTTTTACGATGTTGCATTTCGCTTGTGCCCTCATCAAAAATTAGCCTGGCGAAGGACCCAACCATATGCAGTTGTGAACACCGTCGTTGTATGCACCGCATTCGGAGGAGCTCCCTATGGGGCAACGAAGCGTGTGGTGGGTGTGCCAACATGTTTCCAGTGGGCGCATGCGAAAGAAGCCACTTGGGCCGTCGGTGAAATTCCCTATGGGGCCACGAATCGTGTGTGAGAGGTGTGCCGAAATAGGTGCGGTGGGCGCATGCGAACGCAGCCACTGGGGCCGTCGGTGGAACTCCCTATGGGGCCGCGAAACGCGTGAGGGGTGTGCCAAAATGGGTGGGAAAAACGCACGCGAGCAGTGCAACTGGAGCCTTCGTTGGAGCTCCCCATGGGGCCACGAAGCGTGTGAGGGGTGGGCAGACTTGCGTGGGTGACGCATGCGAGCGCAGCCACTGGGGCCGTCGGGGGAGCCCCCCTATGGGGCCGCGGAACGTTAGAGGGGTGTGCTGCGGACGCATGCGGGCGGTGGCATTGGCGCCTTCGGTGGAGCTCCCTATAGGGGCACGAAGCGCGTGAGGGGTGTGCCAGAATGGGCGTGGGTGACGCATGCGGGCGGTGGCACCGGGGCCTTCGTTGGAGCTCCCTATGGGGCCATAAAACGTATGAGAGCTGTACCGACATGCGTGTGGGTGACGCATGCGGGCGGTTGCATTGGGGCCTTCGGTGGGGCTCCCTATGGGGCCGCGAATCGTGTAGGGGGCGTGCCGAAATGGGTATGGGTGACGCACGCGGGCGGTGGCACTGTGGCCTTCGGTGGAGCTCCCTATGGGGCCACGAAGCGCGTGTGCCGAAATGGGTGTGGGTGAGGCTTGCGAGCGGTGGCACCGGGGTCCCCGGTGAGCTCCCTATGGGGCCACGAAACGTGTGTGAGAGAGGTGTGCCGAAGCGGGTGTGGGTGACGCATGCAGGCAGTGGCATTGGGGCCTTCGGTGGAGATCACTATAAGGGGCACGAGACGTGTCAGGGGTGTGCCGAAATTGGCGTGGGTGACACATGCGGGCGGTGGCACTGGCGCCTTCGGTGGAGCTCCCTATGGAGCCACGGAACGTATGAGAGGTGTGCCGAAATGGGTGTGGGTGACGCATGCGGGCGGTGGCATTGGGGCCTTAGTTAGGTGTGGCCAAGCTCGCGCGGCGCGAGCTCAGGTTCGAACAGCTGCCGAGGGCAGCTGTCGGCGGCAGGCGAAAGCCTCGGGCAGCCGAGCAGCAAAGGAAACGAGCTGGCCAAAAGGGCCAGCCCGCTGCTGCCAAGCCAAACCCCTCAGCCTGCCCTCGCCGTCGGGCGCGCCCCCTTCGGTGGCAGCCCTTTGTCTGATATTCGCGACCTCCTCGAGGCGGTGCTGCAGGCCTCGAGCGGTCTCGGGCAACTTGCACTCGGCAGACAAGCACCTATGCTTGCCGCCAATCACGCGGTCATAGCAGTGACAGCGTGTGCACACGCGATACCCATTGACAGTGCACAGCACGTGCTCGCCGCCGTCTACCCCATGTACCCCTGTGCCAGCAGTCGCAGAGGCCGAGGCAGCGAGGGGCCCCGAGGGCGCAGGCAGCCCAGCGGTGGCACAAGACTCTGGGTCGGCCTCGGCGCCAGGCGGGTCCGCCCCCGAGCTACCACCAGCTCCGCCAGTGGGCACAGTCGGGCCGCTGCCGTGCCGTGCGCTGACCGCGGGCGCTGCAGACGGCGCGGGAGCAGGCTCAAAGATGGGCGAGGCGGCACTCGATGGGCCAGCGCCGGCGCCAACGGAGAGTGCCCCGTCAGCTCGGTCGGTCTCACCCGCGGTCCCGCTCGCGCAGGAGCCAGTCGCAGCAGCAAGCAGGAAATCGACCTTTTCCTGAAACGCCAGGCGAACCTTGGCCCTGGGCTCGCCGCTGCATGCAATGGGGCCACGGGCCCCCCCCCACAGGGCTGCGGGTCCGAGAACGGCGCTCCCTTGGGGGCGGCGGTCCGTCCTGCACGCCTGCCTCGCTGGCCGCCAGCGCTGCAAAAGCTGCGGCTGCTGTGGCCGCTGTCGCCAGTGCCGCTCGAGCAGGCCTCTTCCTCACAGGGCCGCCTGAGTGAAAGGGTGCGCACGGCTTAGCCGCGCACGGCTTGGCCCAGAAGTGGGCCTTGATGTTGGCGCTGTAGGCGGTCCTCGAGCAGCGCAGGCAGTGCATGCCTCCGTTGGGGACCTCGACGACCTCGTGGCCCGTGAGGTGGAGGAGGATCTTGCCTTCCCGCTTGGCCGCTACCTCATCAGCAACGTCTTCACGGGCATCAGCCGCCTGGCTCCCAGCAATCGCGACCCAGAAGAACGCCGCATCAAGCATGGTCTGCCTCGCACGAATCACCTGCCTGATCTCGTCGGTGGCCCCCGTGCTTCTGGCGATGAACTTGGCGCACCGATCAGCTTCAATGTTGCCTCGCCTCGCCCTGGCTGTGACCAGCCCTTCCTGCGCGTGCTGCACCGAGGCGTGGGCCTTGACCTTCGCAACCCGCAGGCCGCCGTCGCCTAGCCCTCCGAAGCCCTGAATCGCGTGCCATACTCGGACCCGAATCTGGGCCCATGCTAACTTGCTGCTCGTAGAGGCCTTTGGCCCGCGGGCGTTGGTCCCGTCCGCCACAAATGCTGCGTCAAAATGAGCCGTCACTGGTGGTAGACTGAACTTGAGGAGCAGGAGGAGCGCCAGCAATTCGCTCCCGTCGATGGACTGCAGTGGCCCCGCCAGTGGCGAGGCGAGGGCTCGCGTGGCTGACCCTGGCCCTGGGTCCACGCTGTCACCACTTGGTGGAAGGGCCACCACTGCACAACCAGCACAAGCGATCTGGGTTCCCCCGTCGATGAAGGCACCGTCGGCGTACAAGTCGGGAACAGCAAACGGCATGCCATCCTCGTAGCCCTTGATCCACTGCGCATGTGCAAGGAGGTCGTCGCCAGGCGGCGCCCACCCTGCGCGTGGCTCGGATAGCCACAGCCGCTCGAACAGCGTCCTGATCGTGGTGGAGTCGCCCATGCCCTTTAAGCGCTCCAGCTCCATCGGCAGCGAGAGGTTGGGCCATGCATCCTGGCACTCCATATGCCGATGCCACAGCGTGCCTAGCTTGTCTGGGCACAGCGAGCATGCCGAGCACGAGCTGAGGCCTGCAGCACAGCGTCTCTCATTTAGCCACTGACCGTCAACCAAGCATGATCTGGCGCACCCAGCCTCGCTAGGGGTCAAGGTCCTCCAGCTCCGCGCCACCTTGGTCGAGCCCCTCCCCGACAAAATCCACCGTCGGACTTGCGGCAAGAAGACTCCCCTAGCTTCGAAAATCCCGTAGTGCGTTGACTTTGCCAGCTGCGCCAGCTGCCAGTGCTCGACGGCCTCGGTGACGATCTGCCTCGCCGTCCACGGCGAGTGAACTGCCACATTGAGCTTCTCACCAGCCTCGGGGACCCAGCCAGTGAAGGCGGGCAGCGTGAAGCCGATCCTCTGCAGCGACTTGACCGCGGCTCCGATCGGTCCGCGCACGTCGGACCAGCTCTTGGCCACCCACCTTGACGTTCCACTCCAAGGTTGACTTGAGCATCGACGTCGGGATCCACTGCTCCCAGACCGCCCAGGCCAGCATCATTACGGGCCCAAGCGCGGCGGCGAAGATGGGGTCCAGGTTCCTGGCCCCTGAGAGCATCAGCACTGCAGTGGCGCTCTTGCCTGCTGGTCTGGCGTCCACGGCTCTGACAGTGATGGACCTCATCTTGGACAGCTCGCTCTCGTTGAGGCCTGTGCAGTTGACGCCGTAGAGGGCCGAAGGGTGTAATCCAATGTAGGCCGCCTTGGCAGCCGCGGTGCGCCCTTTCCGTAGCCCCAGAAAACTGCACACCTTACCCATGCGCAACTCGACATTGGCGAACCGCTGCTGCCTAATCGCCCTAGCTGCTCGTCGCCCTTCAGCATGATCGATGCCGAGGTTCCGCGCGTGGCGCGCGCCAAGCACCCCAGCAACCTTGAGCAGCCGCCTGGAGATATTGCAGCGGAACCCAGTAGAGTTACCTAGGACCCTGGACTTTTTGACGGCGATCTTGAGCTTCACCTGCTTCAAATGCTGCACGAGGTGCAGTGTGGCACCTACCAGGTCGTCTTGCACTCTCTCAGTGCTGCCCCAGCGCTGCAGCACCAGGTCGTCGACCACGATCGCTGGCGCAACAGCCCCTAACTTTGCGACCATCTCGTCCACTGGGTGCAGCAGCATGAGCTGCATGAAGCCCGTGGCGAACGCATCCCCTGCGAGCACCGTCTGGTACACCTGCAGCTCCTGCGAGCAGCATCCGTCTAAGTGCAGGACCCGCGGCGCACGATGCAGCGAGATCTGCAACTTGGCCAACCACAGCGGGAAACCGTACTTGGTAGCCGCTTGCACCAAGCTTTGATGAGAGACTTGCCCGGACGCCTTCCACAGGTCGAGCAGAATGCTGGCAGAGGCCCAGTCCTGGTCAGGGCGCAGCTCCGCCACCACCGCGACCCACTCTGACCTCGTCTGCTGCTGCCACACCGCTCTGTCGCAAGCGCGACCCGAGCAAGCCCACCAACAAGGCCTGTCATTGGCTTTCTCCCACTTTTGCATGAGGGAGGGGCCTTCTGAGCCGCCCGTGCACCCGTGCCACAGCAGCTAGAAGGGCAATTGGACGAAAGCCCCCGTCAGCCTTGGGGGTGAAGGCCAGTTCCGTGATGAAAGAGCTGGGCCAGTCGGCCCTCTTCTCAATGGCCATGATGAGATCAATGAGCGCCTCGATGCCTCGGCCATCCACGAGATTGAACTCACAGGGCCGCAAGCTGTCGAAATTGGACCCAGACTGAGGCCTGAAAGACGCGATTACCTTCCTCAGCTCAGCAACTGAAGGTCTGTCAGGGCGCTCTCCGAGATCTTGTGGCCATGCGATGTGGCGCCTCGCAGGCCCCTGCTCACTCGGCGCCGCCGCATCCCAGTAACCCGACCACTCGTCCACTAGCGTCTGCAGGCTTTGCTGGATGGTGGACGGCGGCTCGCCGTCTGGCTTGGCGGGCTTCGCGTTCCAGCTCTGCGCCATCTTGATGACCGCGTGGGTGCCGCCAGTGCCTGTGGCCACTGCGTGCGGCACCCACTCGTTGCAGTTCTGGGAGGCCTGGTCCATGTCAGTCTTGACCATCTTCTCCGACCAGCTCAAGCATGCCGCACTGAGAACGTCCAGCTGCGGGAGGGAGTAGCTGCTGGCTCCTGTGGCTATCACGTGAATAAAGCGCTGCAACTCACTGAGCTCGGACGGGGGCCTGCTGACCAACTTGCGCAAGGCACGGAGCGCTCCCAGCCTTGTGAGCGGGCGCTCGATCTGCGCAGCTTCCCTGAGGCAGACTGCGATCGCCCTGCACCGCGTCGATGCCCGCTTGACCCCTGGCAGTCTCGGTGGCGACGGTGCCGTAGCCGAAGTGCTCGCAAGCCAGGGTCGCTGCCCTCGGCCTGCGTACCTGTCGTGCTCATGGAGGAGCCCGCATGCGTCGATCATGTTGATCTCCGCCTGGCCGATGAAGATGCGCCACGTGCAATCCACGTCGTTGGCGTTGGCGGTCCTCCCCCGCACCTCCTCCCAGGCAGGTGCGTGGTCCCGCGAGCAGCACGCTAGCGGCTTGGCCAGCGGCAGCTGCTTCGCAGCGCGCATGACCGTGATGTCCCGGTGCCTGCTGGGCCCGAGCAGCTCGAGCGCGACGGGGTAGTGCGGGCTGAGGTCGAGCCCGCGCACGACGCTGGCCTTGGCCCCTCGCAAGCACCTGGGGACCACGAAGTAGTCGATGATCCTGCCAGCTGGCCTGCATGTGGCTTCAGTAGGAGCTGCCACCACCGCCTGCGCAGCCCGCAGCCAGCCCGACTCTGCCAAGACCGACGGCTCCATGTTGAAGTCCCCTCCGACGACGAAGGGCCTGTTGGCAGCCTGGAGCGCCCTGAGCACCGCGTGCAGCGTATCTGCGCTGCTCTTGTTGAGGCCGACATTGACCTCAAAATAGATATTGACCCACGAGATGCCTCCCCTGCAGACGCCGTTGGAGTGGGAAATGATGGCTCGCCCAGGTACGAGCACAGCTGGCCTGCCGAGCAGGTCGAAAGGCCCGAGCCCAAGATGCTGGGGCGCCATTTGCACGAGGCCTCAGTGCCCTGGGAGCCTGGCCCAGCTTTGATCGCTGGTGCAGCCTCCGAGACCCATCCGAGCCTGCGGAGTTGACCTTGTGCATCGTGTGTGCGCCGCGAATCCAGGCGTGTTTCCTGGACGGCCACGAAATCGCAGTGCCTGACCGCGGTGGCGCCTAGCAGGTTGGCGAACCGAGACCAGGCGTTACAGTTGACTGTCAGCCCGACCCACCACCTGCCTTGCTCGTCGGCCCCGCGGGGCAGGGTCGACGACCGACTGCCGCCGATCGCCACGCTGCTACCCTCCTGCGGTGCGTGACCGCTTGGCCGCTCTGAGGGTGTCGAGCGCTTCCTGGAGCCGCTTCCTCTCGTTGTCGTCCGTCGCGCTGCCGAGGAGCCCCCCAGGGTCGTCGCAGCCCATGAACTTGTCGAAAACGTCCCCTTCTGGCTGTGCCATGCGGGTGCCCTGTTGCTCGGCCTCTCCGGCCGCGCCAGCACCTGCTCCTCCAGCCTCGCTTGCGGCATGGCCGCCCCGCTGTTGTCCAGGCCCAGGAGGATGTCCAGTGGCTGCAGCCGAAGTGGCCATCTCGCCCAAGAACTTGGCGAGGCTGTCCACAACGTCCGCTCCAGACTTGCCCTCGGTGTCGATGGTGGCGACCTTCTCCTTGAGCGTGCGGATGGTTTCCTCCACAGTGGTGGCCGAGTAGAGCTTGGCTGCCTGCTTCTTCGCCTCCTCGAGCTCCGCCTTGCGGTCCGCGAGGGCCTTCTCCGCGCCCGCGAGCGCCCCCAAGACCTTGCGTGAGCTCTCCAAGAGCCGCTCTCGCTTGGCCGCAGCATCGGCGACGGCGAGGGAGGCCTGGTCGACTGCCAAGGGGAGTTTCCTCGCCTCAGTGCCCAAGACTCCAGCGGCTGCGTTTCGGCGTACCAGCTCGACCTTGTCGCGGCTGCTGCGGGAGAGAACATCCTTGACGAGTCCGTGCGACTCCAGAGCCATGGCGGCGTAGGCGGCGATCTTGTCGGGGCCAAGGGTGACCGTGGTGCTGGCATTGGGCCCTCCACCGTTAGGTCCGAGCCCTTTGCCTCCACGCCCCTTGCCGCCACCTTTGGGACCTTTGTGCCAAGGGGCTCCTTCTCCTCCGCCACCGACTGCCCACTTGCCACGTGGCTTGGCTTCGGTGCCGTTCGTCGCAGGCACGTTGCGGTCGGAGCGCTTGCCCTTGCAGCCCGCCCTGATGCAGAGGGAGAGGTGCTGCGGGGTATAGACACCACAGCGCACGCACTGCCAGCACTTCGCCATGAGAGCAGGAAGGCCCAGGCAACAAGGCCGAGGAGGAAGACTGCGCACCGTCGGGCCGAGGGAGGCAGGTGGCTGCCAGGGGCGGACCTGGCACCACGAAAGGGTGGATCGCGAGCTCGGGGAACAGAGCTATCCCGTTTGTGCACGGAGGCTAGCAGCCCCCCAAGCATTGGGTCTTGAGCCAAAATGGCTACGGAGTGGCATTGGGGCCTTCGGTGGAGCTCCCTATGGGGCCGCGAAGCGCGTGAGGGGTGTGCCAAAATGGGCGGGGGAAGCGCATGCGAACGGCGCCACTGGGGCATTCGGTGGAGCTCCCCATGGGGCCACGAAGCGTGTGAGGGGTGGGCCGAAATCCGTGTGGCTGACGCATGCGGGCGGTGGCACTGGGGCCTTCGGTGGAGCTCCCTATGGGGCCACGAAGCACTGTACTGGGTGGGTGAAACGCAGGGAGGAAGGAGGAGGGTGAGGAGGAGGAGGAGGAAGGAGGGAGGAGGGGAGGAGGTGGAGTGGCGCGGGGCGCTCTCTTCAAAACGAGGACCCAACACTACAGGATGGTTAAGAATTATACCCAAACGTTCGTTTCGCGCTTTCGGGGAGATCCGCAAGCCTGTTACAAGTCTGGAGACCGAAGAAAGGCGGCCAGGTATTGAGAAACCATTCCCAGAAGGGGCCGACAATGACCAGCTGAAGGATGAGAAACGAAAGTCGGGATGTGAGGCGGCGGTTGAGGGGAGGGATACTGACGAGGACGACCATGAACACTATAATCATCTTGGCGGAAGACCCGGCCATGCGCAGTTGTGGGTTCCGCATTGTGAATACCGCGTTGTGAGTACCGCGTCGGTGGAACTCCCTATGGGGCCACGAACTGTATGAGGGGTGTGACAAAATGGGTGGTTGGGACCTTCGGCGAAGCTCCCTGTGGGGCCACGAAGCGTTGTACTGGGGCGGGTGAAACGCATGCGAATGGTGCCACTGGGGCCTTCGGCGAAGCTCCCTGTGGGGCCACGAAGCGCTGTCCTGGGTGGGGGCGGCGAATGCGGCCTGTGCCACTGAAGCCTTCGGTGGAGCGCCCTACGGGGCCACGAAACGCTGTCCTGGGAAGCGGTGGCGCATGCGGCCTGTGCCACTTGAGTCTTCGGTGGAGCTCCCTATGGGGCCAAGAAGCGCTGTCCTGGGTGGCGGTGACGCATGCGGCCTGTGCCACTGGAGCCTTCGGTGGAGCTCCCTATCGGGCCACGAAGCGCTGTTTTGGGTGGGGGGTGACGCATGCGGCCTGTGCCACTGGACCCTTCGGTGGAGCTCCCTATGGGGCCACGGAGCGCTGTCCTGGGTGTCGTGGACGCATACGACCTGTGCCATTGGAGCCTTCAGCGAGGCTCCGTATGGGACCACGAAACGCTGTCCCGGGTGGCGGTGGCGCATGCACTGTGCAACTGGAGTATTCGGTGGAGCTCCCTATGGGGCCACGCGGCGGTGACGCATGCGGCCTGTGCCACTGGAGCCTTCGGTGGAGCTCCCTGTGAGGCAAGCGCTGTCCTGGGTGGCGGTGACGCATGCGGCCTGTGCCACTGGAGCCTTCGGTGGAGCTCCCTATCGGACCGCGAAGCGCTGTCCTGGGTGGGGGCGACGCATGCGAACGGTGCCACTGGAACCTTCGGTGGAGCTCCCCACGGGGCCACGCAGCGCTGTCCTGGGTGGCGGTGACGCATGCGGCCTGTGCCGCTGGGGTCTTCGGTGGAGCTCCCTATGGGGCCACGATGCGCTGTCCTGGGTGGCGGTGACGCATGCGGCCTGTGCCACTGGAGTCTGCGGTGGAGCTCCCTATGGGGCCACGGAGCGCTGTCCTGGGTGGCGGTGACGCATGCGGCCTGTGCCACTGGAGCCTTCGGTGGAGCTCCCTATCGGGCCACGAAACGCCGTCCTGGGTGGGGGTGACGCATGCGGCCTGTGCCACTGGAGCCTTTGGTGGAGCTCCCTATGGGGCCACGAGACGCTGTCCTGGGTGGGTGAGACGCAAAAAGGTGACGAGACGGATGGGAGGAGGGAGGAGGGGGAGGAGGAGGGGGAGGAGGAGGAGGAGAGGAGAGGAAAGGAGGGACGCGGGGCGCTGTCTCTTCAAAACGAGGACCCAACACCACAGGACGGTCGGGAATTAGGAGGAGAAGAGTGGGGAGGATGAGAATGGTACCTCGTGGTGAGATGGGCCAGGGGGGAAGAGGACGGGTAAAGAACATAATCATAATGAGAGGAGGGAGTGGATAGGACAAGGACGATATGCATTGCATCGCACGGCGTTGATATGCGCTATGTTGCCTTGTGCTGATGTGCCTTGTATTGGTTTGCAATGGCGTGGATGCAGGGTGAGCCGATGAACGAGGAACGGTTGAGAAAAAGGTCGTGCATGCGCACGCAACAGTTGGACAAATGGCACGGCACAGACAACAAACAGGCAAGACCACCTTCCTGGGAACAGCCAGGCAATACGCAAACGATGGGATGGTCTGCAACTCGGCACGATACATTTAAACTGGTGCTGTTGCATGAGCCCTATCTGGAGGCATGCACTCAACTCGTTCATTGCTCGTGGATCCACGCAGTGTCACGTTCAGCTTTGCAAAGGACTGCGGGAAAACCAACCAAATCGTGCTGAACAACACACTCGACGACCACTCATGCCATCCACCGTCACTGCAAACCCGAGCCTCAACGCACACGTCTCGTCCAACGGTCCGGCCGGCCAGTTCCCTAGCTTCATGGCTTCCTGACGGGAAGATGAAACAACAAAAACAACAACAGAAGCTTGTGACGGTCCGTGCGGATTTCTTGGATCTGCGCTGGGATGTCCTCCCTGGCGCGCGGAGCGCGCCAAGGGTTGCGCCGGAGGCGCCGCAGGAGCGCCCAGCACAGATCCAAGAAACCCGCGCGGAGCGCCGAAAAGTTCTGTAGATACCCTTTTTTCTTCGTCGACTGACGGGAAGATCTGAAAAGGCAGCGCTAGCAACGACACGACGCTACTCGACCAATACGCGCCCGAACGACGGCGACCGAATGCCGTTTCGCATGCGTGCTAACCGCCAGTCGCACTCCCTGCCATTCACCCTTCACCGCCCCCATGCGCCTTCCTCCCTACTCCATCTCGAGCCCCCTCCACATTCCGCCCGCTTTTCAACGCTCTTCCCCTCATCGTTCCCTCATCTTTCTCTCCCTCACCTCCAAGCTTGCGATCCCAAGCGAATCTGGCAGCCAGGCGGAATCCCAGCTCCCCGTCGCAGAAGGGCTGGCGGGACCAGGTGAGACCTGAGACCACAAGTGGGAGGACGAGAAGAAGAGTGCAGCCGAACATATGATGAAACAAAACCATCATTTTAGAAAAAAGGGCAAGCTTCCCGAAGATCCTCAACACAAGCCTGGGCCCGTTTCTGTTGTTGACGCTGGAGGGGCGAACATGCTGCAGAAAATGGGCCAACTTTCCGGCAAGCTGGTTATAAGAGACGCCGGCCTAACTTTTCGCGGGGCTTCTTGGGCAGATGCTCGGCTGCAAAGCGACAGACGCGGAGGACGAGGATGGGGGAGATGGGGGCCAACCAAAGACTTGCCATCGCTCGGACGTTCAATTCCCCATGCAGGTTTTGACATTGCGAATGTTTTTGTTTCAGGATGCTCCTCGATGGTCCTCGCCCAGGGTAAAAGGCACACGTCCGAGCAGTGCCAAGGCAGGAGGAGGAGGATCGGGCGGTTCCACTGCTGCTTCGGCAGCGCGCTCGTCGGACGCCTCTTCGTCGAGCTGCTAGCCAGGCTTACGCCACGAAAATGCATACACAGACACCCTCCGACGAATTTTGTGTGTACCTTCAGACAGGGTGGCGGTGCATAAAATCGCTGGCTCCCAGTGGTAATCTATACACCGCCACCAACCCCGAGGCCCAGGAATTATCCATTGGAGGGTGTCTGTGTCTATTTTTTTGAATCGGAAGGGTGCTCCTGCGCCATTCGCTGGGGCGCTCTCGGTCTCGAGCAGCCGCCGCCTCGGCCCCGCCGAACCCCGAGCAGAAGATCCAGAGTGCAGCCTCGACGGCGCGGCCAGCATAAAGGGGCTCCCGTTCGCGGGCAGGCCCCGCGACCCCCCGACCCCACGGCTGCGACCACATGCAAATAAACACCCGAAAGGGAACCAAGGATGCGGATACGCACGTCAAAACACACGTCAAAACCAACATGAAGCCCACATAAGAAAAAAAGCCAAGGGTGTTCAATTGATTGGCGTTGTATTATATAGCACATGTGTCTTCTCAAATGTTTGATGAAGGGAACTCGAGGCGGGGTCCCGCACGAGATGTCACAACGACCTTACACCGCAGCCTACGCCACCCTGGAAACCGAGGGAAGGTGCGCCGCGCGACAACTTACGCGGGCAACCTGCGCGCCAAGTGTCTGTGCAGACGAACAATTTGTCCTTCGGCGTCGCCCGCAGGGATGGATGGCGGCCGCGCCTATGCTCAGCAGTCACAAAGGGGTGGCGCGGCCAGGAGGAGGAGAAAGAGGAGGAGGAAGATTTTAGGATCGGGGCCACGACGCTCCCCAGGAGTCGAGCTTTCCCGGCTATCGGTAGGGGGCGCTAGGGGTTTCATTAGATTGCCAGGTCCTCCCCCCCTCCCCCCTCCTCGTCGTGCCCCTTTCCCTCCCTCCTCCCTCCTCCTCCTCCTCCTCGCCTTGTCCTCCCGTGTCGTCCCCGCTCCGCGTTCTCCCTCGCTTCCAGGGGAAGCCCCCCGTGTTAATGGTGGTGCCCACTTACAATGCCTGCCACGCCCACCGCGGCAGGGCAGGGAAGGGCTGCCTCCTTGGGATTCGTTCGCCCTGAGCAGCAGCAGCAGCAGCAGCAGCAGCAGCAGCAGCAGCAGCAAGAGGAAGAGGGGCCTCGAATAAGGCAGGGCCCTCCTTGGAGGCCTCTCGCACTCTCCCAAGGCCCGCCCCCCTCGCGCCACCCCCGTGCGCTCGCCGCCGGATCCGGGAGCAGGAGGCGCTGGACGACGAACAGGAGCAGCAGCGGCGGCAGGAGGACGACCAGGGAAAGGGCCCGGGAGGTGGCCATAATTTGGTCGGGCATGTCCCCCGTACACGCGGAGTTTGGGCGACAAATAAAAAGTAGCCCCTCTCAAAAGAAACAACAGCAACAACAGCATCAAACAAACAACAGGACAGTAGTCCCCAGACTATTGTTTGACTATTTTCGAATATTCCTTCTGCGGAGGGACGTGCCCGACTGATGCAGAAGCATTACCCCTCGACGCTCCACACGCATGCGTCTTGCATCGGCGTTGGACCCCCGTGTTTCGGCGTCACCGGAACCGCCCCCGCGGCGCTCTCCTCGCGCCAGGGAGGGGGGGTCCGCGCCGATGTCAGAACTCTGCGCGGGCCCTCGGAAGGTGATGTTCTTGCAGTCTGCGCCCCTTCTGGAAGGAGCGAGGAGGAGGAGAAGGAGGAGGAGAAGGAGGAGGAGGAGGGGGACCATCGCACGGCTTCGGAAGGGGTTCGACTTCGCCCAGGGCGACTCGAGCGCCTGGGAAGCCTGGGCGGCAACCACATCAATCGGGATAGGAGGCTTGAAGACAATGGGGCTCGTCTTAGAGGCCCTTGGGTGTCTCCCCTCCGCAAGGCACGCGTAGACGCCTTCTGAAAAGTTGGAGTTTATCGCTGGAGACAACTCATCTGGAGGCTCTTAACGGTGCACTCTGAATACTTGCCGCACAACTGACATGCAACAATAAAACTCTCGTCGTCAATTCCGTCGGAAACTGCAAACTTGTGACCATTCGGCTGCTAAGTTAGCTTAGCCATACCAGCTGCCTTGCCTGGGCACGACTCCTTGCTCTGGAAAGTTTGACTTTGTCTGACATGCATCGCGAGTGGCAGAGGCAGCAGAAACAACGTGTTTTTTGTGTTTTGCCACGTCCGCACATGCCCGACACGGGCACGAGCGCGGGCAACACGGTGGGGACGGGGGGGGAGGAGCCGCCGCAGCTCCAAGGCCCGAAGAGGACCCCCAAGAGGTCTCAGGAGTTATGTACCAGCGGCCGCTGGGTTGGTACATAACGCCTGGGGCCTTCTTGGAACCCTCTTGGGGCCAACCCAGGGCCCAAGAAGGTTTAAAGAGGGCACTCAGAGGGCCCCAAGATGGCCCCAGGAGTTATGTACCAACGGCCGCTGGGTTGGTACATAATTCCTGGGGCCCTCTTGGGGCCCTCTTAGGGCCAACCAGGGGCCCGAGAGGGCTCAGAGAGGGCCCTCAGAGGGCCCCACGAGGGCCCCAGGAGTTATGTACCAACGGCCGCTGGGTTGGTACATAATTCCTGGGGCCTTCGTGGGGCCCTCTTGGAGCCCTCCTGGGGCCCACCTGGGGCTCTCTTGGGGCCCTCTTGGAGCCATCTTTTGGGCCAATCAAGGTTCCAAGAGGGCCCTAAGCGAGCCGCAAGAGGGGCCAGGCTGGAGTCCCACGGAGACCACCTGGTACCTTTGATGTCCCACGGGGGACACCGGGTAACTCCGATGTCCCACGGGCCGATGTCCCACGGGGACCACAGGGTAACTCCGATGTCCCACGGGAACCACCGGGTAACTCCGATGTCCCACGGGGGACACCGGGTAACTCCGATGTCCCACGGGCCGATGTCCCACGGGGGACACCGGGTAACTCCGATGTCCCACGGGGGACACCGGGTAACTCTGATGTCCCACGGGGGGGGCACCGGGTAACTCATGCCCATACCCCCCCTTACAAGGTCGAGTTACCCGATGCCCCCCGGGGGACACCAGGTAACTCCGATGTCCCACGGGCCGATGTCCCACGTGGACCACCGGGTAACTCCGATGTCCCACGGGGGACACCGGGTAACTCCAATGTCCCACGGGCCGACGTCCCACGGGGACCACCAGGTAACTCCGATGTCCCACGGGGGACACCCGGCAACTCCGAATGTCCAGACCCCCCCTGCAAGGTCGAGTTACCCGATGTCCCCGGGGGGACACCGGGTAACTCCGATGTCCCACGGTCCGATGTCCCACGGGGACCACCGGGTGACTCGGATGTCCCATCGGGGTCCACCGGTTTACCGAATAATGCCGAATGCGCCCCTTGCAAGGTCGACTTACCCGACGCCCCTCGGGAGACACCGGGTAAGTGGGCGGTGTGGAACGCACCCCCCGCCTACCCGATGTCCCCCGGGGAACACCGGGTAACTCATGCCCCGCGCAAGGTCGAATTACCCGATGCCGCCCCCTCGCAACCGGGTAACCCGTGCCTAACACCCCCCCTGCAAGGTCGAGTTACCCGATGTCCCCCGGGGGACACCAGGTAACTGGGGTGTGTGGAGCGCATCCCCCAGTTACCCGATGCTCCCAAGGGGGGGCGCCAAATAACTCGTGCCCGTCGTCGTTGTCGTCGTCGCCGGTCGTCGGCCGGAAAAACTTGAGGCTTCGGATCTGTTTTGGGGCCACCCAGGGCCCCGAGGGCTCCAAAACCCAGGGGAAAAGCAGAAACGAAACTTACCACCTCAGGTCCAGGCGTCGTCGTCGTTGTCGTCGCCATCGTCTGCGGGTCGAGAACTCCGGGATTGGGCCGAAAGCTCCGGGTTGGGCAGGAAACTCCTGGACGGGGTCGAGAGCTCTGGGGTCAAAACAGGGGCCAGGAAATTTGGTCCAAGTGTCGCTGCCTGGTCCTGCAGGGACTGTGTAAGGGTGCGTTTACACCTCCTCGTCGTCGTCGCCGAGGAGGAGGAGGAGGAGGAGGGCCCCAGGAGTTATGTACCAGCGGCCGCTGGGTTAGTACATAATTCCTGGGGCCCTCTTGGAACCCTCTTGGAGCCCTCTTGGGGCTATCTTAGGGTCAGCCAGGGGCCCGAGAGGGCTCCGAGAGGGCCCTCAGAGGGCCCCACGAGGGCCCCAGGAGTTATGTACCAGCGGCCGCTGGGTTGGTACATAATTCCCGGGGCCTTCTTGGAGCCCTTTTAGAGCCCTCTTGGGGCCCTCTTGGGGCCCTCTTGAAACCATCTCATGGGCCAACCAGGGGCCCAAGAGGGCTCCGAGAGGGCCCTCAGAGGGCCCCAAGAGGGCCCCAGGAGTTATGTACCAGCGGCCGCTGGGTTGATACATAACTCCTGAGGCCTTCTTGGGGCCCTCTTGGAGCCCTCCTGGGGCCCACTTGGGGCCCTCTAGGGCCCTCTTGGGGACATCTTATGGACGGCGACGACAACGACAACGACGACGACGATGACGACGAAGACAACCACGACGACGACGACGACGATGGTGGCGACGACGACAACGACGACGACGACGACCACGACGACGACGACGACAACGACGACCACGACGACGACGGCGTGCCCGAAATCAGCCGACAAAGCGACCCAACAGTTAAACCGACAAAGTGTCCTGCTTTTGGCCGCAGCGGCTCCGAGACAGCCTGCAGGGCAGCCTTTTTTTTGCCGCAGCGGCTCCGAGAAGCCTGCAGCTAAGCGCGGGTTCGTCTGCGGGCGCCTCTGCCCCCCACAAACAAAAAATCTGCCCGAGGCCCCCGGTGACTTTTTTTCGGCCCGCCCTTTCAAGGCCCCACGGCCGGCTCTTGGGTCGAGAAAGAAGCGGAGCAGGAGGACGAGGACGTTGATCAAGACGAATAACAAGGAGGAGGAGGAGGAGGAGGAGGAGGAGGAGGAGGAGGAGGAGCAGGAGGGCGATGATGTTGAGCAGGGGAACAATGACGAAATGAGAGGCCTTCAGCGGCTCCGAAAACCCTGCAGCTCAGCGCGGTCTATTCTCGGAGCCGCTTCGGGCCTTTCATTCCGTCCTTGACCTCTTGCTCAACATCCTCGTCCTCCTGCTTCTCCTGCTCCTCTGGTTCCTCTTGATCACCTCCTCGTCGTCCCGCCCCTCCTCCTCCTCGATCCAAAAGCTGGCCGTTGGGCCTTGAGAGGGCGGCCCCACAAAAAAGCATCGGGCCTCGGGGTGGTATGTTTTTCCGGGGGGGGCAAGGGCGTCCGCAGACGAGCCCGCGCTGAGCTGCAGGCTTCTCGGAGCTGCTTCGGGCCTCTGTTTCCCTCCTTTCCTCTTGCTCTTCCTCTTGGACTCTTTCCTCGCCCTTTGGGGCCCTTTTGGGGTCATCTTGAAGTCAGCTTGGGCCGTCTTGGGACCATCTTGTGGACATCTTGGGACGTCGGACAGCCGAAAAAGAAAACGCGCCACAATTATTCAACAATTGAAGGGAACACAACCATTTGGGCATTTCGGGCTCTCCTGGAGGTCCTCTTGAAGACTTCCTAGACTGTCTAGGAAGCCCCTTGGATCCCCGTGGGCCCCTCTGGGGCTGTCTTGGGCCATCCTGGGGCTATGTCGAATCATATCGTTGCCATCTTGGGCGTTTTGGAGCCGTCTTGAAGGCCATCGTGGGCGCCTTGGAGTTCTCGTGGGCCGTCTTGGAGGCGCCCTGGGGGCCTCTTGGACCGTCTGGAGGCCGTCATGGGGCCGTATTGGAGGCCTCTGGGGCGCTCTTGGGGCCATCTTGGGGGCCTCTTGGGCGGCATTGGGCCGTCGGCAGGCCGAAAACGTCAAAATGCGTCAAGATCCCACGGGACATCAGCTGTCTTTGCCTCTTCGGGCCTTCCTGCAGGTCCCCTTGGAGGCTTCTTGGACTGCATTGGAAGCCTCTTGGGGGCCTTTGGGGCCGTCCTGGGCCATCTTGGAACGCCTCGGGTACATCTTGGGCCGTGTTGGAGACACATTGGGGCCGTCTTGGGCTCTCTTGGGGCAATCCTAGCCGCCTTGCAGGCATCTTGGTGACTATCTTGGGCAATTAAGGCCGTCTTGGTGGCGATGCGGGTCATACCTTCTGATCCTTCCGAGGGGCAGGCGGTCTGGGCCGAAGGCCACTGGGAAGTGTTCCAAAATAACAAGAGCAGCAACATGTCTGGAACGCCGTCCACCCCTGTGGCAAGCACAGGGGGCGGCGGATCCAAGACGCCTACGGCGAATCACCGCCGCCCCCAGCCTTTTTGAGAAGCGCCTATGTGGCCAAACGTTGGGCCCCAGCTTGGCCAAGCTATCTGATTATGTATTCCCCCAGCCGCTCCGGAAACTCTTCGGGGAACACTTGGGGGAGGCTGAGGGGGAGGATCAGAGGAGGAGAGGAGGAGGAGGAGGAGGAGGAGGAGGAGGAGGAGGAGGAGGAGGCCTCTTGGGAGTCTCTTGGGGCACTCGTGTGGGGCCTCCTGGGGGCTTCCCGGGGGCCTCTTGGAAGCCTCTTGGGGGCCTCCTGAGGCCTCTTGGGGGCGTCTTGGGGGCCTCTCCTTGGCCGTCTTAAAGCGTTCCTGGCCCGTCTGACGGGTCTGACGCCGTCGGAAGCCGTCTTGGGGGCCTCTCTGAATCGATGTGTGGTCCTCTTGAGGCGCTTCAGGGCCGTCTTGGAGGCCATCTTGGGCGTCTTAGAGGCCTCTTGGGGCCGTATTTGGGGCCTCCTGGGCCGTCGTGGGGCCATCTTGGAAGCCTCCTGGGCGCACTGGGGGCGAGGAGGAGGAGGAGGAGGAGGAGGAGGAGGTTGAGGAGGAGGAGGAGGGGGAAGAGGAGGAAGAGGAAGAAAAGGACTGGGAAAAGCAGGGAAACAGAGAGTAGGACAAGAAACAGGAAGGAGGACCAGGAGAAGGGGGCAGGGGGTAGGAGCGAGGAGACACAGTCGGACAACGAGAGACGAAGTTGGAGCAACCCCCACCCCCCAGAGTCTGGGGGCGCCCCAGAGTCTGAACAGCACCTTGTTCAGACATATACATATATATAGATATAGATATAGCATGTTGTGTTCATATTTGTGGTGCCCCATGAGAGCCCTGCAGGTGTCCAACTGGAGGCCACATGGGTTCCCCTCGGGATCCGTGATCATACATGTGTAGACGTTTTCGCATGTGGCTTCTAGACTATGTGCTGATGGAAAGAATATGCACCATGTATCATGAAATGTGAACGCAACTGCTCTCAAGATCGAGGAGTCGATGCGAGTAAACTCGTGGAGCGGGTCGGAGTTGGGGTCAAATAGGGCCCTCCATGAAGACCCCGCAGCTTCCCACACCTCGAAAAAGCTCTCGGTCCCACTTGCGCCCTCGTAGAGGCACAGGCTGCGATGAAACTCTTTTGCCCAAGGATTCGAGTCGGTGCGGAGCTGCCCGTCTGGCAACAGCGTCGGTCGTTCCTTCTGTAAATGACCGAAGATCGCCGCGATGGTTTGGCTGTGGGCGTGGCGGTGGATGAGCATGGCTTGAAGCCGCCGAATCCTGCGCACCGCCAATTCCCCCCGAGCAGGGAGGATGCGACATCTGTAGAGCACCTCTGAATTGCGAAGTGAGCGAACTTGTGGCCCGTCGTGGGAAGTGGCAGCACCTCGCATTAGAGCTCGTGGGAGTTTTAGGAGGAGGAGGAGGGGGAGGAGGAGCAGGACGGGAGTCGCAGGCGTCCTTCAGGACGGGCGCGACCTCGCCGATACTCTTGTGCGGCGCCCGGTCCTCGGCGCGAGACAGACCGCCAGGTGCGCGCGCAGAGGCGGCCCCCTCCCCCGATCCTGCCTGATCCTTCTTCGTCAGCCCCCTGGTCCTGCTGTCCCCGCTGCTGCTGTCAGCCTCCTGCTCCTGCTAGCCCCCCATTTGGGGATGCCAACAAAAGTGCCGATACCTCTACTCCCAGGACCTCTCCCCAGGTGCGTTCTGAACATAATTTAGAAGCGAATCCAGCGGTGGCGCAAATGTAGCGGTAGCAGTATCATTCGTGGCAACTCATGGGGGCCTCCCATACCATCTTGTCGGCTCTTGCGAATCGACATTAATCGATGCTAGTCAACGCTAAATCGACGCCAGTCGACGCGAATCAACGCTGAACGACCCTAAATCGGCGCTATCCCATCGACTCCCAAACGCCAGTCCACGCTAATCGACGCTGGAGACGGAATTAAGAGGGTATACCGGGCTCCCATGATTTGCCACCGAAGTGTCATGCTTGGTCCTCCATCCTGCTTAAGCCTCGTGTTCCTGCTGCCACGCCTCCTGCTGTCTCCCGCATCCCCCCCCCAGCTCCGCCCGCTCCCGTCGTCCAACGATGATTGTTTTGACTGTTTTAGAACAGTCCTCCTGCAGAGGGACATGCCCGACTCAACGGTGGCGGTCTCGCGCGTGACCCTCCAGCGTAAGCCTCGTGTTCCCGCTGCCACGCTTCCTGCTGTCTGCCCCCCTCCGCCCCTCCAGCTCCACCTGCTCCCGCTCCTCCTCTCTTGGAGGCCCCTGCGGCTGTTGCCCGTGCCCCCGTGATGCAGCTTGCAGCCTCTCCCCCCATCAACCTGCACCCTCACTCAGACATTCTGCGTCCATGTGGTGTCAACTGCCCTTTCCTTAGCGACCTCCTGGATGGGGTCGGAGCACATGGGAACGGAGGATCGCGCCGCATTGCCGATACATCGGCAATGCATCCGTGATGCATCGGCGATGCATCAGCGATGCACCAACGATGCATCGTCGCCGTCGGCGGTGCATTGGCGACGTCGGCGTGAAGCAAATCGGGCTCCACGTCGAGCCGCGTCGGCGATGCATCGGCGATGCGGCGCGATCATCCGACCCCATCTACTCGGACCCCACCTGGGAGGCATAGATTCCTGCATGTCCCCCTGCATCCAGAGGCTTCGAGGCCAGGGTAACTGTATGAGAACGCGCCTGGGGACAATCTGTCCGAGACTGTGGACTGCGACAGACCGCTGCCCGCGCTGCTGCTCTGCGTTGCTGTGTCAACGCGGAGCGTCGCACTGTGCCCGTGCACCAGCAGTCGCCAGTTGCAACTCCACTCCAACCACACAGCAGAGCCAATCCAAGCCTTCACGCATTATGCAAGTTCGGCGCCTCATGGTTCTGAAAAAAGAAATGTTCGAACAGAACCGTCAGAGAGGCCTCACGTAAGCGTGCTGCGAATCACTGCGAACTATTTTTTCATGTGTGGCGGATTGCAACTGGTGAAAATTCGATGTCCGCTACCGGGCTGGACTGTAACTACTGAATGAAAGAGCTCTACGGCGTGCCAGGCAGCCCAACACGGGTCCTGCGTAACCGCGCATGTATCGCGCAATCGATCAGCATCTGGCGCTGGGGTGCATGCCCTGCCAGCCGCCACTCGCTCGTGCCCGGTTCTGCCCAGGGCCACGACGCCACGGACCTGCTCGCGTTGTCCCGTGGCCCCCCCGAGGCCGCGCTCCTCAGTCGACGAGCACCCGGTAGCCGGCCGGCTGGGCCGCCACCCTCGATGCCCGGCGGCGCAGCGCCCAGGCACCGGCAGCGCAGAGGAGCGCGGCTGCCCCGCAGAGCCACGAGGCCGCGACTGCGACGTTCTGGGCGGCCATGCGCTCGGAGTGCTCCTGTGAATGGGGCCCTGGGACACATATATGATAAATAGACACAAGTAGCCGGACTCCACTCCAAGTACTTTCACATATTTTCTGGGTTTTCGTCTCCCCCCCTACTTTCCAAAGCTTCCCATATTTTCTGGGGAATCGACGATGAATTGTGTCTGTGTGTTTTTCCCCTCCTGATCCTGGTGCTCCATCAGCAGCTGGATCTCCTCCGTGGTGGCATTGCGGGCGATGGCCTCGGCGAGCGCGGCCGTGGCCGGGACGCACGAGTGCTTGCCGTCGTCATCGGTCTCGACAGCGTAGCCCCACTTGCACATGCACAGGCCCTTCTCGCAGAACGACGTCGTGAGGCCTGCGCTGTAGCACACGCGGGTGAGGTGGCACGTGGCGTCGGGCACGCGGGCCACGCAGTACCGCGACTGGACGTGAGTGGTGCTGGCCGGGTACCTGCAGTAGCCGTCGTTGCAGTAGCAGCTGCCGAGCGTGCAGTGGGTCGGCCCGCGGCTCGCGGAGCACCCGAAAATCTTGCAGCTGCCGACCGAGCCGGTGTTCATGGCCGAAGGGCAGTCCGAGAAGAGGCCCTGCCCCGAAGCGCGGCCCAGGAGGCACAGGCCAACGCAGCTCGCGAAGAGGTTCGCCATTGATGATCCGGTGGGGGGTGGGGCACGAGGGAGCGGATGAACTCTCACCCGCAAGACAAATTCTGACGCCTCACTGCTTGAGGCAAAATGGCTACGGACTGCGACATCTTTGCGCAAACGGACGGGTCTGGCCACGACGCCGCAGACAAGGTTTGCCCAAATCGGTCTCCGCACGCACACACACACACACACACTCACTCACACTCACAAACATACTCTAGATGCGAGAAGAGAGAAATGGGAACTCACATCTCGGGACGTGTGAGAGAGGAAAAGGATGGAACGGAGAAGATGCAGCAAAGCGCAGGCGGCAGCATCCGCGAAAATGGCGGAGGGTCTGACGAGGCGCACTTGGACCGCAGTCTCCCCCGCGCGTGTGCCGATGTGCTCGCGAGCGCGACGGCTGTGGCGTGCTGGCGCCTGGGGCTCGTGAGGACTGAGCCGCGCACCCACGTGGTCGACACTGCGGCTCGCATGGTCCGCAGAAGGGCCTGCAGGGCCCTGATGCTCGCGGCTGAGGCTGACCAGCTGCGTGGAACTCGATGCCTGGGGCCGCGTCGGCCCCCTCGCTCTGCTGCCGCCGCTGCCTGCGCCAGCCTCGTCGCACGAGCTGCAGCAGCGTGGATCTGAGCGGTGGGTCTGCGCCAGCTGCCTGTGCCTGGTCGGCCAGGGCCAGCTCCTCTGCTTGGCGGCCACCGTACGTATGTTCATGTGCAGGCCCTCCGCCGTCGGAGGAGGGACGACGGTCGAGGCGCGGGGCGGGTCTCCCGTGCCTGTGGCCGCGGGTGTGCTGCAGAAGCGCGGGAGAGGAGCCCTGGACCTCCACCCCTCTCCTGTCCTGCATGCCGTCCGTGTTTGTCGCATAACATGTTGTGCCAAGCGTGGTTTCGATACCTCGATCGCGAACGGGGGGCGATGCGCGCTTTCTTCGCCTGCCGTGTCGAAGTGCGAATCGATCCCAGTCGGATTCGGAGGGGCTTGCCATCCTCGTCGGGAAGGCCCGCCCCGAGGCACCTCCGTGTCCAGGAAGCCCTTCTCGCCGCTGCCGCAAACTGCGAGCAGGCGACGGAGACTGCTGCCGAAACTCTCGAACCGAGCCCGACCCTGCACCACTCCCCAGGAGGGCCGCGCAGCTAGGGCGGCGGGAGCGAAGGCAACGCTGGGGCTTCGGTGCCTGCGTGGTGTTTGTTCCCCCGTCTGGGGTGCGTGGTCCGACTGGGCCTCTGGTTAAACAAATTGTTCCTAAACGTTCCTCCTCCTCCTCCTCCTCCTCCTCCTCCCAACATCAGCCTTGCCCTCCTCCTCCCCCATCATTGGGCCGCTGGGTGAAAGTCGGACGGCCGACGACGCCCACGAGCAGGCGTGGAGCCGGGCGGTTGCGTCTCACCGCTTTCGGCGGCGAGCGAGGGGGGGAAGTGACAAGGCGAAGGCCTTCTCAGCAGGCCCGGGGGTCCCCCAGCCTGCTGAGAAGATGGCTTAGCCTTCCCCGAAGACAGCCAAAACTTCTGAGAAGATGCCAGGGTTTCCGAGAAGTCCCGCCGCCTTCTGAGAAGGCCTCCTCCCCCTCCTCCTCCTCCTTCTCATTTCCCACCCCTCGCTCGCCGCCGATCCCCGGCATTCCTTCATCGCCACCCTGCATTGCCTGCCCGACCTCCTCTCGCTCTCTCTCTCTCTCTCTATCGCCTTCCCTCCGACGCCCTCGCACAGCCTTGGCAGGACACACGTCCTGCTCTGGGAGCGCGGACGCTCAGACGCTCAGACGTCGAAGAGATCGACTATGAGCAGCTTGGGGGGGCATCGGCAGCCAGGCGCGCAGGGCCAGAGCGCGGTGGAGCGCTGAGACGCACCAGTGACGACAAGAAAAGAAACTTGTCAAGGTCCGCGCTGGTTTCTTTGATCGGCGCCGGGCCGCGCCGCCAGGGGGATTCAAAACAACACGAGGTGCATGTGCGGTCTGTGCGGACCTCCGACCACCTGCTACGTGTACGACGGCAGTAAGAGGCGGGCGGAGATCGGATTGGAATCAGAGCTTGGCGCACGTGGGACACCGTGGGACAAGTAGCCCAGGATGCGCAGCTCTGTGTCGCGGTCATGGCACAGAGGTGCAAAGAGCCCCCTAGAGTTAGGTCGGGCATGCCCCCCAACAGGGGGATTTTGGGCGAACAAATAAAACACATACTCGAAAAATACCCCAACGTGGTCAAGCATACTAGGAAAATCGTCCCCTGACTATGTCTTGACCACTTTTGGAGATTCCTCCTGTAGAGGGGCGTGCCCGACTTCACCCTGGAGCCCGGAGGCCCACGAGGCGCCCCGAGGGAGCCCCAGAAGACCTCCAAGAGGGCCCCAAGGCGTCCCCAGAGGCCACAACAAGCGAATCTTCTCTCACTGGTTCATCCCCTTCAAACCCATTGTCCCTTTTCCACTCCACCCTCTTATATCCACCATCATCTTCATTCGACACGTCCTCCTCGTCAGACCATCATCGTTTATATGTTTTTCTTCTCCTCCGTCTCCTCTTCTGGCTTTTCCTGTTCGTGTCCTCGTACTTCCCTCTCCTATTTCGTCGGCCCAAAACTTCCGGAGACGGCCCGAGAACGCCCCCATAGCCCCCATCACATTTCACAGGGTAGACGAGGATGAGGCAAATATTGATTCTGTCCGACGAGACCTCATGAACCCCGCAGCAAGCCCTTCGAACCCGCGGACCCGGCATGTCAAGGCGAGCGAAAACAGGTGACTTGATTCCCTCCTCTCTCCTCCCCAGGTGTCCCACAAGAGTATCACCCAAAGGAAACGCGAAGACGCCCTCCAAAATATCCAAATCGACTCAAGGAACAACCAAAACGGCCAGGAAGGGCCCCAACCCCCAAGACAACAACAAAAACAAGTTCGACACGTCCCGGAGCCCGCCCACAAACCATGGCATCCATAAGCCCGAATTTCCCCCTCAGAGTCCCCAGGACGCCCCGCAGAAGCGCCCAGAGAACTCCAAGACACCCCCAAGAAACCCCAGACCAGAACCCAACCCTCTTCTAAAATGCCTTGACGTCGTCGTCCTCCTTCTCCTCCTCCTCCTCCTCCTCCTCCTCCTCTTCCTCCTTCTCCTCCCACTCCTGCACCTCATTCTTATCATTGACGTTCTCATGCTTTGACCTTGCCTTGTCTTGTCATCGACGCTATCCTCCTTATTGTCATCGACATCCTCCTCGTTCTTTTCATATGACTTTCTTAAGGGTCGGTGAAATTGCACAAGCCCCTTGAATATCCGACTTCGTGGGATTTGTCGGGGGGCCACTTCCTTCTTTCGGCTCAAGTTTAAAGACATACAATTGGACGTGCGAATCTTTCCCCGGGGGTGTTTATCCGAATTCTCCTTCTAATCCAAACGACCAATTCGCTTTGTTGTCCGGGAAAGGGGGTCAGGGACGGGGGAGGGAAACCGCCTGCGATTGCACACGTTGTGACAGCACCGGACCCCAGGTGGCAAAAAGCCTTTTTGGCCGCAGGACGCAGGTGGGTGGCAGAGACACACACTCACACACAAATGCAGCACGGTGCGCACGCAATGCGCACATTCGGCGCAGCGAAGGGCACTGTCCGTGAACACGGAGAGGGCATCGATGTAGGCCGCGGGAATGCCCTTGTCGCCCGTTCCGCCTCCGCTTGCGCGCGAGGGACGCGGGGAGGAAACAAGGAGGGGAGTGAGAAGTAGGGGGAGGATGAGGATGGGACACGGGGGAGGGGACGATAAGGGAGGAGAAGGCGGAGAGGGAACGAGGATGGGGAGGGACGAGGAGAAAGGGCGGCGAGGGGGGCGGGGAAACATTGTTGTCCTTGTCCCTCTCTCGCTCTCTTTCTTCAACCCTCTCTCTCTCTCTGTCTCTATATAAAACATATATGCGTATGAACAAATAAAAAACACATGATGACACGAAACGTATCGGAGGTGAGGGGGTAATCGAAGTGGAACGGAGAGCCCCCCTATCAGGAAATCGGTTTCGGTTTCGTGTTCGTGCGTGCCGTGCGTGCGGGCGAAGCGACGTTGCGTGGGCGGGCGAGAAGGAAGTCTCCTGTACCTGAGGCGCGGCCGGACCAGAAGTCTCCCTTCCGGCAACCGGTGCCCCGCAGTGTCCCGCCAGTGTCCCGCTCGGGGGCCAGTGGCGCGAGGTGTCCCGCCGGTGTCCCGCCGGTGTCCCGTCGGTGTCCCGATGATGATGATGATGATGATGATGATGATGATGATGATGATGATGATGATGATCATGATGATGATCATGATGTTGATGATGTTGACGATGATGATGATGCTGATGATAGTGATGGTGGTCGTGACGCTTGTGTCCCGATGATGATGATGATGATGATGATGATGATGATGTTGACGATGATTATGGTGATGATGGTGATGGTGCTGATGATGATGGTGCCCCATTGATAATGTTGATGATGATGGTGCCCGGATGATGAAAATGATGACGATGTTGATGTTCATGATGATGTTGGTGATGATGGTATGATCGGATGATGATGAGGATGATGATGATGGTGTCCCGATGATGATGATGAGGAGATTGAGGGTGATGCTGCTGATGATGAGGATGATGATAATGATGGTGTCCCGGTAATGATGAGGATAATGATGATGATGATGACGATGATGGTGTCCCGATGATTATGGTACTGATGATGTTGATGATGAGGATGACGTGATGATGGTGATGTTGATGATGGTGGCCCGATGATGGTGATGATGCTGCTTATGTTGTTGATGATGATGGTGTCCCGATGATGGTGATGATGATGGGAATGATGATGGCGACGATGATGATGGTGTTCCGATGATGATGATGATGGTGATTTTGATTTTGTTCATGATCATGATGATGGGATGAGGATGATGATGGTGGGGTTCCGATTATGATGATGGTGTCCCCACGATGATGGTGTTGATGATGATGATGATGATGATGGCGACGACGGTGGTGTCCCCATGATGATGATGGTGATGATGGTGATGTTGATGGTGGTGGTGATGAGGTGGTGATGATGGTGTCCCGATGATGCTGACGATGATGATGTTGATGACGTTGATGACGATGATGCTGTTGATGATGATGATGATGGCGTTGGTTGTGATATCGATTGTGATATGGATGATGAGATCGATAGTTAGACCGAATGTGAGATCGACTGTGAGATCGAAAGTGAGATCGATAGTGAGATCGATCGTCAGATAGATTGTGAGATCGATCGAATGAAATAGATCGAGTGCGATCGATTGTGATATCGATCGAGTGAGATCGATCGAGCGAGACCGATAGTGAGATTGATAGTGAGACCGATCGAGTGAGACGTTGGTTCCTCCCCCCCGAACCTCCTTATCACCCGAAGGGTGGTCATATATATATATATATATATTTATATATATGTACGTACATGTGTCTTGTGACAGGGAGGCTGACGACCGATTAGAGCGTCCAAGATTGCCCACTGGTGCGCCACAAGGGCCCCGGGTATCCCAAGATGGCCTCCGAGACGGTTCAAGATAGAGAGAGGTCGATCAACATGGCTTCCAAAATAATCCAAAAGGTCGCAGGACCGCTCCAAGACGGGTCCAAGTGGCCTTGGGGGCTCCCCAGGACGCCTCCAAAGCCCATATCCTTCCAACACCTGTGGGGCATCAACGGTGCTTAAGTACCTTCTCGCCGTTTCTCTTCCGATGGCCTTCCGAGACCTCACGATGTCTCCACGAGGGCCCAAGAGAGTCCCAAGACGGCTCCAAGACGGCCCCGAGTGTCAAAGAAGGCCCTATAGATGACACCAAGAGGTGATTTTAGGGGCTCTGGAAGGGCAGCGCGAATTGAGCAATCTACTTTCGTTGATCGACGCCATCCAAGATGGTCGCAAGAAGGCCTTCAGAAGGCTCCCAAGAGGGTCTCAAGACGGCTCCTGAGAGGCCGCCTTAAGAGGCCACCCACGAGGCACCCGACAGGCCCACAAGGAGCCCCCAGGCGCCCTCAATGGAAGAGGGCCCCAACAAGCAACATGAGATGACTTGCTTTGGGATGCTGAAAGGTTCTGGCGTTTACGCCTTTTCGGCGCCCCGACGCCCCAAGACGGCCCAAGATGCAGCCAACATCGGCACACGAGGCCCCCAAGAGGTCTCCAAGACGGCCCCAACACGACCCAAGAAGGCCGTGAGACGGCCCTCGAAGCCTCCCAGACGGCCCAAGAGGCCACCAAAACGGCTCGCTCCAAGAGGGTGCCCACACGGGAGCCCGAACGAACATGTCGAGCCCTCGGCCCCGAGAAGCTCCCAGCAGGTCCCACGAGGCTCCCAAAACGTACCCACAAAGCTCCAAGAGGCCCCCAAGAGGCCCCCAGGGAGCCTGAAGGGACGCCCAATAGGCTCCAAGAGGCCCCCCAGATGCTCCCAAGAGGTCCCCAAACTGCCCCCCAGAGGCGTACGAGCGCGCTCCGAAGAGGCCCCACGAAGCATCGCTGAGGACTCCGCCACACGTCAGCTTTGTCGTCGCGGCCGACGCCGCCGTCATGGTTGTCGTCCCCCGTCAGGGCCGGCGGCACCAGCCGTGAGGCCTTCACAAGAATCATCCCCCCGCGGCGGCCACCGCTGATGACTGGGGAGTGACGATCCCTGATTGTGATGGTGATGACACCGATGGTGGCGACGATGATGACGACGATGACGACCACAACGACGACGATGACGATGGCGATGTCGATGATGATGATGACGATGGTGATGATGATGATGTTGATGATGATGGTGATGATGATGACGATGACGATGATGATGATGGTGCTGATGACGACGATGCTGATGCTGATGATGATGATCGTGATGACGATGCCGATGACGATGCTGATGACGGTGTTGATGATGGTGATGATGATGGCGACGATGATCATGGTGATGCTGATGAGGATGACGCAGAGGATGTTGCTTGTGTTGCTAATGCTGAGGCAGATGATGGTGATGCCGACGATGCCGCTGATGATGATGACAATGATAATGCTCATGCTGATGGTAATGATGCCGATGATGATGATGATGATGATGATGATGATGATGGTGAGGATGATGTGTATGCGGCTGACGATGGCGACGATGTTGATGGTGATGATGATGATGCTGCGGATGCTGATGCGGATGATGACGAGGATGGTAAGGGTGCTGCTGTTGACGTTGGCGATGGTGCTGATGATGGTGCTGATGGTGATGGTGGTGGTGATGATGATGATGATGATGATGATGATTTTTTCCCCGGCATCAGGACCAACAAAAAAAGAGCCTTCGGCATGAGTTCGGAGAAGATGGTCCGCCGCAGAGAGCTGTTTTCTCTCCTGAGTGCCCACGCGGGGGCTGAGCGCAACGGGGTGCTGGCGCAGAGAGCCAGCGATGCCCGACGTGCTATGGGATAGGATCGTGAGGGGCGGAGGAAAGCCTGAGCTCGAGAGCGCTAGCACCGATAACCAAGTGCCTATTACAGCATGCCATAATCTGAATGAGTTCGGCGTCGCGCAAAAATGCAAGGGGCTCACATCCCTCGTTTGAGGCGGCTCTGTTGTCCTCCGTGGTCGTGGACCGAGTCAGCTGGCCGTGCGACGGGCCTGGAGCCCTCGAAATCGAGCGAGAGCAGTCCAGCATCCGAATGTGCTCTTTAGCCATGTCGTTCATCGCCATCAAGAGCGACTGATCCCAGAGAGTATGTGTGTTGGTGTCGTCGTACGCGTGCTCCACGGCCGAGCAGATGATCTCCTGGGTGGTGCGGGTTAGATCGTACATGTCGGCGGCGAGGGCCTGGTCGAAGGCGTCGAGGACGACGTTGGGAATGATGTGGTGGCGAGTCCGCTCCTCGGCGTACGTCCAATCACCAGATTCCTCGTCCACCAGGCTAGAGTTGGGATCGTCGCCATGTCGATTATCCTGCGCCCCTTCATGTAGTTGAGTGTCGTCCTCTTCACCCTCGGTGTCCGCATCTTCGTGATCAGCATCCCGATTATCAATCTCCTCGTCCACCAAACTTGAGTGAGGATCAGCACCACCTCCCGAGCCACCTTCTTCACGTAGTACTGACTGATGATGGTTGCCGTTGCTGTCGTCGTACGCGTGCTCCACGGCCGAGCAGATCTCCTCGGTGGCGGTGGTGCGGGTTAGATCGGTCGTGTCGGCGGCGAGGGCCTGGTCGAAGGCGTCGAAGACGACGTTGGGGCGGATGTGGTGGTCGTCACCAGGTCGATGATCCTGCGCCCCTTCATGTAGTGGACTGGCGTCCTCTTCACCCTCGGTATCCGCATCTACGTGATGAGCATGCCGATTACCCGACTCCTCGTCCACCAAACGTGAGTGAGGATCAGCACCTTCGCCCGAACCACCTTCACGTAGTACTGACTGAGAATGGTTGCCGTCGTGGCCGTTGCTCGTGCTGTCCACGTGCGCCTCCACGATCCTGTCGGCGTACTCCTCGTTGGTAAAGTCCTCGGGCTTGCGCGTCCGCAGCGGCTGGTTGATGTTGAGCTCGCTCGGGATCTCCAGGCCGGGTGGGAGACCCAGTGCAGCGCCGTGACGGACGTGTCGAAGCCGTACGCGTTGCCGGTGCGCTTGGGCGCGCGAGCGCCTCTCCCCAGCCGGGGGGGCGCCACAGCACGTCGGGCGCGGCATCGATCTGGAGCACAACCCAGCGCTTCAGCCCCGCGTGGACGCCGCCATGGCAGAGCCCTCCGCCTCCGCGTGTGGAGGGAAAGGCGTGGCTGGAGGCCGCTGTTCCTGCAAAGGCCTGAGCGCGCGGCGGCCTTGATGATGATGATGATGATGATGATGATGGTGACTATGATTCTCAGTATGGGAATGATAATGGTAATGGCTGTGATAATGATGACGATGCTGATAATGCTGATGCTGATGATGGTGATGATGCTGATGATGGTGATGATGATGCTGATGCTGATGGGAGGGACGGGGAGGGGAAGGACAAGTTGAACTGGCAGCTGGGAGCTTAGGGGGGAAAGCACCATTAAAGACCGTCTGTGGTTATGGCTGTGTTCGCCGCTCGTGCGAGGACCAACCCCAAGCCGCGCTGGCGAGCAAGCGCGACCTCCTCTGCCCGTCCGCTCGCCAGAGAGGCGCCACGCTCCCCGCCGCGGATGGAGGCGATGAACTGCGCAGCCTCCCGCGGATGCAGGGGCGAAGCGGGCCGCGCCGGCGCGAGAGGCCAGCAAGCCGTCCCCATCCCCCTCCTCCTCCTCCTCCTCCTCCCCCTCCTCCGCCTCCGCCTCCTCCTCCAACTCCTCCCCCTCCTCCTCCTCCTCCTCCTCCTCCATCTCCCCTTCCTTCTCCTTCTCCTCCTCCTCCTCCTCCTCCTCCTCCTCATCATCATCATATCATATTAACAATCTCATCCTCATTCATTTTCATCACCACCACACCACCCCACTCATCATCATCATCATCATCATCCAATCATCATATCATTCTCATCATCATCATCAATCATCATCATCATCATCAATCATCATCCATCATCATCATCATCATCACATCATTCATCATCATCATCATCATCCTCATCATCATCATCATCATCATCATATCATCATCATCATCATCCTCCTGCTCCACCCCGTCCTCACCCTCCTCCTACTCCTCCTCCTAATCATCATCATCATTCGGTCATCTCTCTCCCCCTCCTCTCATCGTCCCCCCCTCTCCCCCTCCCCCTCCCCCTCCCTCTCCGTCTCCCCCTCATCCCCCCCCCCCTCCCCCCTATCCTCCTCTCCTCCTCCTCCTCCTCCTCCTCCTCCTCCTCCTCCTCCTCCTCCTCCTCCTCATCCTCATCCTCTTCCTCTGCTTCTTCTTCGTCTTCTTGGTCTTATTCGTCTTTGTCTTCGTCTGGTGATCCTTCTTCTTCCTATGGTTCCTCCCCCACCTCCTCCCCCTCCTCCTCCTCCTCCCCCTC
>CAUYUJ010019097.1:108519-136019 GCA_963575745.1 Prorocentrum cordatum
GTGGGGGTCTTGTGGCGTACGGGGCTCCTACCACAGGTCGGGCACGGCACAAGGGTCAGCGGTAATACAGACACAGTGTTCAAGCACTTGCGCAAGCATGCTTGCGGCATGATCGGTGCAGCCAGCAACTCCTCGCTCACGCTCTACTGTTCTACTCCATATTTTTTTAAGGGGGGAACCATTGCGAAAACAGATTGCTCACTCGCTGGGCTACATAAAGACGGCGAGCCCATCGCGCCACCTGGACAAATTCTGCTCACTGGTCGCAAGCGCTCGCGCTGTTGCCCTCACCGCCAGCACAGCAGGAACCTGGAATGCCTGTACTCACCAAGCGGAGTAGCCTTTGCTCTTGCCCTTGCCCTTGCCTTTGCCACCGCCGCCTCCACCTGTCACCCTGCAGTTGACGCCCTTGTACTTGCCCTTGCGATCGTCCCACTCCTTGTCGAATGTCACTGCGTCTCCTCCTGAATCGATTCCGTCGAGCTCGGGGTTGTCCTTGACGTGCACGAAGCAATCATCTCCTCCGTCATCCGGGGTCACGAAGCCGAAACCCTTTTCGGCGAACATGCTCTTGAGGACACCTGATGTAGACATGATGTCCACAGGAAAATGAGCACGGCTGTTGGCACTGGCACTCTGCTCTCCTTAGGCCCAAACGGCTTGAGCCGAAATAGTTGCAACACCTTTCATGTCAAATTGATGGTAGCTTCGATTCAATGTTTGATTGTACGTTTTTGCTGGTGAAGAAATATGCGAGTGACGATGGGGACGGGGCGATCCGGATGTCGGAGCTGTATTATGCCTGGGAGTGTGTGGCTGATCAGTTCTCCACCGTCAAGCCGCCTTGACATATGGCGAGGGGGCCTGTGGCATGGGTGTGGCTGACGCCAACCAGAAGCAATTGGCAGCTGCTCAGCTTGACCGATCTAGCAGATGATCCTTGGCAAGCGTATGCATTATTTAAGCTGACCCCTAGAGACCTTGAGGCCAGGCTGGTGCAATCTTTATACGGGTTGCAGGTGCTTTGTATTCGAGAACATTCGCCAGAACGTACGGATGATGATGTCTTCTGGCGCGAGGCTATGACGAAGACAGTGCTCCAAGGTAGCGGCTGGAATGCTACGAGGAGCGCTTGCAAGATTGAGGTCAGGCGGCCTGCTCTACCCAGACAGGGCCGTTGATCTGGGACTGGCCAAGTCAAGGGAATGAATCCACCGTGGGGGCCCGGGGGGAACGTTGGCCCATCAATGGAATTATTGCGAGAAGTTGCTGGAGGTATCGGATGTGCTGCCAGACCATATCCCTGAGGAGGTGCTCCAGTTCAGGCAAGGTCGTCGTAGACGGAGACTGCGAGACGTTCGATTCCACATACGGTCTGCCTCGGGAGACGTTGCAGCCGAGGCAGCCCGACATGAAGACTGAAGTTCGTCGGAAAATGCACTGGGGCCAATGGTCTACACCGATGCGTCGGTGACAGGTTGGCTAGCACGCGCCAGATAGAAAGGATTGCCAGGCAGGGAGCAGACGGTACCAAAGGGCGAGAGATCTGCTAGGTTGATGTCGCTGCGAATGATGCCGAGACCTGGCATCATCATCTCCGGCCACCTCAGTTTCGTGGAGGAGGCCACAAGGTGGTGTCCGTCGCAGCAGCAGCAAAGCACGCATCAGTTGGGAGAGCGATTTCCAATGAGTGCAGAGACGAGTCTGAGCGATGTCAGTTCTTGCGTGTGCCGGCACACAACGACGTCTACGACTAGGTGTGCCAAGGTGGTCGCATGGCGCACATCCCTTGGCAATGCATGAGTGGATCTATCTGCATGCTGAGGGGTGGTGGAGATCAATGTGGAGGATTTCTTGGCGGAGAAGAACAAGGGCCTGCTGGAGATCGCGACCCCCACGGCCTCCCACCCCGCCTGCACCTGCACCCGGAGGTGGGAGCCGACCCGCCTCAGTCGAATAGTGAGCGCGTCGCTCCGAGGCGGTCGATTGCCGAGCGCGATTTGGCGCAGGTGCGTACAGTGGGAGCGGACCACAGGAAGCCTTCTGCAAGAAGCCCAGCCCTGAGACCCCTGGGGACGTGGCAGGGTCGTGGGGCGAGGGGCAGGGGAGGGCGCAAGATAGTTTTTGCAGTTTTTTCTTATTGTTTGTTTTGTAGTTGCGTTGTTTTGTCTCTCTCTCTCTCTTTTTTTGGGGGGAGGGCGCAAGATAGTGAGCCATGGTCCCCGAGCCAATCGACGGTTGCTCCAGCTTCTGGCCGCCAAGCGACGCCCCAGCATGAAAGCGGGGGCCGGGTCTAGAACAGGAGGTGGGGTGCCACAGGGGAGCACGTCAGCAAGATCGACGGCGAGCCCATGGGGAAAGCGGAGAGGGGCGGGCAAGCGCAGAGGGCCCGGAAGTCTCCCGGCCCTGCGAGAACCTTTCTAAGCCTACAAGAGGAACCCGACCACAAGGCACCTTCCACAAGAAGCCCAACCCTGAGACCCCAGGACGTCCATTGATTTTTGGCAGCGTCACGCTTTCCACCGCAAAACCATCGAAATCCGAGAAACCCAGGGCACCCTGGAGGCAAGCAGGGTGCTTTTTGGCATGGGCCTCCTCTGTACCCCGAAGACGCAGAACACCTCTCAGAGGGCGCGAGGGCTTCTGTGAAGGCGCCTCCCTCCTGCTTGACTCCCCCCCGTGCTCGCCGCCGAGGGGAGGTGCCCCAGGTGGTCATGTGATTAAGACGCTGTTAGGCGGCAAAGACTGGGAGGTCTTCGCCAGATAGATTCAACGAGGATTGAGCCCCAGCGGGGGGCTGCTGCGCCGGATTCGGCCGCGGTTTGAAAGGAATTGCAAAAAGGATCTACAAAGCATTAAGACGGATTGAGCGGGATTGAGCATTTCTCACGCGGAAGCAAGCCGCATCGAGCCGGCTTTCGGCCCAGGGCAACCTCAGAATGGGACCCCCCCCCCCAGGAGTGGCACCCCAGCGGCTGGGTTGGCGGGGCGCTGGCGGGGCCAAGCGTCATGGAGCCTGGTGTCTGGCGATGTGCACCCGAGGACGCCCGCCGCCCCCCTCCGCGACCCAGACCTGCCGCGACCCAGAAAAGCACCAGCCGACTACCCACCAGACCACCCCAACCCATCCCGAAGACCCAAATTTGACCCGAATATCGGGTTGGGTTCCATGTGTTTGCTCAATGTTGCCCGACCCCCCCCTCACTGGAAATGGAGGGCAAATGGAGGCCTTCGGGTTGGGTTGGGGGTGGTTTGGTGGGTGGTGACCAGCTGCGGCAGACTTGGGGCTTCGGGGGCCGATCACCGACCGGCTCCCCTTCTCCGGGGTCCTGCCTACATCCGAGTTGGGCTTCCACTTCCACGAACACGGGGCTGTCCGAACACGTCGGCAAACATCGCTGCGCAGGCATGGGCTCGACGGGCCTCTGAGGGCCGAGCGCAGTGAACATGGCGCGTACAAAAGGTGCCATGGGCGAGCACGGAAGGCCCAACGTCATGTGGAGTTGGATTCTGCAGTCGACCTCCTGCTCGAAGAAGAGAGGACACATGCAGAGGATCCAAACTGTGTGAGGAACTTATGGCCCTCCCTGGGGCCTCTCTGGAGCCAAATGGCCGCCCTGAGGGGCCTTCAATGGACCTCCGAACAAGGATTCGGATAAGCGACGAAAAGACATTGGTCT
The DNA here is from genome assembly GCA_963575745.1 of Prorocentrum cordatum. Classification (NCBI taxonomy): domain Eukaryota; class Dinophyceae; order Prorocentrales; family Prorocentraceae; genus Prorocentrum; species Prorocentrum cordatum. The sequence goes on from CAUYUJ010019097.1 coordinate 112,200, forward strand.
TACGCGAGATGACATAGCGACCTCACGCCGCGGCTTACGCGGGCCGCCAGCGCGGGCCGCTGCATGGGAATCGAGGGCGCTTACGCGCGACCTTACGGGGGCAGCTTTCGCGCCACTGCCGGCGCAGACGGCACAATCTTCTTCCGTCGCTCAAAGGCTCCCCTCGGACCCCCGTCTGAAAACATCCAGATCGGAGGCGAGCCAGACCACATGCCCGACCCGGCCGGTCGGCACTGAAACCGACATCGGATCGGGACGGTCGCATCGGAACGGGTCCTGCCCGGGCAAAGACTGGAGGGGGGCGCGGGCGCGACATCCGCGACGCCCTCCGCTCAGTGCAGGGGAAGCGCGACCGGCAGGCGGCGGCGGCGGACACGCCGCCGTCGCCGTCGCCGCGGGGGGGGCGCTCATTCACGTGCTCCTCCTTCGCATGCACGTCCTCTTGCTGCTTCTACCATCCCTTCCGTTTCCCCTTTTCCCTTCCCTTTCCTCAGCTACACCCCCTCCGCCTTCTTCAGCTGTGTCTCCTAGCCTCAACCGTGCCCTCCTCATGATCCTCTTGTTCCACTTTCTCTTCACCTTCCTCATCCCTCTCTTCGTCATCCCCCTCTTCCCTTTCCCCTTCCTCGCTATCCGCGCCTCTTCCTCCTCCTTTTCCTATGGTTCTTCTGCACATCCGCGTGGTGCTGATGCTGCTCCTTCCTCATCCGCGTCCTACGCACCTCCTCTCTTCATCATCTCCTTCTCTTCCACCTGTGATTCGTGTCCCCCTCTCTCGTGCATCTGGTCTTTTTGTGCCTCGCGCCCTCCCGTTCCCGGCTGCTCTGTATTATCAGCCTGCCGTTCCGCGCGGCGCGGGGTGGCATGGGCGCCTTCACGTAGAGGCCGCGGTGCATCGCGGCAACCTCACACACCAGGCTGACACGCCCGCCAGAGAGGTTGGCCCGAGGGAGCGAACGGTCCCTGTGCCATTTCCTCCTCCCCCAACTGTGAAGAGGCCCTGGGACACACACAAATAACAAGATTCCCTATATTTTCAAATAGTTCCTGGGTTCTTGTCTTCCCCCCCACTTCCCATATATTCCAATATTTTCCGGGGGATCGACGATTAATTGTGTCTGTGTTTTTCCTCTCCTGACACGGGCGCTCCTCCAACTCTTGCCTCCTCCGCCTCGTCCGCCTCCGGCATCCCCGACATCCTCCCGCCTCCTCCTTCTCCTTTTCCTCCTCCTCCTACACTTAAGTCGGGCGTGCCCCCTACAGGGGGATTTGGGCGAACAAATAACCGAAACATGCTCAGAAGATGCCCAAACATGTTCAAACATAATTCTCCAGACAATTGTTTGAACTATGTTTGAATATTCCCCCCGTAGAGGGACAGGCCTGACTTAATCCTACACATGCTCTTCCTCATGAGGCCAAGGTCAGGCCATCTGATTTCTTGCCAGCGACGCGGCAGGTCAGCGGAGGTCCGCGTTAATGCCCTGTCTCCTCCTCCTCCTCCTCGTCCTCCTGCCCTCCTCCTTCTCCTCCAGGACGTCCCCCGCCACTCCCTTCGTCACCTCGTTCTCTTCCACGTCCGCGAGACCAGCGCTGCTCCTCCCCCAGATGGCTCCCTCATGTCTCGCTCAGATCCTCGTCCTCCAGCCCGCTCCTGCCTACTCCACGTCATCCTGCTCCTCCTCGCTGGGCTTGCCCAGTTTAGACCCGCTTTCCCCCGAGCCAAAGGAGCTCCCCTCCGCGCACTCCCTCCCTCCAAAGGCCGGCGGTGAGACGCCGGAGGGGCCGGGACTCTCGAGAGATCGCCTGCTTCGACCAGGGCACCGCCCAGAACATCAGTGCTCAGCCGCGCGGGCCCTGGGACCGTCCACTGCGGGACCTCGTGCGACCGAGGTTCGCGGGCAGCAGAAAACGATGCTCCCCCGACGCCGGCACCGCAAGCCGTCCGCCTCCGGGGCTCGTCCGGGAGGAGGCGCCCCACCCCAGTCCCGGCGGCCTGGGGCCAGCAGGAGCTGCTGCGGCGGCGCGCACAAGGGGGCAGAGGGTGGGGGGAAGGCTTCTTGGAAGCAGGCTGCATCGTAGAAGCCTTCCCCCCTCCCCCATTTTCGACGCCCGGAAGTGGTACGGACAAAAATGAGCACAATGCCCAACAGCAGATGTTGCCCCAAACCAACAGCGGCCGCGGTTGGGCAGGCGGCCTTCTGTCCCACATGGGCACAGCCCGCGGACAGCGAGTCCTGTTCAAAATGAACAGGAGTAGCTGCTGGGCATGGTATCCACTCTTTCGGTACTCAGTTCGTTCGTGCAGACCCATCCCCCCTCTGCGCGTCGCCGGAACTTCACTTCAGAGGCGACCTTGCTCAAGGAACCTCGGATGACATTGGTTCCGGCCTGGAAGCGACTGAAATCACGATCCCAGGAAGACTTGGATCGCGATCCAAGTTTTTTGGGCGCGGCGCGCCGCAGGGAGAGCCCCCTCTTCCTTCCCTGGGACTCCCCCGAACGAGGAGGAGGTGGCGGAGGGAAGCGGGGGGAGGAGGGAAGGAGGGAGGAGGAGGAAGAGGAGGAAGGGGGGAAGAGGAGGAGAAGAGCGCGGAAGTGGGAGGAGGAGGAAGGAGGAAAAAAGACGAGGGAGAAAGAGAAAAAAAACGTTGTAACTGATTGGTTTCCGTGGGTGTGGGCTTCCATAGGTTTCCGATGGATGGGTTTCCGTTGGTTTGTGTTTCCGTGGGTGTCCGTGGGTTTGGGTTTGGGTTGGGTTTCCGTTGGTTTCCGTCGGTTTCCGTGCGTTTGGGTTTGGGTTGAATTTTCGCGGGTTTCCGTGGGTCTGTGCTTCCATGGGTGTCCGTGGGCTTCCGTGAGTTTGGGTTTCCGTTGCTTTCCGTCGGTTTCCGTGCGTTTGGATTTGGGTTGGGTTTCCGTGGGTTTCCGTGTGTTTAAATTTCCGTGGGTTTCCGTTGGTTTGGGTGTTCATGGGTTTCCGTACGTTACCTTGGGTTGTCGTCGTCGCCAGCAGCATCATCATCATCCCAGCCCAGTCGTCGTCGTCAGCATCATCATCATCACCCCATCCCAGCCCAGTCGTCGTCGTTTCCTACAGCGCAGCCAGCCCAGTCGTCGTCGTCATCACCGCAGCATCAGCATCATCAGAAACCGTCATCGTCATCACCGTCAGCATCAGCATCATCAGCAACATCATCATCAAAAAATCACCACCACCATCATCATCACAATCGTCATCGCCATCATCAGAATGCCCATCACCGCCCCCCCACATCGTCCTGATCATCACCACGGCCGCCATCACCATCATCATCATCATCACCATCATCATCATCATCGCCACCATCACCCCTGACGAGCTCACCGTCTTCGAACACACCCGAAAATGAAACATATTCAATTTGGGGCAACACCGAAATGTAAGGAGAACCACATGAAACACATGTACAGGAACATGTACAGAAACATCGCCCGGGCGACTCCCACGTAGGACCCCTGGAGGCCCGCCCGGAAAGAAACAAATTCCAATGCGCGCCCGGGGGCCCAGGAGTAGTAGTAGTAGTAGTAGTAGTAGTAGTAGTAGTAGTAGTAGTAGTAGTAGTAGTTGTAGTCGTAGTCGTAGTAGTAGTAGTAGTAGTAGTAGTAGTAGTAGTAGTAGCAGCAGTAGTAGTGGTGGTAGTAGTAGTGGTGGTAGTAGTAGTAGTAGTAGCAGTAGTAATAGTAGAAGTAGAAGTGAAAGTAGAAGTAGAAGTAGAAGTAGTAGTAGTAGACATAATAATAGTAGTAGTAGAAGTAGACATATAAGGAGAAATAGAAGTAGAAGAAGAAGAAGTAGTAGTAGTAGTATTTAGTAGTAGTGGTAGAAAATAGTAGTAGTAGTAGTAGTAGTAGTAGTAGTAGTAGTAGTAGTAGTAGTAGAGGTAGTGGTAGTGGTAGTAGTTGTAATAGTAGGAGTAGAAGTGAAAGCAAAAGTGAAAGTACACGTAATAGTAGTAGTAGAAATAATAATAGTAGCCGCAGAAGTAGAAGTAGAAGTAGAAGTAGAAGTAGAAATAGAAGAAGAAGTAGTAGTCGTCGTGATAGAAATAGAATTAGCAGTAGTAGTAAAAGTAAAAGTAGAAATAGTAGTAGTAGTAGTAGTAGTAGTAGTCGTCGTAGTCGTAGTAGTAGTAGTAGTAGTAGTAGTAGTCGTAGTAGTAGTAGTAGTAGTCGTAGTAGTAGTAGTAGTAGTAGTAGTAGTAGTAGTAGTAGTAGCTCCCGTGGAGCTCCCGCAGGGGCCACGACCCGTGGAGCTCCTTGTGAGGCCGCGATCCTCGTGATGGGCCTCCCGAACTTGGCGGGGGGACGCACGCGGACCCTGCCACTGGGACATTCGGTGGAGCTCCCGATGGAGCCACGACCTTCGGGAAGGCTGCGCCGAAATAGGCGGGGGGACGCGTGCAAAAAATCATTGCTGAGGCCTTCGGTGAGAAGCACACATGTGAAGAAGTGTGTGTGTGCGTGTGTGTCCAGCCCGGGCCGTCCGAGACACAGCCAGTCGCAAGCGATGCCGAAACAATCCTAGATCCGAAACTTGCGAACTCCTGTTGTGATGAACAGATCACGCCCAAGTGAAGAAAGCTAAATCTCTCAACGGCGATCCCAAAGCTCGCGCCGTTTCGCATAGATTCGGTAGGCATGCAAGACTGCAGTAAAACACGAATGAGCGGATCATCGCAGATGGCATAATCCCCGACTGAAGCGAAGATGCTCGCCTCATCGCTTCTCTCCCCTCTACTCTCCTCTCGCCCTCCTCCTCCTCCCCTTCCTCCTCCTCGGTTATCAGTTCCCGTGCAAGAGGGGCAAAAAGGGAGGAGGAAGAGGGAGGAACAGTTGTCTTGGGGCATCCTGGGCCCACTTGGGCCCGTGGAAGATTTCGTAAGCCCTACACAGGGCTCACTTCTTGGAGGTTCATTTCTTGTTGGCTCATTTCTTCTTTTTCTAGATTCTCGCGCCGCGCATGCCGCACAGTGCGTGCACACCCACCTGTGCACCTCTGCGCGAGGCGGCATTGAAGCCACCGCCTCCCCGCACATGCCCGCGCATGCCATACGCCTCAATGGTCCACGCCCCCGGGGTCGTATGTCAAGAAGACCACGCCATGTCCGCACATGGCCGCACAGGCCATGCATCCGCAGAAATAGAACACAACGCCTGGCCGAGAGCACCCATACACCAATCGGGGATTTGGCTGGCTCTCGAGCGGCAACATTATACACAACCAGGGATGTGGCTGGCGCTCGTCGGAAGACGTGTCAAGACGTGAAGACGTCTCAAGACGAAACGGGCCTGATCGCCTCAAGTCATGGCATTTCCGAGCCCAAAGTTCCGAGGATGTCTCGGCTGCCCGGCTGCCTGCCGCTCATTTTTTCCTCTGCGGATTCGCGGCGGCCGGGCGCTTGCGAGCTGCGCGCAAGCAGCGCAACTTCTCCACCATTTTTGATGCGAGCACAGAGGCCCGCTGGAGATGCTCGGGGGTCACGCCAGTGAGCACGTAGTTCAGGGCCCGGGTCAACGCGCAGCTGGCGAACTGCGCGGTCTCTTCAGCGACTTCCTGATCAGTGCAAATCCCAAGGTGGCACCCCTCTGCAGGCTTCCCGTCCACGCATACCGCCTTCGGCCACATGAACCTCAAATCCGACATCAGCTCCTTCCTATACGCCCGGACGGCCTTCTCGACGCGACCGCTGAGGCGGTAGAACTCCAGCGCGCCCGGGCCATCCGGGTGGTCAGATTTCGACTCCAACACGTGGTTCTGTAGATGCACATGGGCTGGTCAGCCCCGACTCTCTTCTTATGGGAACCAAACCGGATATTCCAAAACATCAAAAACAGGAGGCGGCCCCAAGGGGGCCTGGCCCCGCGTCCCGCGGGGACGCCCAGAGGGTGATAATATCTATAGACAGCCGTTACAAGACGTCTCAAATACGCAAAATCCCGCGGTCGAACTTCCTCTTTTACGACGTGGCCCAAGTTTCGAGCCCTGCGTGCGCAACGCGCGACGCAGGTGGCGAATCCGTCACGCGCGCTGCGCCATGGGGCGCTTCGAACCAACCCAGTGAAAAAAAGAGAACGCGGTGGGACGAACGATTTCACGATGGGGAAACCGTAGCCAAAGAATGCGCTGGAGGCGACGCCAGCGCCGCGCGGCTATCATTCAGACAAGGCGAGCAGGCGCCAGCGTGGGCCGCAGTGAACGTTGTCGACGTCGTCGCGCCCTCCTCTCCTCAGGTCACTAAGCATCGGGAACGTCCTTCAAGACTTGCCAGTCTCGGGCCTGGGAGTTTTTTGTTTTGCTTGCCTGGAAATCGCAGAGAGAGCTGGGACAGAGCTGGCCGCCGAGGGCAAGCGTGCGAGCCCCGCTCTTCGTCCTCTTTATGTTTTTTTCCTGTTCCTCCTCCTCCTCCTACTCCTCCTCTCCGTTACCCTCCCTCCTTCTCCCCCTCACCCTCCCCGCCCTTCCTCCCCAGCCTCCTCCTTCTCCTCCCCCCCCTCCCTCCTCAAGACCTGGAGCTCTCGAGGCGGAGCCCGGTGACCCAGCCCCAAGAATCCGAAAGATCACCCCGAGCCATGCTAAGATTTCGAGATAACCGCAGGACTGCCCAAGAGGGGCCTAGAGTCCTGGAGCGACCCTTGGCCCAAGACCCCAGGACGACCGACGAGACGGCCCCACGAGACGCTCAACAGAGGGAGCGCGACCTGACTAGTCGAGCATCACAGTCCGAGAATTCCCCTGAAGGCCCCGAGAACCCCCCCCCGCCCCCGCTAACGAAAACAGAAACCCCCAACTGCCTCCAAACCCCGAGGCCCCGACGAGGCCCACAGGAGCCCCGAGAGGTTTCAAAACCTGGTGGCCGGGTGGGCCGAAGGCCACGTCACAATGGCGATGGGCACGCCGTGCCCTCATCATTCGAGAAGGTACAACTGGCGCGACAAAACTCAAAATTAGCATTGTCACGATCGCAACCCAACTAGCATCGGTCAACTCTTTACGACTTCGAACTCAATCCCAAGCCTTGTCCTTTTGTCAACAATGATCCTTGCTGCACTGGACGGCGGCGCCGTCGCCCCCCCCCCGCCCCCGCTGACCGAAGCGCGGGGCCCGCTGTTCTGGCCGCCGCGCCCCGCCAGGGGTGGGGGGCTGAAAGGCGGGCAAGGGAGACCGCGATCGATCGCGAGCCTCCGCGTCCCTAGAAAACGAATCCAGCTGCATTACGACTGGAGGCACCAACTACCCGCGACAGAGATAGATGGAAGAGAGAGAGGGAGTGCGTGTGCGTGTGCGTTGTCGCCGTCATCGTCGTCGTCGTCGCCTTCGTCGTCGCCGTCGTCGTCTCTGCCGTCGCCGTCGCCGTAGCCGTCGTCGTCGCTGTCGTCGTCGCCGCCGTCGTCGTCGTCGTCGCCGTCGCCGTCGCCGCGGTCGTCGTCGTCGCCGCCGCCGCCGCCGCCGCCGTCGTCGTCGTCGCCGCCGCCGCCGTCGCCGTCGCCGCCGTGTCCGCGCGGAGGAGTGCCGACGAATGGGGAGGAGCCAGGAGCATGGAGGAGTGGGGGGGGCGCCGAGGAGCACCGCGGAATGGGGGGGGCGCCTGCACCCCCCCCCCAAGACGCCCCCAATAGGGCTCCATGCCCCAGGTCAGGCCCAGGACAGCGCGAACCAGATGGACCTTTGCAGACCTAGGGCTGACGCAGACTCACTCACACTCAGACTCACTCGTACTCAGACTCGCTCGGACACACTTAGGCCCAGACTCACCCGCACTCACTCACACTCACGATACCTCGCTCCCTCCCCGCCCCCCTCGCGACCCGCCCGCGACCCATCGGCCCGATGGCATCAAAGAAACGGTCCTTCCCAGGCCCCATCGACCTCTCCGGGTTCCCCCGGGGCCCTCGAGTCTTTCAAGACGGCCCCGGGAATGTTGCGCGAGGGCCGCAGACCGAGATACGGCCGCATCTGACATCTCGCTCGGTGGCCCTCTTGGGGCAATGGGCCTCTCCAAAGGCACTGGGAATAATGCAGATGGGTCGAGAGGCCCCCGAGAGCGCCCCAGCAGGCTTTCCAAGCGGCCCCGAGAGGGCCACAGGGCGAGATGCGGCCGCGTCTCGATGCGTGGCCCTCTTGGGCCCCTCCGAAGACCCTGGGGGGAATCCAAACGGTGCCCCAAGCGGCCCCAAGAGGGCTTCAAGAGGTTTTCAAGAGGGCCCCAGAAGGGCCCCAAGGCGGCCACAAAGCGAGATGCGGCCGCATCTCGTTTCGTGGCCGATCCAAATGGGGCCCCGAGATGCCCCCAAGAGAGCCCCCAAAGCGCCCAAGAGGGCCCAGGGAAAGGTCCACGAGGGCCCCAAGATGCCGCCAAGAGGCCGCCAAGAGGGCTCCAAGAGGGCCCCAAGGGGGCCACAAAGCGAGATGCGGCCGCATCTCGCTTCGGGGCCCTCCTAGGCCCCTCCGACTGCCCCAAGAAACCTCCATGGGTCCACGGGGGCCCCAGGAGGGCCCCAATTGCACCATCGCTCTCCTGGGAACTCCGATCGAGCCCCCCCCCCCTAGGAAGAGGAAGAGGAGGAGGAAGAGGAGGAGGAGGAGGAGGAGGAGGAGGAGGAGGAGAGGAGGAGGAGGAGGAGGAGGAGGAGGAAAAGAAGGAGGAGGAGGAGGGGAGGAAGATATGGAGGAGGAGGAGGAGAGGAGGAGGAGGAGGCAGGAGGAGGAGGGGGAGCAGGAGGAGGCAGGAGGAGGCAGGAGGAGGAGGAGGAGGAGCAGGAGGAGGAGGGGGAGGCGGAGGAGGAGAGGAGAAGGACAAGGGGGAGGAGGAGGAGAAGGAGCGAGGAGGAGCGATGGGATGGGGGAGGAGGATGAGATCGAGAGATTATATATGTAGGGAGAGAGAGAGAGAGAGAGAGAGAGAGAGAGAGAGAGAGAGAAAGAGAGAGAGAGAGAAAGAGAAACAACACAATAAGATAGAGATAGGGTGATTATGAAGAGGGGCTGGGCAAAAAGAAAACGCGAAGAAGAGGCGAGAGATATAGAATGTGAGAGAGAGAGGGCACGCAATAACAACGAAAAAAAGACGGACGACACGAGGTGGATGAGAGGACGAGTCGGCATGATCAGGAAAGCGCCCTCCCGGAGGGCATCGGTGCTCTCCCGGTGGCCCCCGGTGCCCCCGAGGGGCGCCCAGCGGCCCGGGACTCGCCCGGGACTCGGCGACCCCCAAGGCTTGACCAAGAATTCCAGCGGGGCCTGACCAAAAAAGTTTGTCTTATTTTAAAACATATATTTATTGGTAAGGCCCCTCGGGAATTGTTGGTTAACCCCCGGGACTTGCCCGGGACTTTTCGCGTTTCAGCTTCCCGGAGGCCCCCGGCGATCGTTTGGATTCCTGGAGCTGCCTTGGGGCTGCGCCCGGGACTCCGACATCCTTGGAAGGTGGGGTCAGGGCCCCTCTCTCCCCTCCTGCCCTCCCCTCCCTCCTCCTTCCCCTCGTGTTTTTTTCAAAGTCGTTTGAGGAAAAACGTCCCACATCCTCCTCAACCTCCTCCTCGCCCCCCTGGCTGGCCGCCGCTGCCTCGCCGCCAGCAATTGCGCGCGGGCGATGTCTGAAAACGCGTGCGTTTTCAGACATCGGCGCGGCGGCGGCGGCCGGCTGCAACGTTCCCGGGGGGCCCCTAGGGCTCGTGTTCCGAGGCGCCGCAGGGCAAGTCATTCTCGCGTTAAATTTTCCCCTCGGCTCCTCGGCTGCAGCGTTCCCAGGGGCCCCCCAGAGGTCGGGGCCAACGCCCCTAATCCGAGGCGCCGATTTCGCTACATATTCTCGTGGGCAGTGCTCTTGGGCGTTCTGGAACGTCTGGTGGTCTGGTGGTCTGGTGGTCTGGTGGTTTGGGGGTCTGGTGGTCTGGTGGTCTGGCGGTCTGATGGTCTGGTGGTCTGGTGGTCTGGTGGTCTGGTGGTCTGGTGGTCTGGTGGTCTCGCGGTCTGGTGGTCTCGCGGTCTGGTGATCTGGTGGTCTGGTGTTCTGGCGCTCTTTTGGTCTGGTGGTCTGGTGGTCTGGCGGTCTGGTGGCCTGGCGGTCTGGTGGTCTGGTGGTCTGGCGGTCTGGTGGTCTGGTGGTCTGGTGGTCTGGTGGTCTGGTGGTCTGGTGGTCTGGTGGTCTGGTAGTCTGGTGGTCTGGTGGCCTGGTGGCCTGGTGGCCTGGTGGTCTGGCGGTCTGGCGTCGTCGGGCAAACGACGACGCAAGCGCGAGCAACCTAAGAGGGGAAATAGCGTACCAATCTTGTGATTGGTACGCTATTTCCCCTCTTAGGTTTGGTGGTGCTAGACGCGCTCCTGTTGCTAGACGCGCCCCTTTGTTAGACAGGCTCCCTCGCCACGCTGACTAGACAGACCTCTGCGGTGCTAGACGCGCTCCACTGTTACACGAGCCACCTCTGTTAGGCAGACTCCCTCGCCGAGCAGATTAACAAAAACTCAGCGGTGCTAGACGCGCTCCTCTGTTAGACGCGCCCCTGCGTTACGCAGCCCTCCTCTGTTAGACAGCCTCCCTCGCCAAGCCAATGAAACAAAAAAATCAGCGGTGCTAGACGCGCTTCTCTGTTGCACAGGCCCCTCTGTCAGACCGGCTCCCGCGCCCAGCTGATTAAAACAATCTCACTGAAGCTAGACGCGCTCCTTTGCTAGACTTGCCCCTGTGTTAGACAGGCCCCCTCGCCCAGCTGATTGAAACATATCAATGATGCTAGACGCGCCCCTCTTTTTACACAAGCCCCCCTCTGTTAGACGGACTCCCTCGCCGAGCTGATTAAAAACATCTCAGTGGTGCTAGGCGCGTTCCTCTGTTAGACGCGCTCCTCTGTTACACAAGCCCCCTCTGTTAGACAGGCCCCTACCCCTCCTTGTACTTCTCCACTTCCCCCCCTCTCCCCGTTGCCGTCCCGCCCCCCGCTTTCCTCATTATCCTCTTCTTCCCTTCTCAGGCCCACGGTGGCTTACGTCCTTGCTGTTTCTCCCGACCCTGGCTCGCCCAACAGCCCCCTGTGCAGAAGTGCTGCACAGGGGCGTCGTAGAACAGCTTGCTTGTGCACGGTTTCGAGCCTCCATCGTCTTGCCACTTCCTCCGTCCTGTTCCTCCTCCTCCCCTGTCTTCCCTCCTCCTCCTCCTCCTCCTCCTTCCCCCCCCTCCTCCTCCTCCTCCTCCTCCTCCTCCTCCTCCTCCTTTTCCCCCTCCTCTCTCCTCTGCCGTCTCCTCCTCCTTGACACCTCGCCCCTTGACCACCTGCCCACCTCGCCACCTCACCGCCGGACAACCTGGCCACCTTACCACCTTAGCACCTCACCCCTTGACCACCTGCCCACCTTGCCACCTTACCACCTTACCGCCATGCCACCTTACCACCTGACCAACTTGCCACCTCACCACCTTACCACCTGACCTCCTGACCACCTGACCACCTGACCACCGGGCCGCCGGACCGCCGGACCACCGGACCACCTGACCAGTTGACCACCTGACCACCTGACCACCTGACCACCTGACCACCTTACCACCTGACCACCTTACCACCTTATCACCTTAGCTATTTTAGGGCCTGTCGGCCCCTCGTCAGCGACCAACAAAGAGAAAACGGACGCTTAAGGACACGAGAAAACGCGTGTAGATATCCATTGGCGTGGCATCATTTTTCAGGGAGTTCTAGAGGATAAAGTAAACTGCCCCCCTCCCCCCTCAGAGCCCTAGAACCACCTTGCCACCTTACCGCCTTGCCACCTTACCACCACACCACCTGACCAACTTACCAGCTGACCACCTTACCACGTGACCACCGGACCACCTGGGGGGGGGAGGAAGAGGAGGAGGAGGGAGGAGGAGGAGGAAGGAGGAGGAGGAGGAGGGGTAGGAGAAGGAGGAGAAGGAGGAGGAGTGGATGCGGGCATGAAAGCGGTGCCCGCCATCAAGAAGCAGTTCGACGAGGGCAACCGCGAGGGGCGCAAGGCGAGGGCCCCAAGAGGCCGCCAAGAGGGCTCCAAGAGGACCCCAAGTGGGCCACAAAGCGAGACGCGGCCGCATCTCGCTTTGGGGCAGGGGGCAATAGGCCTCCTCCTCCTCCTCCTCCTCCTCCTCCTCCTCCTGCCCCTCCCCCTCCTCCTCCTCCTCCTCCTCCCCCTCCTCCCCCTCCTCCCCACTTCCTGCCCCTCCTCTCCCTCCTCCCCCTCCTCCTCCACCCCCTCCCCCCCCTCTCCTCCCCCGCGCACGGTTCGAAACAAAAACATCTAGGGCGCTAAGATCGTTTGGAGTCTCGCGCTGCATAAGCCGCGCAGCGGGCGCCCGTGACATGTGAATTGCATTGAATTGCGGCTGGCTGGCGCGAGACATTAATACTCGCGTGGGTTTTTTGCACTCGCGCGTGGTGCGTGAGGCTTTGGATGGATGCGCAGTTTTAACGTGCATGGCGCGCGCGCGTGCGGCCTGCCCCCAAAACTCGCACAGTTCAGCAATAATGTTGGTCATGTGCCACTGGGAAACATGTTTTTCCGATTTGCGATTTCAGATGCGTTGTCGCGGGCCCTTGGGCCAACGAGTATTTGGTCATGCGTTCTAGGAATTATTGGTTTTCTTGGTTCTGGTCCCCATAAGTAGAGAGTCGGGGCTGACCAGCACATGGGCGCGGCCCAACCCATCGAGAACGTTCAATAGATTCTTCCCCATGAACGACAGTTCGGCGTCGTCCGAGTACCCTTCCGTCCTGGACAGGAACTCAAGCTTTGTCGTGTACGTCTTATACTCGCCCAAATCTCGAGCCTCTCCCTGGTACAGCACTTTGCGCAAACCTTGCTTGATCTGCGTCACCCCAGCTGGGGAGATAGAGCGGCTGCTGTCGAGGCAAGAACTGTAGGCCCTGAGGTTGAAACGAATGGAGAACACGTTCTGCCCAGACTTCAGGATATCCGTGACGAACGAGCCCAGGGCTGCGTCGCGTTGAGGGCCAGTCTGCCCATGCCATAACGGCAAGGAGCCCGCGGCCTCCACGGCCTGCAACGCTTTCATCACAACCCCGCAGTTGAACGTTTGTAGCAGGGAGACTAACTGCACTTGCACATCGCTCTGAACGCCCATGTTTCTGCCACCTGCCGACGAGCGACCCGACCGATTTAAACCAAGCGTCGTCGGTGTGAAACCAATTGTGGCTATGCGTTGAAAGTGCGAGGTCGCCGTTACGGCCAAAGACAGCCTGGTGGAACGAAGGGGCGTCATGGCGGAATTGGTTCCTCGTAGAAATGAGCCTCAGAAACATCGCAGGCGAAAGTGATCTGGATTCCCAAGAGATCACGTGCTGGAGAGGGTCGATGCCTAATCTGGCGAACTCTCTCAAGAAAGCCCATGATACCATTAGCTTTGGCAACACCTCGACGATATCTGATACGTCGCCCCCGTATAATGAGCATATATGTTTCTGTTTCAATGACAACACTGTTTCCTTCCCGCGGGGCTTGCTGCGGACCAGTGGATTGCACTTGCGTTCTGTCCTGTCGCTGACGCCCCCCTTGGAGGCAATGGCTTTCAGAGTTTTCCCGGTCGCGCGCATCTGGTCGGTCACAGGGCGGCGTCCACGTCTCGCTGTGGAGGGGACTTTCTGCTCCGATCGCATACTGTAGAATCGCTTCGCAGATGTGCTATATTTCCTGCCGATGTCTTTTGTCCACGCTTCGCTCAGGACTTCGCGGGGGATCAAAAGCGGATTTGACCCCATTGCGTCCGAAAGCACTGCAAAACAAATGGTGATATAAGTCCACCAAAAAAGAAATCCTGGAAGACACATGCCGACGCGCATAAACGACACTCCGGCCTTGTCTGGGCCAATATGGTTCCGGACACTCCGGCCTTGTCTGGGCCAATATGGGTTTCGTCCAGGGTGGGCGGCACCGGCCGCAAGGCCCCTCCAATCAGTTGTGACAAGAGCACATGCGCTGACGATGACCCCCACGACGACCACGGAGGGAGGAATCGCAGGCGGCAGCCCACAGGAATCGCAGGCGGCAGCCCCAGGAGGCCGTCTCGGGGGCCTTTCTGGGCGGCCTTGGGCCCCTGTCGGGGCGTTTTGCGGCCGGCTCGGGCATCTGTGGGCTCGCTCTGGGGCCCTCTTGGGGCCTCCTCGGGGATCTCTCGGGCAGTGCGGGGGCTTTCTTGGGCCGCCCGGGGGCCCCCTTTGGGGATTGTCGAATGCGGGGAAAGAATTATGCAAAAAAATCGCCCCACGTAGAAAACGGCATAATTATTTTCCTGCGATTTGCAGCACAGAATTGCCTTCGCAAAGGCCCCGGAAGGAGGGGGGCACATCGCGCCGGACCCCCCCGGGGGGGGGGCGCGTGAACCGTCTGAGCCCTCTTGGGGTGTTCGTCGGCTATGTGAAAACTCTTCAACTCTTCTAGCACAGCTGACGCATGTCGAGCCTTGCCGCCAGAGTTGGCCGCACGAGGCCCCCCGAAGGGCCCCAAACAGGCCGCAAGAGGATTCAAAACAGCCACAAGAGGGCCCCATAAGGAGCCCCAAGAGGCCCCGATGAGTGCCCCAAGAGAGCCCCAAGAGGCCCCCCAGAGGCCCCGCTCGGAACCCTGAGGCGAAGCGGCACAAGGAAATTTAAACACATGTTGTGGAAGAGCGAGGGGGGATGGGGCGAGGATGAAAGAGGAGGAAGAGGAGGAGGGGGAGGAGGAGGAGGACGACGACGACGACGAGCAGGAGGGGGACGAGGAGGAACACGTTTTCTTCGTAGCGGTAAGACGCATCAAAACTGAGAGACAGGCATCAAAACTGAGAGACTGGGCCCTAGCGCTAGTGGGCCTTCGCGTCTCCAACGCGGTGGAAGAGTTTTGCCCCGCGCAGCGCGGGAGTTCCGGCCTCTGTCCCACTTCGTCGCCCCCCTTGCTATGTGCGCCTCATCCGCCCCCCGGCAGCCTTCCCTCGAACCTGCTCGCGCCCGTGGCGCTGCCACGCGCCCTAAGCGTTTGCTGGGGGCGCGGGCGCAGTGCTTTCGTAGTGGCGCTCGCCGTAGTGAACCACCCACACTGGCGGCCCCCACGAAGACCTGGCCACGGAATGGTGCGGCTCGACCCTGCGAATGTAGTCAGGACTGGCAGAGTCTGTGACCACGTCAATGAGCCGATTCAAGAGGTGGGCCATCGCTGTTGAAGTTAAATGGTCCCCCCACTCTCCGTCGGCACGCAAGCCGCCCACGTGCCGGGCGTAATCGGGGAAGTCGCCAACAGCCGCAAACATCGGCGCAAGGATCTTTAAATAATCGCACACCTCTTTCCTCAGACGCTGGTGCGACACGCCAGTCCCGGACGAGCGCGCGACGGCAATAAATTGGCAGTTGCCAAAGGGGGCCGCGTCCTCGCGCACGAGGCCCTCCTGGAGCAGCCTGGGTGCAAGGATCGCCTGGCTGCGCTCCTGCCGCTTCCGAAATTCGCCGTCGCGATCACCCATGGAACGCCGGATGGCTTCTTCCATCTGCTCCATCTCGGAAGCAGCCGCCCAATTTTTCGCGGCGCTTTTCAATGAGTGCGCCATGGCGGCAGCGGCGGTCTTCTGACTCTTCTCAGACTTGGCTTGCTTCGCATGTTGCGTGCAAAAATACGCCGACCCGCCTGCGGGCGAGCGAGCCGCCCGCGGCGCGTTGAAGCTGTTTGTCCGAGCGTTCACTGCGCAGCTGCGGGCCCCCGCAGAATTTCTCCGCGCCGGGGTCGGCGGGGAGTTGCGGAAGCATTGCTGTGTCGCCGTGCTTTTTGGCATTCATGCACCTAGTGCCGCCGCGGATCTGCGCGAGGCACCTGTCGTCTGGGCCGCTCAAGTCTCGAAGGTCCGGGTCGCCCGCGCCCGCGCCATCGGCGGCGTCGGGCACCTGGGAACTCGCCGGCGGGAGCGGGATCGGCGGGCCGGAGAACATCTGGCCAGGGCGGTCGCCCCCAGGCGACGCCAGCTCATCCGGCAAAGGCTGTCGGGGGGGGCGGAGCATGTCCTTCGTGGCCTGCGATGATTTGGGTTTTGGCTTGGGGTGCGACTTCGGCCGCGCCTGGCTAGGCTTAGGCCCCAATGGCCCCTCGTCGAGGTAGCCGGGCTTCAGGGAATTCTTGACGAACTCGGAATGCTCGGTCTGGCCTGCCCCCTCGATGTAATGCTTGTGGCAGTCAATGGCAGCCCCGTCGGCCGCGGCGTACACCGTGACGAAGGCTTCCCGCAGATACGTGTGCCTGAATGGATCGTAATTCCCAGTCTCCTGCGGGGGTTCGCTAAACAGATTATGGCAGCGCGGCGCGGCGCGCCGCGGCGAGGCGAGGCGGGCGAGGCCGCGCCCTCTGCCGGGCAGATCCCCCGACGGGGGCAGAATCCGAATGGCCCGCCGGGGCGCGCCCCGAAGCTCGAAACGCCCGAAACCTTCAAAGTACCTTGAAGCCTTGAAATCTGCGGTCCCACGAGGACGAGGAGAGAAGTGGCATCGTTCGGGCAAGTCGCCGCGCGCTCCTCGTGCGCAGCTGCAGCCCAGACCTGGTGGACCGTCTCGGCCGCGCCCAAGAGCAAGGCCGCCCCCATGTCGCCGCGGCGGTCCAAAGCCATCTTCAAGGTGTACTTCGGGGAAGCAAATACTTGAACAACCCTGTCCCCAGAGTCCAAATCAAGTTGAACGCGGCGTCGGAGAAAGGTGCCATCCTCGCCGTGTTGCCGGAAGTGTTTGACGATGTCATCCATCCCGAGCCGCTTGGGCTGCTTCTGGCCCTCGGTCAAGATGCTATCTTCCTGGGCCTCCCCGCGGCTGCCGCCCGTGCTGCGAGGCCTTGAATGCGTGCATGGGAATACCTTATCATAACTGGCCACCATGGATTCATAGGCGCCCTGCTGAACCTTCTGGCAAGGGGGAATCCTCGCTCGACGGCAGTGCCGCCATCGACGACACTGTCGGCCGTGCGATTGGATTCTCCCCTGTCCGCCTTGGTGGAAATCATCGTGCAGACTTGCTCCATGAGGTCATTCACGCTGCCGTGCTGAAACCCTGTGGGGAGGAGGTGCTTCGCTGACCTATGGAATCTTGCCACTTCGCTGGGCGCATACGTAGTCATTCCCAAGGGGGCGCACCCCGGACCAGATTGCCAGAAGGCACGGATGTAACCGTCGTCAGCAATGTGGACAATGATGCTCTTGAGGTAGCTGAGCATGTCTGGCTCGCCCCAGTCGGTCTCGGACTCCTTCGCGGCCATCCGGGCAAAGACGTGATGCCACAGCGCCGTGAACTCGATGCCGCTCGGCAAGAAAGCGGAGAAAGTTATGAGAGATACGAGCACCGGAAAAAGCTCGCCCTTCTGCAACCTCATTTTCCCGCTTTTCTTGTCCCTCGTCCTGGCCTCGTCCTTGACATTCTCCGTCGTGTGCCACGGGCATCGGTGCAAACAAACGTCCTCGTCGGATTCAAGCTCGGCCATCGCGCCCTGGAAGCACGCGTGGTCGAAATAACAATCCCGAGGGTTGATGTTGTTCTCGCGGCAGAAATCCACGTGGCGCCGGACGCAAAGGCGATGGGCCGGTTCATCTTCCGCGTCCGCGAGTAGGAAATACAAAGGCATGAGCGTCATGGATGGCAGCTGCTTGCCCGCGAGAATGTGCATTCCCGCGGGGCCGATCGACCCCAAAAGGAGCCCCCGGCGATTGGTGCTGTACGTGAAGTCCATTAAGAACGAGCTGAGGGCCAGTGTCTTAGCCATGGCTGGGGAGTCCCCTGCTCGGAAGAGAACGCGAATGCAAGTTTTCGTGACTTCGGAATGCTCCACGATGACACCTGCCCGAGGATGATTTACAAAGTCTTGCACCTGACCAAGGCAAAGATCCGAATTTGTAAGCTTCGCCCCGCTGGCCCTGCTCGGCCGTTGGTTCGCGACCTGCTTCCAATTCGGTGTTTCGTCATCAGTCAAGTCGACCATCTTGCCTTTCGCCTTCTCTGGTGTGAAGTCTTCGCAGTACTTCTTTGCGTTCTCCAACTTGAGGCGCTTCGCGTTGCGGGCCCCGGAACACTCGCCGCACGTCTCCACCCACATTTTGCCTGATGTCTGGTTGACGCGAAAGCAGGTCGACGACGAACACGAAGTGCAGGAAGCGCAGCGGGCAATGACAGTTGGGCGACCCTCCAGCCTACCATTGGTGGGGCTGCTGGTGATCATCTTCTTGTCGCCGATATATATTTTCGCCGCAGGTCGAAGCCCGAACCCCTCCATGTCCACGGTCTCTTTCCAACTCCACTCGTTCCGTTGCCTACCACGCTGGCCAGGAGAAGCCGCCGACGGATCGCTCTGGGCAAACGGCACAATACACGTTGGCATCTCGAAAGGAACGAGTTGTTGAAATCCTTCGTCTGCGTGCTCCGGTGCGTATTCGGGGACCTCTGCGAGTTGAAGCCTCCGAGGCCCCAGAGATGCGCTGAACCGCCGCGTTTTCCCTTGGATGACCCCTCCCGCTTCCGCTCATGTTGTTGGAAATCGGTGCCCGGGAGGTCGGGGAAAGCCAAACCAAGGGAATTCGTTGCGACTCCGCACGTCCCAAAGGCGAACGGCCTCTCCCCTCGAAGACCGCGGCGGAAGAGCAACACTGCAGAAGAGCACGCTGCCCACTGAAGAATCCAAGCCATTCGAAAGACCATCGCGCTGGGCTCGGCCGAAGCCGCGCAGCTGGGAAGAGGGGCTGACCGACAGGCAGCTGGCGGCCCGACCCTGGAACCAAAATGGCTCTGGAAGAGGTGGGGCTCCTGGGGAGGTTGTGGAGGGGGTTGTGGAGGTCGGTGGGGGCTGTGGGGCTCTCGATCCCCCCTAACAAGTCATATCAGCCCTCTTGCCACGCTTGGTTTAGAGCGTTTCCTCTACCACTCCTCCTTCCCCTCCAGGGAAGGGTTTATCCCTCCCCTCCCCTGGACCTGGACGAGCGGATTGACGAGGTGTCAGAGTGAATCTGGGGCATATGCTTCTAGATGGCTGCTTCCATTCCAGGATAGTGGACTGACTAGTTTCCAGTACTAGATAGCAGCCTACACTAGGCAGTGCTATATTTCAGTTATAGCAAACAGCCCCGTCATGCATTATACAGCATGCGTGCCTTTTGTACATGGAATTTGAGACAGTAGTCGGATGCGTGAAGACTCAGAGGTAAAATATCTTGAGTCGTTGTATATGTCAGAGTGGAGGCGTGCTGCAAGCCGCCCGAGAAGCTAGGTGAGACTTCGCCCGGAAGATCTTATACGGATGTAAGGTTCAGAATAAAGGATTTGTGACAGACTGAAGATTTCCGATCCGAGATTCAAGAGGGCCCTTTTTGACCCAAGACGGCCCCAAGAGGGCCTCAGAGAGCCCAGTATGACCCCCAAGATGGCTCCAGGTGGCCCAAGATTGCTGAAGATGGTTCCGAAGATGCCCCAGGAGGCCCCAACACCGGTCCAATGACAGCTTCAAGTGGCCGCGGAGTCTGCCACGGAGGCCCCCAAGAGGCCCAAATCCTTGAAGGATATGCTGATGTTTGCCTTCTCGCCGTTTTGCTTTCGATTGCCATCCGAGGCCTCAAGATGGCTCCAATATGGCCCCAGCGAGGCCCCAGATAAGCCCAAGAGAGGCCCAAGACGGCCCCAAGAGCAACCACGAGCGCCGCAAGAGCGCCCCAAGAGGGGCCCAAGGGGGCCAATCTTGGGGGCTCCCAATGGGGAGGGGGCGATTGCGACCCTCCCCTTCTCCTCATTCGCTTATTCATCCTGTTCCCCATCTCCCCATCCCTTTCCTCATCCTGCTCATCCTCTTCGCGTTCCTCCACTACCTCTTCCCCCTTCCTCCCTTCCTCCCTTCCTCCCTTCCTCCCTTCCTCCCTTCCTCCTCCTCCTCCTCCTCATCTTCCTCCTCCTCCTCCATCATGCCCCCATCGCGGCGCGACAACGTCCCCAGCCCTTCGTTCCTCTGCATGCTGGTCCACTTCCCTGATCATTGCAACTCGTCTGGTCATCGTTGCCGGGCTGGTGGGGTTACGCGAAGCATCATGAATCAAGAGCGCCTGCTTCGGCGAAGACACAAGCTTGTTTCCAAGAGTGCGCATGTTATCGCAACGAATGGATCCAGAAACAAAGCGCGACTCGACACCAAATATTGGACCCGCGTATTCCCTTACACGATCAATCGACCGTAATGTCGCGGCGTTCCGCCACCTTGATGCCCAAACGGCTGGGAACGCAGGGAAGCCAAGGGGATATCCCAGCAGCCTTCTGTGCGCAGGCGCTCTAATGATTATTTTCTTCATTTTTCCAAAACCCCCTTTCCCGACCTAGGCTCCTCCCCTGGGTCTCGGCGGGGGCGGGGCGCGAGGTGTCAGAGGGTCCATTTAAACCCACGATGGCCCCAAGAGGGCCACCAGGGCGTCCAACAAGCGCTTTTGTTCCACTGCATGCTCTTACAAGTCCCTGTTCTAGACATTCTGGCTGGACATCATTTCTGGATGAGGTGGTAGGGGTGGAAGAAGCGTCTCAGAGGGTTGAGAAACAAAGGGCCAGCATCCTCATCCGCATCCAGGGCAAGCCAATCAAACAAGCAGCAAGTGAGGTCGCTGGCCCTTCTTGGGCCACAGGCTTGTGAGTCGGCGAAAGGCTGGGGACTTCCAGACAGCCTTAAGTGGCTTCCAGCATGGCACAATAAACATAAAGAATCCCACCAACCCTCTGGGCGGAAGTGGTTTAGAGAGTCCGCTCTGGTCAACCCCTTCTCTCCCCTTCGGGGAGGGGTTGACCCCTGCCCCTACCCCTTCACCGTGCGCCTGGAGGGGGCGTCCCGCGGGTAGTTGGAGCGCCCTCTTGAACCCAAGATGGCGCCAAGGCCCAAGAGAGCTCAATATGATCTCCAAGATTGCTCAAGATGGCCCTCGATGGCTCAAGATCGCTCCCGACATGCCTACAAGATGCTACAAGCCCGCGCCAAGACCGCCCCAAGAGGCCACGGAGCCCCCCAACGAAGCCCCCGAGACGCCCAAACCGCCCCAATACCTTAAGAAAACCAATGTTGTTTTGCCTTCTCGCCTTTTCGCTTCGCCCTCGAGGCCTCAATATGGCCCCAAAGCGGCCCAAGATAGGCCCGAGATGGGCCCAAGAGAGGCACAAGACGGGCCCAAAAGCGCCCAATATCGCCCCAAAAGCAGCCCAAGAGAGCACCAATAGGCGACTGTTGGGGCCCCCAAGGGGGGGGGGGGGCAGAAATAAATGCTCGCCGTGTTATTCCTCGAAGGCATCCAAGATACCCCCAAGAGACGTCCCAGATCCCATGGACTCCCTGCAAAGACTTTGCAATACCCTGCAAAGGCCCCCCATGCAAAGACCCGTGCAATAACCTGCAAAGTCCCCCGAGGAGCCCCAACAGACCCCCGAAGAGCTCCCAAAAGAGGCCCAACAGAGACACTACTACTACTACTACTACTGCTGCTACTACTACTACTACTACTACTACTACTACTTCTACTACTACTACTACTACTACTACTACTACTACTACTACTACTACTACTACTATACTACTACTAGTACTAGTACTAGTACTACTACTACTACTAGTACTACTACTAGTACTAGTACTACTAATACTACTACTACTACTACTACTGCTAACTACTATACCAAAACTGCTACTACTACTACTACTACGACTACTGCTACTACGGATACTACTACGGACTACGACTTACGACTACGACTACGACTACGACTATACGACTACGACTACGACTACGACTACTACGACTACTACTACTACTACTTACTACTACTACTACTACTACTACTACTCCTACAACTACTACGACTACGACTACGGCTGCGAAACTGACTTACGACGACTACTACTACTGCTACTGCTACTACACTACCACTACCACTACGACTACTACTACTACTACTACTACTACTACTACTACTACGCCTACTACTACTACTACTACTACTACTACTACTATTACTACCCATACCACTACTACTACTACTACTACTACTACTACTACTACTACTACTAGTACTACTTCTACTTCTACTACTAGTACTACTACTACTACTACTACGACTACTGCGACTAATGGTACTACTACTACCACCACTACTCCTACTAATACTAAAACTACTACTCCTACGACTACTACTACTACTACGACTATGACTACGACTACGACAACGACTACGACGACTACTACTACTACTACCACTACCACTTTTACTACTACTACTACTACTACTACTACTACGACCAATACCGCTACTACTACTACTGCTTTTGCTATTACTACTACTACTACTACCATTACTACTTCCACTACTACTAGTACCCCTACTACTACTACTACTACTACCACTACTACTACTACCACCACTACTACTACGACCACCACTACTACTACTACTACTACTACTACTACTGTGACTACTACTACTACTACTACTACTACTAACTACTTACTCACTACTACTACTACTACTACTACTACTACTACTACTTCTACTACTACTACACTACGACTACGACTACGACTACGACTACAACTACGACTACTACTACTACTACTACTACTACTACTACTACGACTACGACTAATACTACTACTACTACTACTACTACTATTACTACTACTAGGGTCACACGCCACCTTCGTGTCTGCTAAGCATGAGTGGGTAAGGGTAAGGGTAAGGGTAAGGGTAAGGGTCAAGCTAGCCAGCTCGAGCGAGTCAAGCATGGCATGCCCAGTCCCACCCGCCCTCCCACAACATAAGAAGCAAAGCTGGCACAACTGGGGGCCGAAGTCACACCGGCCAGCCGGTTTGGTACAGCTGATGCGGCCGCGATGGCGGTTGCCGACGGGAACTGGCGAGCGCGTGTTGAATGCCGCGCACGCATTGCCAGACGAGTCGAGAATGGCCCGGTACACCGCAGGAAGCCTGAAGGCCCCAACTTGTACTGTTTTTTTATAAAGGGGGGGTTTGGATGGGCGGGCGCGGGGTGCGCGCCGCATCCCATTCCTGCCAAGCATTTTGCGACGTGGACGACAGGACGTCCATGCTGAGAGGAAAAACGTTGGTGCGCGGCGCCGAGGCGAGAGCGACATGTCACCCCTTCGCGCGGGGTGTGCACCGCGTCCCATTCCTGCCACGCATTTTGCGACGTGACGACAGCACGACCATGTTGACAAGAAAAACAAAAACTGTGTATTGTCTTTTGCAGATTAGAATGGGACGGATTGGATGGGCGGGCGCGGGGTGTGCGCCGCGTCCCATTCCTGCCATGCATTTTGCGACGTGGACGACAGGACGTCCATGCGACGGTGCCAATGACGGCGACGACTCTAGAAGGATTTGAGCATGCGCTCGCGGCGACGCGCGCGCATGTCGCCCGCGTGGTATTTTTTGCACAGGATTCGCGGCCTGGGTGCATGACAGAGCATCGCGACTGCACCGCGCGATGACGTGAAATCGCTGGATTTGACCGAATTCTTAAGATTCCTATGGTTTTCCTATGATTTCAGCAAGAGAGCCGGGCAGGAAAATTGTAGAATTTTGTGAAAAAAACATTGGGTTTTTGATGTTTTTATGTTGAAATGCTTGCAAACACACGGTGTTCGGTAGGATTATGACATGAACGCGCGCGTGTGCTCTTTGTGGTATTTTTTGCAATGGATTATCGCCGTGGACGACAGGACGTCCATGTCGAGAGGAAAAAATAAGAAACATGTTGATTTTATATTGTTTTTT
>CAUYUJ010019097.1:141019-187628 GCA_963575745.1 Prorocentrum cordatum
TGCCGCCCTTTTCCTCCGGAACCCGGGGGTCCCCTCCACCCCCCCCTCCGAAAATCCCCCCCCCTGCTGGAACCCCTCCCCCCCCCTCCCTTCCCCCGGCAAAACACCCCCCCCCCCTCCCCCCCCCCTGACCCCACCCCCCCCTCGAGCTCGAAAACCGGGGGGGGTCACTACCGGTTCGAACCCCCCCCCCCTCGAAAACCGGAGGGGGGGGTCACTACCGGTTCGAACCACTGAGGTGTCCCACTGTTCCCACCACTGTCCCCACTGTCCCTACCACTGTCCCCACTGTACCTCTTTCCCATTGTCCCACCGCCGTCCTCGCCACCGCCTTCACCACTGTCCCCACCACCACTGTACCCTACTGTTTCCACCACATTCCCAGTCCCCACACCACTGTCCCCACCACCACCGTCCCCACCACTGTCCCACTGTCCCCACTGTTCCCACCATTGTCCTCACCATTGTCCCCACCACTACCGTCCCCACCACTGTCCCACTGTCCCCACCACTGTCCCGCTGTCCCCTCACCACTATCCCCACCAACACCGTCCCCACCACTGTCCGCACCCCCTCTCGGTTTTCGAGGGGGGGGGGGGGGGGGGTTCGAACCGGTAGTGACCCCCCCCGGTTTTCGAGCTCGAGGGGGGGTGGGGAAGGGGGGTTCGAACCGGTAGTGACCCCCCCCCCTTTTCATGATGAACTGGAGGGGGGGGGAGGGGTTCGAGCCGGTAGTGACCCCCCCCCTTTTCATGATGAACTGGGGGGGGGAGGGGGGAGGGGTTCGAACCGGTAGTGACCCCCCCCGGTTTTCCGCTAGCAGCGGTAGAACACGCTCTTTCCTAGATTTGCAGAACAGCCTCACAGTCGGATCTCGAAGCTCCCCGGCCCTGGCCCAGGGGGCTCCCAGGGGAGGGGGGGGGCCAGGTCGGGGTGGAGGTGCGCTCTGCTTCCGCACCAGGAAAACGTTTCATTGCACCGACCTTGCAGACGTTTTGCAGCGGATTTCTGCATGGATTTCTTCGTGGACTGTTGCCCGAAACGGCGAGCGAAAAACGAAGTGAATTTCGCGTGGGTTCTTTTTGGTCATCGTTCCTGGCCAAAAAAGATCCGCACGAAATTCCCCTCGAAATCCGGAACGACATAACGACATTCTCCAGGACACTCCGGGTCCATCCTGTCGTTTTCCAAACCAAATCCGCTCTGCGATGCTGGCGCCATGGAACGTTGGCAGAAACCAGCGTCTGCAAGCCTGGAGGCTTGGAGGCCAGGGCCCGAGCCGTCAGGACCACGCACGGCGCCTCTCCGCCCGCGGCGGGCCGGCCCGCGGCCACGCATGAGCGGCCTCCGAGACCCTCTCGGCACCGCCTGGCGCCGCCGCGGGGCGGCCTCGACGCGGAGAGCCCGAGGGCCGTGGCGCGCTCCCGGACCTCCGAGGGCGTGCTTCTTTCGATCCGGGCGCGTGTGAATGTTTTTTATTTGGCGTCTCGACATCGGGCGAAAGGGGGGGGGAGAGGGGGTCTGGCTCCGGACCTCTGCTCAGTGCGACTGTTCGCGGCAGTGCGTCCTGTGGGGAAAGCTCCACCTGCCCGAAACAGGCGCCCAAAACAGCCAAGATCTGCTCCGGGTGGCGGGGGCCAGGGCCCGCGCCGATCGGCAGAACAACGAATAAGAAAACGATCACCGCGCCTTCGGTCTCTTTGGCTGTTTGGCCACGTTGGCGCTCGCCCTCGCCGCTGACCAAACCACGCCTTCGCCCTGACAAAAAAGTGTCCTCGACCTCGGCCCCTGGGGCCCGCCACAGGGTCCCTTTGGGCCATCCAAAAGCGGCTCCAGTGGGAGGTGGTCGGGAACTCTCGGCTACACTAGAGGCCTCCTAGATTTTTTTCACGAAGGCTGAGAATTTAACCGATAACTCTCAGAAGGTCTCGCATGCTTCCCCGATTGCGGAAAAACGCCTGGCGGGGAGCTGACCAGGTCTTCAAAACTGTGGTGAGAGTTTAACCGATAACTCTCAGAAGGTCTCGCGTGCTTCCCCGATTGTGGGAAAACGCCTGGCGGGGAGCTGACCAGGTCTTCATGTGGAAGGAGGAGGAGGAGGAGGAGGAGGAGGAGGAGGGCAGGCAGGAAGGACGTTGCAAGACGAGAGGAAACGACTGATGCTGCTTGGCGGCTTCGCACTGCCACTAAACGATGCTCACGGTCTCTTCATCGTGCACTTTCTGCCGAATGAGCACCCGATTGGGTATTTGCACTGCAAGTCCTCCGCACATGGCGAACCAAAAGGCAATAATTTAAACCCCGCGGGTGCACGTGCTGAAGGATGAGCACCCGATTGGGTATTTGCACTGCAAGTTCTCCACACATGGCGAACCAAAAGGCAATAATTTAAAGCACCCGCTGCTTGTACCACACTGGCCGTCGTGATTGCAGCCTGGGAACGGGTCCTGGTCGCGGTTGCACCACAATGTCGCGTCAACGCCGGCGCACATGCATGCTTCACATTTGTCCCTGAAGTTATCTCCCAAACAGCAATTATCATTGAAGACAGAGGTGGGGCCACGACACGGTACGAAAATAAGACTGCGGTTCGGTTGCTTTGACTCGTAATCGACAATGCCGTGGGCGTTCGTGGTAATCAGATCATGCTTTCCTGGTTTCATCAAGCCCAACCGCTGGCCAGAAACGTTCTGAAGGTGGGGGTCGCCAATGGCAGCCACGTCTGCGCCGGCTCCACCGCTCTGCCCGGCAGTCTGCAGCAGGGCGTGCGCCTCCTCCTCCTCGCCCTCGGCGCAGGCGGCCCCCGCGCCGCCGCTGCCGCCCGCAAGGGCCGGCGCGGCGAGGAGCGGGAGGAGCAGGGCCGGCGCCCACATCTCGAGCGCAGCTCTGCGAGAGGGGGATGCGGGCACGGCTCGACCTGAACTCGTTGAGCCAAGGCTCGAGCCCCTGGATGGGGTCCGAGCAGATGGGGTCCGAGCAGATGGGGTCCGAGCAGATGGGGTCCGAGCAGATGGGGTCGGAGCAGATGGGGTCCGAGCAGATGGGGTCGGAGGATCGCGCCGCATCATCGCCGATGCGCTGGCGGCGTCGGCGATGCATCGGCGACGTCGGCGTGGAGAAAATCGGGCCCCATGTCGAGCCGCATCGCCGATGCATCGCCGATGCATCGGCGATGCGGCGCGATCCTCCGACCCCATCTGCTTGGACCCCGTCTAGAAGGCCTAGATACACAGCCGAATGACCCTGGGTAAGAGTGACCTTTGGTGCGCGGCTTAAGGGGGCGCAAGGTGGTCAAATCCAAGCGCGCAATCAGCTGCTGTCGCATCGCGCTCGGCGATCGGGCGGACCCCGATGAGCCCACACCAAAGGTCACTCCGGCGAAGGGTCACTCTTACGTGTAGTCGAAACTCTGGGGTCGCACATTGAAGCAGGACGAGGACCATGACCAAGATCGACCGTGGAAACGTCGGTGTTGGTCTGGGTCACCGTCCATCCTGGCAATTGTCAGTTCGTGGATCCTCCTCGCGACTCGGCGACGGCCAGTGTGAACCATGACTACGATCGGCGTCGACAAAATCCCGCGACGTCTTGGTCGCGGTCATCGTGCTTCTGGGGGGAGGAGGAGGAGGAAGAGGAGGGGGAGGAGGAGGAGGAGGAGGAGGAGGAGGAGGAGGAAGAGGAGGAGGAGGAGGAGGAGAGGAGGAGGAGGGGGAGGAGGAAGAGGAGGAGGAGGAGGAGGAGAGGAGGAGGAGGAGGAAGAGGAGGAGGAGAAGGAGGAAGAGGAGGAGGAGGGGGAGGGGGAAGAGGAGGAGGAGGAGGAGGAGGAGGAAGAGGAGGAGGAGGAGGAGAGAGGAGGACGAGGAGAAACCGTCCATAGATCTCCGACGCTGTGACCTTTTCACGGCGTCGACCCCAGAGGTCTGGATCCCGTCCCTGGGCCCGGCTTCCAGGATCGGCGTCGACGAAATCCCGCGACATCCTGGCCATGGTCGTTGTGCTTCTCCCCTCGACGCTTGTTATCTTGAACGCCCGAAGTGAGCACGGAAAAGATGGGCACGATGCCCGGCAACAAATGCTGCCCAAAACCGACAGCGGCCGCTGTTGGACAGGCGGCCTTTTGTCTCAAAGGGCAACGACAGCAGCGACGCCAGCAGCAAGTCCTGCAAAGAATGAGCAGGACCTGCTACCGGTCGTCGTACCCTGGGACGCACAAAGACATACTAATACTATACGTATTATCCTTGGAGGCGCGCGTCCGACCCGAACATATAATATACCAACATTGTAATATTATCGTTTCGCGCGGTGTGGCCAGAAAGTGCCCGCCACGACGCCTATACTAGAAGGTTTCTCGGTGCGCGCGTCGCCCCTGGGGGGCGACGCACACACAGTATTAGTATGTCAAGGTGACGCCGATACCCCTTCTTTCCCTGCCCGTTTCGATCATACCGAGTCGGAGCCACCTGGCGGAAGCCCAGGCCGGCCGCTCGGGAGGCTGCGTCGGCAGGGCCGCGTCGGATCGAGTCGGAGGTCGGGCACCGAATCGGCAGAAGCCAGGGCGGCGCCAGGGGCTTTCAGGGTGACGCCGATGCCCCTTGTCTCCCCACCCGCTTCGATCCTACCGAGCCGGAGCCACCCGGCGGAAACCCGGGCCGGCCGCCCGGGAGGCCGCGCAAGGGGGGCCCAGTGCCAGGGGCCTCGGGCCGGGCCCCCCGGGGAGCCCTGCGGCACATTCTGGCCGCGGCCTCCGGGCCGGGCCGCCGTGGATGGGGGGAGGGAGGCCGGAAGCGACTGAAATCACGATCCCAGGAAGACTTGGATCGCGATCCAAGTCTTTTGGGCGCGGCGCGCCGCCGGGAGAGCCCCCTCTTCCTTCCCTGGGACTCCCCCGAACGAGGAGGAGGAGGCGGAGGGAAGCGGGGGGAGGAGGGAAGGAGGGAGGAGGAGGAAGAGGAGGAAGGGGGGAAGAGGAGGAGAAGAGCGAGTAAGTGGGAGGAGGAGGAAGGAGGAAAAAAGACGAGGGAAAAAGAGGAAAAAACGTTGCAACTGATTGGTTTCCGTGGGTGTGGGCTTCCATAGGTTTCCGATGGATGGGTTTCCGTTGGTTTGTGTTTCCGTGGGTGTCCGTGGGTTTGGGTTTGGGTTGGGTTTCCGTTGGATTCGTCGGTTTCCGTGCGTTTGGGTTTGGGTTAAATTTTCGCGGGTTTCCGTGGGTCTGTGCTTCCATGGGTGTCCGTGGGCTTCCGTGAGTTTGGGTTTCCGTTGTTTTCCGTCGGTTTCCGTGCGTTTGGATTTGGGTTGAGTTTCCGTGGGTTTCCGTGTGTTTAAATTTCCGTGGGTTTCCGTTGGTTTGGGTGTTCATGTGTTTCCGTACGTTACCTTGGGTTGTCGTCGTCGTCAGCAGCATCACCATCCCAGCCCAGTCGTCGTCGTCAGCATCACCATCATCACCCCATCCCAGCCCAGTCGTCGTCGTTTCCTACAGCGCAGCCAGCCCAGTCGTCGTCGTCAGCATCATCATCATCATTATCATCATCATAATCATCATCGTCATCACCGTCAGCATCAGCATCATCAGCAACATCATCAAAAAATCACCACCACCATCATCATCACAATCGTCATCATCATCATCATCAGAATGCCCATCACCGCCCCCCCACATCGTCCTTATCATCACCACGGCCGCCATCACCATCATCATCATCATCACCATCATCATCATCATCGTCACCATCGCCCCTGACGAGCTCACCGTCTTCGAACACACCCGAAAATGAAACGTATTCATTTTGGGGCAACACCGACATGTAAGGAGAACCACATGAAGCACATGTACAGGAACATGTACAAAAACATCGCCCGGGCGACTCCCACGTGGGACCCCTGGGGGCCCGCCCGGAAAGAAACAAATTCCAGGGCGCGCCCGGGGGCCCAGGAGTAGTAGTAGTAGTAGTAGTAGTAGTAGTAGTAGTGGTGGTAGTAGTAGTAGTAGTAGCAGTAGTAGTAGTAGTAGTGGTAGTAGTAGTAGCAGTAGTAATAATAGTAGAAGTAGAAGTGAAAGTAGAAGTAGAAGCAGAAGTAGTAGTAGTAGTAGTAGTAGAAAGAAAAATAGTAGTAGTAGAAGTAGAAGTAGAAGAAGAAGTAGAAGTAGAAGAAGAAGAAGTAGTAGCAGTAGTAGTAGTAGTAGTGGTAGAACGTAGTAGTAGTAGTAGTAGTAGTAGTAGGAGTAGTAGTAGTAGTAGTAGTAGTAGTAGTAGTAGTAGTAGTAGTAGTAGTGGTAGTAGTAGTACTAGTAGAAGTAGAAGTGAAAGTAGAAGTAAAAGTACACGTAATAGTAGTAGTAGTAGTAATAAAACTAGTAGTAGAAATAGAAGTAGAAGTAGAAGTATAAGTAGAAGAAGAAGAAGTAGTAGTAGTCGTGGTAGCAATAGAATTAGTAGTATTAGTAGAAGTGAAATTAGTAGTAGTAGTAGTAGTAGTAGTAGTAGTAATCGTAGTAGTTGTAGTAGTAGTAGTAGTAGTAGTAGTAGTAGTAGTAGTAGTAGTAGCTCCCGTGGAGCTCCCGCAGGGGCCACGACCCGTGGAGCTCCTGGTGAGGCCGCGATCCTCGTGATGGGCCTCCCGAACTTGGCGGGGGGACGCATGCGGACCCTGCCACTGGGACAGTCGGTGGAGCTCCCGATGGGGCCACGACCTTCGGGAAGGGTGCGCCGAAATAGGCGGGGGGACGCGTGCCAAAAATCGCTGCTGAGGCCTTCGGTGAGAAGCACACATGTGAGGAAATGTGTGTGTGTGTGTGTCCAGCCCGGGCCGTCCGAGACACAGCCAGTCGCAAGCGATGCCGAAACAATCCTAAATCCGAAACTTGCGAACTCCTGTTGTGATGAACAGATCACGCCCAACTGAAGAAAGCTAAATCTCTCAACGGCGATCCCACAGCTCGCGCCGTTTCGCATAGATTCGGTAGGCATGCAAGACTGCAGTAAAACACAAATGAACGGATCATCGCAGATGGCATAATCCCCGACAGAAGCGAAGATGCTCGCCTCATCGCTCCTCTCCCCTCTACTCTCCTCTCGCCCTCCTCCTCCTCCCCTTCCTCCTCCTCGGTTATCAGTTCCCGTACAAGAGGAGCAAAAAGGGAGGAGGAAGAGGGAGGAACAGTTGTCTTGGGGCATCCTGGGCCCACTTGGGCCCGTGGAAGATTTCGTAAGCCCTACACAGGGCTCACTTCTTGGAGGTTCGTTTCTTGTTGGTTCATTTCTTCTTTTTCTAGATTCTCGCGCCGCACATGCCGCACAGTGCGTTGGGACTGAACTGGTTGGGGCCCCAGGGCATCGGTCAGCACGGAAGGATGATGCCAACTCAACTCAAAATCGGCCCCCTGACTCCTCACGGGGTCGATCTGGTGCAATGGTTTACCCTGGATGCATTTCTCCCTATCAAGCGAAAAACGGTGTCTATGTTCTTGGCGTTTTCCTTTGAAGGGTTGCACAATTTCAACATATTCGTGCGACATTCCGGAAACAATAGAAAGAACTCTTTCTAACAGTGCCTAGCAGTCTCTGGAAAATAGAAATGGGCACGAAGTGTGGGTTTCATAGATCGACAAGAATCTATGCATCAATCGATACGAACGTGTCTCATACATAGAAACGAACGTCAAGCATAGTCACGACAATAGACACGCGTACTACATAGAGCGAAGTAGATCCGACCAAAGACGCATAGGCACGAACACATATCTGGAGACGGGTTCACGCGAAGGCAACGAATGATAGACACGCTTACAGGTGTCTGCATGTGCATATTAACGCACGTGCGTGTACAGAAACATACACATAGTCCTGTACGCATGCACGCCTGCATTCACCTCGGTGCGCCTTCCCACTCGCTCCACTGGACTCTTCCCCGCTCCATCGCGCTGCCCCCTACGCCCTACCCCTCGAGATCCCTCCGAACTCCATCTCGCTCCTCGGCGCTCCTCCCGACGCCTCTCGCCCCCATCGCACTCCTCGGTATCGCACTCCTCCAGACTCCTCCCAGCTCCATCGCAATGCACGGCGCTCCACTGCAATCCACCACACCCCACTCCATCGCGCTCCTCGGCACTCCTTCAGACTCACCCATACTCCATCGCACTCCTCAGCGTTCCTCCTTCCCTCTCCCTTGCACACTCGTTATCTCTCTCTCTCACTCTCTTTCTCTATCTCTCTCTCTCTCTCTCTATCCCTCCCTCTCTCTCTCTCTCTCTCTCCTTGACTCCATCCCATACGCATATACCTGTATCTACACCATACATGTTTGTTTGTATCTACGCATACATATATATATATACATATATACATATATATATATGTATATATGGTTGTGTATATATATGTGTACATATAAATCTATACTACCACCCACGCCAATGCAAGTTTAAATATGGAAAACACACACGCGCGAAACCATGGATCCCCGATGCGGGTGGATCGCGGAAGTAGGCACGACGGGCTATACACGTATAGTTACAACACTATGAGATAAACACAACTAGACATGAACAGATAGACCCAATCTGCAAAAGTAGACACGGATAGACAAGGACATGTGAGGATGTCTATCGGGTCGGGCGAAAGGGGGGGATAGCAAAGGGGGGGGTTGAGAATCAGCTCACGTAGCTGATTTTCCCGGCGCCTCCCGGCGCCGGGAGGCGCCCATGTATCGAGGAATGGGCCCGGCGGCGGGGCCGAAACCAGCTCCATGCAGCAGATTTCGTAACACCCCCTTTCCCAAACCCCCCCTTTCGCCCGACCCGAGTCCAACGCCGTTCGTCCAGTAACGATGAACATAGGCACGACAGTCTTACAGTTGCCATTCTTATAGAAACTCGAAAACTGCGCGGGACATCGCGACAACCTCGAGTCAAATCTCAATGTTTCGGGGCGAATTGGAGGCTAGGGTTGACGGTCGTGGAGCCCGAAAACGGCTCCCGGAAGCTGAAACAGGCAAAAAACAACTCCTCGAACCCAGAATCTAAAAGCTGCCCGTGCTGGGTCACCGCAGACCCCCAGACGGCTCCAGAGAAGACCACTCAGAGAACCAGTCGGGGAGCCTTGCCTGGAGGGTACTCAAGCCCGGGTCTGTGCGACATTGGCTCTGCAAGATCCTGCAAGATCCGGCGCTCTGGCTGACCCCCGTTGGCATTGACCCCCGTCTGAAGGCTCCCGAACCAATCAGGGCCCCGTAGACCCAGACACGCTGGACCAGGAAATCCAACACCCCTCTAAACAATTTTTTCCAAACGGCGGCACGGAACAAAAACTGCACTGCAACACTTCCGGAATTACCCCGGACGCAGGCCCTCAAAGCATGCAAAAACACACCCTGAACCTGGACAAGGACCCGAACCCTGCAGAGCAGCAACCAACACCTGCACTGGACGACCACATCGGACGTTGCAGGAACGGGTGCCGTTTCCCCGACTTGCCCGTGCCCTGGCCAGTCTGTGTCCTGGTCTCCGCTCCCCGCACTGGGCCCCGCCGCACCCAGCCCGACGTCGCAGCAGCCGCCGCGCGCCCCGCGGCGGGGCCGGCCGCGCCACACGCTCGGGGAGCGTTCTGACCCCTGAGCCGCCCGCCCCGTCCTTGATTTCCTTCGGCCGCGTCCCTCCTCCCTCCTCCTCCTCCTCCTCCTCCTCCTCCTCCTCCTCCTCCTCCTCCTCCTCCTGCATGGTGGCACACTTCGCTCTAACGGCATCCCCGCTCAAGCCTCTCATCGCCAGCGCAGTCGCTCGCTGCCAAGCCGCCGACGCCAAAAAAGTGTCCTGGTCTCTGGGGGCCTGAATCTTCTGACCCGGGTCAATCCAGACCCAGGTCAGTCAGGCCTTGCAGACTCCAGCAAGATCCTGCAAGATCCTGCGCCCAAACCAGATCCAGTGCGAAGGCTCCTGCAAGATCCTGCAGCATCCTGCACTCAAGCCCGGGCCAATGCGACCCTGGCACTGCAGGATCCTGCAAAATCGGGCGCTCTGGCTGACCCCCGTTTGCATTGACCCCCCCGCTGCACCGACCTTGCAGCCGTGCTGCAGCGGATTTTTGAATGGATTTCTGTCAACGCAAGACCCCGAAACGGCAAATGAAAAACGAAATGAATATCGCGTGGATGTTTGTTCATCTTCACTCCCGGCCAAACAAAGATCCGCGTGAAATTCGCCTCGAAATCCGGAACGAACTTCTCCAGGACACTCCGGGCCCATCCTATCGTTCTCCGAACGGAATCCGCTCTGCGATGTTGGCGCCATGGCCCCCCCCTCTTGAGCCCCCCGACGCCCCCCCCGCGGCTTCCGCGCGGATTTCTCGATTCGGCGCTGAACACCCCTCCCTGGCGCGCGGAGCGCGCCAGGGGCGGCGCCGGAGGCGCCGCCAGGGGGCCCCAGCGCCGAGCCGCGGGGACCTCCGAAATTCTGTGTTTCTGCTCCTCTTCGCTCCCCCGGCTCCGGCTGGCCCCCGCGTGCCTCGACCCCCGTCGCCTCGAGCCCCGAGCCAGGGTCCCCGAGGCAGGGTCCCCGAGCCACCCGCCGGCAGGGACACCGCCCGCCGAGGGTCGCCCCCCCCCCCCTGAAAAACAGGGCTAGGATCGGGATAAATCGCTCCAGAGCGTTCCGGAGCGCTCTCAGAGCGTTCCGGCACGCTCTGGAGCGGCCGCGGCGCCCAAGACATCCTCCAAACCCGCCGATTCTCAGAGATATCGAGTTATCCCGATCCGATTTTGTCCCCATCTTCGCGTCGTTTTACCCCTCCCCCCCCCCGCGGCCGCCGCCAAAGCGGTGCCGCAGGCCTGCCTGCCACGGCCCGGCCGCCCACCCCGGGAGCCCGAGAGCCAAGGGCCCTCGAGGGGCCCACAGAGAGCTCCACGCAAGTACAAGGGCTCCCGAAATGTTCCATGTTGTGCCATTTCTTCCATATTCTCTCAGGATTCCCCATTTCCGCATCTCATGGTTTCCCCATTGCTTCCTCCCTCTTCTTTCTTGTGGCAAATTTCTGGATCCCCGATATTTCCCCATTTTGTTCTGGGTTCTCGTCTCCCCCCCCCACAGGGAACACAACCGAAGGACCCAGTGGCAACGCCCGCAAGACGCTTCCACACTGCATTTTGGAGCACCGCTCACACGTTTCGTTTCGCATGCGGTTCTACCCCCTGTTACGGCGCACCCCTCACACGTCGCGTGGCCCCATGGTAGGCTGCACCAAAGACGCCAGTGGCAGCGCCCCCTTACGTTTCCAACCCCCGTTCCAGCCCACCTCCCACACGTTTCGTGGCCCCATAGGGAGCTCCACCGTAG
The DNA here is from genome assembly GCA_963575745.1 of Prorocentrum cordatum. Lineage (NCBI taxonomy): Eukaryota > Dinophyceae > Prorocentrales > Prorocentraceae > Prorocentrum > Prorocentrum cordatum. Next base: position 152,352 of record CAUYUJ010019097.1, read on the forward strand.
GCCCTGTGACAGCGCCCGCATGCGGTTCCACCCTCATTTCGGAGCACCCCTCACACGTTTCGTTGGGAGCTCCACCGAAGGCGCCAGTGGCAGTGCCCGCATGTGGTTCCACCCCCCAAGTCGGCGCACCCCTCACACGTGTCGTGGCCCCAGAAGAGGGAGCTCCACCGAAGGTCTCAGCAGCACCGCCCGCCTGCGCTTCCACCCCCCATTCTGTCGCACACCACGTGCGCACCCAATAGGGGGCTCCACCGAATGCCTCAGTGGCAGCGCGTGGCGTACCGGCACCCATGTTGGCGCACCCCACACACGCATCAAGGCCTCATAGGGATATCCACCGAATACGATACCCAAGACTGCGTTACTCACAACGCCATGCAAACTTGTAGAATCATCTTACCTTTTGCCAGGGGACAATAGCGGGCAAGGTACGCCAGGGAGCTGATGTAAGCACCTGGAGGCCTGTGAACCGGCGGGGCCCTGGGACCCAGTCATCACGCCGCTGCAATGAACATTACTGCAGAGCTGCAGGGCCGCGACGGAGAAGTCTGAAACCCCGGGAGGGCCCACGCGCGCACAGCACGAGAAGTGGGGGCGCGGCGCGGCTCGCGGCGGAATTCGAAGTCGACTGAACTCTCTGGCCCCCCTTGGAATGCGATGGCCTCGTGGTTCTGACTTCGCTGGCGCCGTGCAGCGCCACTGCATCGGAGCTCCATTGCACCCGGCCTCGTGCAGCAAGCGGTCCCGACCGCCAGCGCCCGCGCTATCCACGTCCCATGGCTGGTTACGTCCTGAGCTCTCTCCTGGGTCCCGCCACATCGAGTGCGCTGCCACTCTGTGCGCGAACCCGCGTGGCTCGGCACAGAGGCAGCCTCTACGAAAGCGACAAGCACTAAGTTGGCGGGGGGTGGGTGGGGGGCGAATATTCTCCCTGCCGTCTCACCTGAGGGTACGACCAAAGCTGAATAATGAAAACTGGAAATCTGGAAAAAATCCTGAATAAGGAACGCTCACCTGCTACCACCAAAAAGAACGCTGAATAGTGAAAGAGTACCACGTTAGACTCTCAGAGCGCCCGTGTGCATGCACGAGGAGCGCCAGAGGAAAAACGAAGTTGAAGGACCCGGGGAACACCACAGCGGCCCCCCCTCCGAACCCGAGCGGCTCACTGTTTCGGCGTCTCTGGGCTGACTGCGTGCTCATCATGCAAGACTCGGCTTGCAACTGCCAGGGCGGCTGTCCGGGGCACGGTTTGGTGAACATGTTGGACCTTCAGTGGTACAGCCGCGGCCATCGTCGTGGCCCCGCCGCGTTCGCGGCGGCAAGGCCTCGCCAATGCCTGACGCAAGTCCTTTGTGGAGATGACCTCACAGAACACTGCCAGGTGCCCGATTTCGGACAGTGAGCGCTCCAGGCGCGCACTTGGACATAGGGTGAAGTCGGGCCGGTCCCCCTACAGGGGGATTTTCGACGAAACAAATACTCCAAACATGCTCAAAAGATGCCCCAAACACTCAAAAAATAGTCCCTAGAGTATTTGTTGACTATTTTTGAATATTCCCCCTATAGAGGGACAGGCCCGACTTAAACCTGGGTGCTGGGGGGCCAGCGGGTTTCTTCGTGGGAGGGCCACCCAGGGCCCTGCGAGCCGAGACTTCCGGGCCAGACTGGCCACGAGGGCGAGGAGCGCGACGACGACGACGCTGCGCAGGAGGAAGCACCGCTGTGGGAGGGCCTTCGCGCACCTCTCGGCACCGCGCGAGTGGCAGGCGCTGATGGCCGCCTGGAACTCCTGGCGGCGGCGGCCGAAGAGGGGAGCCCCGCCGGCGGCCGTGGCAGACGGGAGGTGCCGGCTCTGGTGCGATCCTGGACATGGGTGCTGGGGGGGTCCCGGCAGGGTCCTGGCGGTGTCGCGGTGGGCTTCTGGTGGGGTCGGCGCGCGGGGCGCTGCAGCGGCGGTCCAGGCGTGGTCCTGGCAGGGTCGTGCCCGTCAGTCCTGGCCTGGTCCCGGCAGGGCCTTGCAGGGTCCAGCTCGGGTCGTGTCAGGATTCTGGCAGGCTCCTGGCAGGGATACTTGTGGGACCATGGTAAGGGGCCTTGGCGGGGTCCTGACAGGGACTTGTTCATGGCAGGTGGTAGTTCGGGTAAGAGTTCGGATCTGGGAATGTATGCAGCGAAATGGTGGAAACAACATGTTTAACTGTGCATGGCCAGAACCGCAGCAAGAACAACATCCCCAGAGAAATTAGATGGTGCGACAGCGAGAGCGGAATTCCGGCTGGAAACTTGAAGAATCCAACAGGCCTGCCCCAATTCGGAGATCGGACGGAAAATGCAGGCAGTCAAGACAAGCATTCAAGTCGGACTGGATCAATCTCCGACGCGTGCGAGAACCCTTTATGAAGGGGGACGCAATTAGCCGCTAGCCATCCTGTACTAGACACGGCCGATGCTCATGCGCAGCATTCAACGTGGCCTGTACTAGACACGGCGACACGGCCCAGGCAGGCAACGCGACATCAGTGCGGCGACGCTGAAAACCTAAGCTGCACCCCAAGCGCGGTGGCAACTTTGGACGCCCGAAATGGGTACGGAAAAAAATTGTACAATGCCCATCAACAAATGTTGTCCCAAACCAACATCGGCCGCTGTTGGGCAGGCGGCCTTCTGTCTTCAGGCGGCGGCGCGAACAGCGAGTCCTGATCAAAATGAACAGGAACTGCTGTTGGGCATCGTGCCCATTCTTTCTGTACCAATTTCGATTGTCCTGAGCAACTGTGAGCGGCAGCGCAGGTGGACCGACATCATGCTGGGCCTGCGACGTGCACCCTGTCACAAGGGGGTCCTCTTCGAGCCAGCACTAGCTCACGGCGTTGGCTCCGCGATCCGATGGCGGGGCGGCGCTGCTGGCAACTAACCGCCCGAGATATCCGCGGTTGTGTCCTTGGGCACCTCTTCCGCTAGAAGGGTGGGCGCCCCGTCTGGGCAAGGGGCCTACACGGGGCGCGTACCACTACTTTCAAAGCACGTCTGGCTGGGATTAAGGCGTTCTGCCCGATGGGAGGCTCGCAAGCTCGCTTGCCGAGGACAAGTTACACAAACACATCATATTCAGACCATGTGGCGGTTTCTGAGAGGCGGTGCGAACTTGCTGTCAACGGCGCAGTGGGGCACGAATCGTCTGTAGCAACGGCCGGGTCGCGGAAGAGCCAGCGCACGCACCTGTACACACAGGGGAGGCCAGTCCACAAGAAACCTTCCACAAGAAACCCAACCCTGAGACCCCAGGACGTCCATGGAGCATTGGTGTGGGAGCGTCGCGCTTCCACCGCAAAACCACCGAAACCCAAGAAACCCAGGGCACCCTGGAGGCAAGCATGGTGTCTCTTGGCATGGGCCCCCACTGTATTGAAACAGAGGGGCGGGCCCTTTACATACAGCGAGCGCCCGAAACCCCCATTCTCCTGGGCCTCCAGGGCGCAGGCGGCGCCGAGGGCGCAACATCCGGCATAACCTATCGCAGACTCGACCCAACAAGGTCTGCGCTGGATCGGATCGCGAGATCTGCTCGCATCGAGAGCGGATCGCATCGCCAGCGAATCGTCCCGAATCGGATCGGCATCGAATCGCCGCGCTCCGCTTCCGGCTGGCCCTGGCCGATGTCGGTGAACAGAGCCAGATCGCATCGAATTGGAATCGCGGCCCCGGCCAGCGCATCGGATCGCACCGAATCGGATCGTAGGCGGCCCTGCTCGCCCGGCAAGGCCAAATCCTGAGCAGCAGCTACGTCGATCCCACGACCTGGAGGGCCTGCCCACCTTGGGACAGCAACACATACCGAGCATCATTCCGGAGCATCATTCCCGAGACAAGCTGGAGCATCATTCCGAGACAAGCGTGTCGCAATAATACAGGTGTCACGCCCACTTCGCGCGGACCAGGCCCGGTGTCACTGAGGTCTGGATTACGGTAAGTGGGTAGTCCTCGTTGGGGGGGGGGGCTCGTACCGCACTCTCCGGACTTCTCCCAATGCGCCTTCTGACCAGGACTTCGAGGCGAACCTGGCCGTGGCGACGAGGATCTCCCATGGGGGCCCGAAAAGGTGAAAATCGGGCAAGGGTAGCGGCATCGGTACCTTACAACAACAACTAATCTAAAAAAGGCCCACGGATGCGAACAAAGACATGTCAATGGCAATACATGTTTCCAGAAACGTTTCGCAGTGTTTTTTTGTTCCTGGTCGCCCTCTGGATCCTGACACGCTCTGGAGGCCCCGGATCACCAAACGCGCGTCGACGTCCCAGACGTCCCTCCGCCGACCCTCCGCCAGAGGCAAGAGAAACGCGCCGCGCGCGAGGCCCCTGCCGCGGCGCCGCGCCCGGCGATCGCTGCCCCCCCCCCCCGGTCCGACAGCGAGTGCCCCCCCCCCGTTTTCTCCCCCCTGCCAGGGGGAGGAGGAGGAGGAGGAGGAGGAGGGGGAGGAGGAGGAGGAGGAGGAGGAGGAGGAGGAGGAGGATGAGGAGGAGGATGAGAGAGGAAGAGGAGGAGGAGGAGGAGGAGGAGGAGGAGGTGGAGGAGGAGGAGGAGGAGGTGGAGGACTAGGAGGAGGAGGAGGAGGAGGAGGAGGAGGAGGAGGAGGAGGAGGAGGAGGAGGAGGAGAAGGGTGTGCCGAAATGGGTGTGTGTGAGGCTTGCGAGCGGTGGCACCGGGGCCCCTGGTGAGTTCCCTATGGGGCCACGAAACGTGTGTGAGAGAGGTGTGCCGAAACGGGTGTGGGTGACGCATGCAGGCGGTGGCATTGGGGCCTTCGGTGGAGATCACTATAGGGGCACGAGACGGGTCAGGGGTGTGCCGAAATTGGCGTGGGTGACGCATGCGGGCGGTGGCACTGGGGCCTTCGGTGGAGCTCGCTATGGAGCAACGGAACGTATGAGAGGTGTGCCGAAATGGGTGTGGGTGACGCATGCGGGCGGTGGCATTGGGGCCTTCGGTGGAGGTCCCTATGGGGCCGCGAAGCGCGTGAGGGGTGTGCCAAAGTGGTGGGGGAAACGCATGCGAGCAGTGCAACTGGAGCCTTCGGTGGAGCTCCCCATGGGGCCACGAAACGTGTGAGGGGTGGGCCGAAATCTGTGTGGCTGGCGCATGCTGGCAGTGGCACTGGGGCCTTCGGTGGAGCTCCCTATGGGGCCACGAAGCACTGTACTGGGTGGGTGAAACGCAGGGAGGAAGGAGGCGGGTGAGGAGGAGAAGGAGGAGGGGGAGGAGGAGGGGGAGGAGGAGGAGGAGATGGAGATGAGGGCCAAGGATCGGGGGGGGAACGCATCGACCTCGACCCGCAGTCATATCGCCCATGCACAGTCGACACATCGCCGATTGGCGGACCGCTCTGTGCATCGTCTTATACATCGCCGAGGTAGAGATGATGCATCGTCGACACATCGCCCTGGTATCGACGCTGCAACGTCGATGCCCCGTCGATGTACAGTCATCGTTTCCACACCAGGGCCGCACAACACGTAAGGACCAAAGGTGCTTTTTCTGTCCACGGCGGGGCCAGGCCTCAACACACGCCCACGACAGAAATTTTAAAACATGGCCCGAAAAGCCGAGCCCCTCCTGAGCGCAAAGCGGTCCTTATTTCAGCGCCTTAACTGTATCAACCAATCGAGGTCGATGCATATCCCACTAGTCGGAGAAACGATAACGGCACCTCAAACCTAGACCCGCGAAAAAGGCCTCAAATGTAGACTTTCCACAAAGGGGCTCAACATGGACCCCGACCACACGGACCCTGAAATGTCGACCCTCGCGGGATCCGAGCATCCTGAAATGCAGACACCAACCTGAAGGACATTGGAAACATGGACCGTGCCCGAATGGCGGGGGTCTGCCTCTGCGGGTGCGTCTGGCCTTTGCCGTTGGTCGTTTCCCTTGCACTGGGCCTATCCTGGAGGCCTCCGAGATGGGGTCGGCGTAGACTGGGTCGGAGGATCGCGCCGCATCGCCGATACATCGGCGATGCACGGGCGACCGTTTGCAGCAGCGCGTGCTATGGGGGGAGATCCCGCCTGCTCGAAACGGGAGCCAAAAACAGCCAAGATCTACTCGATGGGAGGGGGGAAGGGGGGGGTGCGAGACCCGCGCCGATCGGTAAAACGATGAATGGGACAATGACGACTTCATTGCCCCGACATGATTTTGACAGCCCCTGTGGAAGCACGCGAGGCCCAACCAGCCTGTGGTGTTTGGTCCTCGTTTTGAAGAGGCAACGCCACGCGTCCTCCTCTTTATCCCTTCCTCCCCATCCTCCCGTCCCTACTTCTGGCCTGCTGCGTCCTCCTCCTCCTTCTACTCCTCCTCCTCCTCCTCCTCCTCCTCATCATCACCATCATCATCATCATCATCATCGTAATTCGCATCGGCATGATCATCATGAGGACGATCCTGATCATGAACATGATCAACATTATACTCGTCATCATCCACATCATCATCCTACGCATCATCCTCATCACAATAATCAGTACCGTCATCATCATCCTCATCCTCATCCTCATCATCATCATCATCATCATCATCATCATCACCAACAGCAGCAACATCATCATCATCAACATCGTCAACATCACCATCCTGCTCACCATCAGCACCATCATCAACAACAACACAACATCAGCTTCGTAGTCATTATCAGCATGCTCATCGTCGACATCGTCATCGTTGTCATCGTCGTCGGCGTCATCATTATAAGCAGCAGCATCAGCATCAACTTCTTCATACCAAGCCTCCTACGCCAGACCCCTCACACGCTCGTAGTTACTCCTCGCTTCCCCTCCCCCTCCTCTCCTTCGATCTTTGCCAAATCATCAACATCGACGTTATAACCATCAGCGTCAACTCCCCGATCATCAGCATCAGCACCACCACCATCACCATCACCATCGACATCACCATCCTCATCATCACCATCATCATCACCGTCGTCCTCAACAACATCATTACCAAATCATCCGGTATCATCAGTGGCATCAGTAAAAGCATCAGTGTCCGGTGCACCATCACCATCATCATCAGCAGCAGCAGCATCAGCATCAGCATCAGCATCAACATCATCATCATCATCAGCAGCATCATCATCATTATCATCATCATCGTCATCATAAGTATGGTCTCTGCCATCCCCCTGTTCTCCCGCGTCTCTGCTCGGAACACCTCTTACACGTTTCTTGGCCCCGTGAAAAACTCCACCGAAAACCCCGCTGGCCACGTTCGCATGGCGCCGCCGCACCCGTGCCGGCATACCACTCACACGTTTCGTGGCCCCCATATGGAGCTCCACCTGAGGCCCCAATGACAACGCACGCACGGCATCACCGCGCCCATGTCGGCGCACCCCTCGAACGTTCCGTGGCCCCAGAGGGAGCTCCAACCAAGGCCCAAATGCTAGGATTAACACGGCGCCGTCGCAACCAGTTCGGCGCACCCTCACAAGGTTCCTGGTCCCATGGGGAGATCCACCTAAGGCGCCAATGGAAGCGCGCGCATGGCATCGCCGCGCGAATGTATGCATAATGCGCTTCGTGGCCCCATAGTGAGCTCCACCTAAGGCCCCGCTGGCAACGCCCGCATGGCCCCACCGCACAAATGTCAGAACACCCCTCGCACGCTTCCTGATTCCATCGGGAGCTCCACCCAAGACCCCAGTGGCTGCCTTTGCATGCCTGAACCTAAGGCCCCAATGGCCGCGTTCGCATGCCTTCCCCACACCGTTTCGGCAAACGTTTCGTGGTCCCATACGGAGTGCCACTCAAAACCACATCGGATGCGTTCGCGTGCTTGCTCCACACCGTTTCGGCGCACTTCTTGCACATTTCGTGGCCCCATAAAAAAAAGCCAACCCGACGGCCCCAATGCCAGGATGCGACTGCCTACTCCGCTCTATGTCTGCGCACCCCTTACCCTTTCGCGGCCCCAGGACAAGGGGCTCAACCTAAGGACCCAGTGGCACGGTTCGCCCCATCACATCACATTCTTCGTGGCCCCAGGGGGAGTTCCACCAAAGGCTCCAGAGGCTGCGTTCGCATTGCGCCGCCGAATCCATTTCGGCGCACCCCTCACTTGACGTCGCTCGGCCGTCCATTCGCAGAGCATTGTTCGGTTCCGTGCGTGCAGTTTTGCCCCATGATCCAAGATGCTCCTGGATGGTCCTCGCCGAGAAAAAAGACACACTTTAGGCGATGCCAGGTTAACACGTATCGTGGACCAGAAGGAGCTCCACCAACGGCGCCAGTGGCGGTCAACCCACCGCCCCCATTTCGGCACACCACGAACACGCTTCATTGTCAGATATGGTGGCTCCACATCAGACCCTGACTGCACGCATCGCATGGCAGCACCGTCGCAAATCGCCACGCCTCTCACACGTTGCAAGGCCCCATCGGGAGCTCCACCGAAGGCCCCAGCGGACAGATCGCATGTGTGACCGCGCTCATGTCGGCACACCCCTGGCACGCCTTCGTGACCCCGTGTGGCGCTCTACGGACCACCCCGCAGCTCGCTGCGCCCCGAAGCCGCGCCGACAAACGCGCAAATCGACCGTAACGGGTTACATCCAGATGTAACCTGTCACGGCCGGCCTCTGCGACCCCGTCAGCAACGTCATTCCGTCCTGCCCGCGCAAGCCTTCGACAGTTTCCTAGCCCCCTCCTTTCGAGTCCAACTGCCTTGCGGTACCCACAACTGCATGCATGGTCGGGTCCTTCGCCGTGCTAGCTGCTGCTCACAGCGCGCTGAAAGCTGCGCCCGTCAATGACGACTCAGCGCGAGGAAGGCAGAGCTTGCACATGCACGTTTCACGTTTTAGATCGTCCTCGCGTCCTGGAAGTAGAAGTGAGACTTCGGCATGCAACGTCTGCTTGTTCCCCAACCATCCTGTGGTGTTGGATTCTAGATTTGAATCCGCAGAGGCGTGCTCCAATCCAACCTGGAGGATCTTGGCAGCCACGTTCATGTTGGCACATCGCTGACATGTTTCGTGACCCCATAGGGAGCCCCAACGAAAGCCCAACCAGCAGGGTTCGCATGGCAGCGCCGCTTCAGTTCGGCACACCCGTCACACGTTTCGCGGCCACGTAGGGAGCTCGAAATAAGATCCCATTGCCAGGTCTGCATTGCGGCGGATATCATTTCGGCACACCCCTCACGCTTTTCATCACCCATAGGGAGCTCCAACTAAGGCCCCAGTTGCAGCGCCCGCATGGCACCGCCGCGCCCATTTCGGCATACCGCTCACATGTTTCGTGACCCCATAGGTAGCCACAACTAAGGCCCAGACGCCAGGATTCACATGGCAGCGCCGCTCCATGTTGGCGCAACCTTCACACGTTCCGTGGTCCCATATGGAGCTCCACCTGAGGCCCCAATGACAGCGCCCGCATTGGCCGCCGCGCCCATGTCGTCTCACCACTCACACGCTGCGTGGCCCCAGAGGGAGCTCCAAGCGAGGCCCAACCGCCAGGATTCGCACGGCGGCGCCGTCCCTTTTCGGCACGCCCCTCAAAACGTCTCGCGGCCCATGATTAGGGAGCTCCCACTGAAGCCCAAATGCCAGGGTCTGCATGGCGGCGCCACCTCGTTTCAGCACACTCCTCCTACGTTTCTTGGCCATACGGGAACTCCACCGAAGGCCCCAGGTGTCGGTTCGCAGGGCGGCGCCGCCCCATTTCGGCACACCCCTCACACGTCTCGACGCCCTTCTCAGGGAGCTTCACCAAAGGCCCCAGTGGTAGGGTTTCCATGGCAGCGCCGCCTCACTTCGGCACACACGCCAATCGTTGCGTGCCCCCACAGGGAAATCTACGGAAGGCCCCGGTGGAAGGGTTCGAATGGCAGCGCCGCCCCATCTAGGTACATCCCTCACGCGCTTCGTGGCCCCACAGGGAGCTCCACCAACGGCACCCAGTGCCAGCGTCGGCATGGCGGCACCTTCTTCGGCACGCTCCTCACACGCTTTCTGGCACCATAGGAAAGCCACCTTTCTTCGCCCGACCTGCCTTGCGGCACTTCGGCCTGCATTTGCTTGGGTTCGCCAAGCTAACCTGCTCAACGCGAAGAAACATGATTCTGGCCGTGACCGACCCCGCCCCCCCTCCCCCTCCTCCCCCTGATCATGTCACGCCTTGCGCCAACGTCGTCTGGGAATTGGCCATGTCCACGGCATTCCGAAAGCGTTTCCACACGGTCCTGGCGTGAATCGTGACGTGACCGGCCCCTTCCCCCTTCCGCCCGTCCTGGTCACGCCCGTTATCGCCTTGGGGTACATGAAACGGCGTCTGCGTCTTACAAGGCAAAGAAGTCTGGGAAATCCAGCTGAGGCGGTTGTTACGCGAGACCTCGCGGCTCCCTGGGAGGCTGCCAAATGCGCAGCTGTTCCCAACTTCGAGGGCTCCCGGGAGTTGCAGCGGAGTAGCTTGTCACGCAGATCCAGGCGTTCATACAAATAGTCGCCTCACGTGGAGAAGGGGTTGGGCACGTGTCGGGTGTTTTCCAGCGCGGAAAAAGGGAAACCAAAAGGTACCGATACCCGATGCCGCTGCTCCCCCGACCTTTCCTGGGGTGTGTGTTCTGACCAGGACTTCGACGCGAATCCAGCGGTGGCGACCAGGGCCTCCCCCAGGAGGCTCGATGAAGGGAGAACATGCGAAGAGGGTAGCGCTATAGGTACCCTGTCCTCCTCTGAACGTCGCGGATAGTCTCCAGCGCGGAGGATCGGGGTTGGCTTCGCAGCACGGCGGGTCGGCTCTCAGGGGCGTCCAAGAAGGGGGGTGCAGGAGGGGGGCGCACATCATGGCCGGCGGCACGTGCGCGGCCCAGAGGGGGGCCGGGGACGTGCTGAAATGAGAGGAGGCGCCATGAAATCTGGGGAGGCATCGTGGCCCCGCCATGCTATCCAACTGCCCCTAATCTGGGTTTCTGAACAAGCGTGGGGGGGGGGGGCCCCCCACGGGGGTCAACCTCGCCTTTTCGTCGCGCCGCGACGGGGGTCGGAGCGTCTTCGGCGCCGCGGTGGCTGCCCGCGACGGGGGTTCGATGTGGGGCCGTCGGCGGGGGTGACGCCCCCCCGACGCTGATTAAGAAACTCAGAGCAATCATCACCCCCCTCTCTGCCGCCCTGAGAGATCTTCTGACCCGGGTCAATCCAGACCCGGGGCAGCAGGAAACCAAAAACCTGCAAGGAAAACAACTGCAACGCAGGTCTTCGCAAAAACCTGGGTCGGCCCATCTGCGTGGCCGCCTCGCGGCTCGCCCACCCGGGTCAGCCAGAGGTGGTCTCCGCAGGATCCGGCAGGACCCGGTGCCCTGGCCGACCCCCGTTTGCACGGACCCCCGCCTGCACTGAGCCGCGGCGCCTCCAAGCTCCACCTCGGCCGCGGACCTGCGAGGGGCCCCCCCCCCCCGGGGCGGCGGCGGGCCCCAGCGGCAGCGCGGCCGTCCTCGCTGCCCGGGCTGAGGCCCTCCAGGCTCTTCTCGTAGTCCTCGCCGCGGGCCGTGCCTCCCTGCCTCCCTGCCTGCCTCCCTCCCTCCTCCCTCCTGCTCCCTCCCTCGTCCCTCCCTCCTCCTCCCTCCTTTCCCCCCCCCTCCCTCCCTCCTCCACAATGACACAATAAGAATACTACGCTCCTCTCAGCCCCAGTGACGTCCGGGCAATGGTCGGCCCCCCTCCGCGCACGGTTTTCTTTTACACACCGGATTCCCGGGAAGCGGGCTTTCGCTTGGTTTTTTGTTCGAAATGCTGCTCTCGCTGCAACGCTGGCCTCATTTCCGCGCTTCTGTTCACTCCGAATCGTGCTCCCGCCGCAGCGCTGGCTTCGTTATCCCCAGCGCCATGCCACGGCATGGTTCTCAGTCCTGCCAAATAGGCCCACAAATATAAAAAAAAAAAATGCCCCCCCCCCCCCCCCCCCCCCCCCCCCCCCCCCACGAAAACACCATAGGAAGTGATTACACATTCGGCGCCGCCGACTCGTTGATTTTCTGGGCCGCAAAGCCCCCCCCCCACGTTGGGGCGTCGTCGCGCCATGCTTTGTCAGGTACGCGTTGATCTTCGACACCATGCTGTCTTTGTAATGCTACGCCCTGCTACGACATCCGACTGTGCGAATAGAGAGGGAACCTACGCCATGGTAAGGGATGGGGGGGAAGGGGAGGACGTCAGATATGACACGGGCACGCCTAGCTTGTCCCTCCCCTCCCCCTCCTCTTCCCACCTTCCTCTTTCTCTCCTCCCTTCCCCCTTCCTCCCTCCTCTCTCCCGCCCCCCTTCCTGCGCCGCCCTCCTCATCCCAACTCCTCCCTCTGGAAGCGCGGCCCGCGCTCCAGAGGGCGCCTCGAAGGAGATCGATGAGGTCGAGGTCGTTCCGCGTGTTCCTGAGGCCCGAAAGCCCTCGAGCGGCCTCGAAAATCTCCAGGATGGCCCTCATAGGGCCTCGATCAAGGAGACCGACGAGATTACGGATATCGAGAATATTCAGGAGGGCCTCGACTTTAGATCGAAGAGATCGAGGCCCTCCTGAGGCGCTGGGAAGCATCGGGTGTCATCCGCAGGTCTCCGTGTCTTGAAAAGCCCCAGGAACCCTTGGCGAGGTACGGAGCTCGGCAGTGCCTGAGGCACCCAGGTACGGACCCGACGGGGTGCTTCTGAGGATACGTCGACAAGCAGGCTGCAGCAGCTCTCTCCAGCCCGCCAGCGCACCATCTGGCGACGACGCCGCGGAGCCGGTCTCAGCCGTTCGGTGACCCCCACCTGAGCACCTTGCGAAGACGTTCAGGAGAGGAAAAAACACACAGACACAATTAATCGTCGATTCCGAGGAAAATATGCGAAAATATGGGAAGTGGTGGGGAAGACAAAAACCCAGAAAATATGGGAAAATATGGGGAATATTTTTATTTGTGTGTATTTATTTGTGTGTCCCAGGGCCCCTTCAGACGTGCGCGCCAAACGTGCCGCTGCGTCATGCCGCGACATCCTGACCAGGGTCACGGAGCCGGCGGGCCGGAGCAGGCCGCCAAGGCCCACAGAGGTCCCCGGTGGCCCTCCGAGCTCCTCCAGGCTCCCCCGGAGCTGCAGGGCCCCCCCCCGAGGCCTGCAAGCATCCCCCATGGCGCCCCCCCCCCGAGAGGCCCGAAACTGTCCACACGATCTTTGGTAGAACTTCCCCTGCCATTTCAACTTCTTCAGGAGGGCCTCCCTTGCCTTAGTCGCTCACCCACAGGCTCTCGCCCGCCTATGCCGAGAGAGCCTCAACAGGCTGGCTGGTTCAGGGGGCCGAACAGACAGAAGCAAACAACTCAGGAAGGGAACGGTAGGAAGAGTCATCAGGATTCGAAGATATGCGAACGCATTTGCGGGGTTCGCAACCTATCACTGTGCGGGCCCGAATGCGGGGCAAACAAAAAACATGGCAACCCATGTGGTCTGACGCGCTGCCGTCAATGACACTATCCAAAACATTGTTGCACACGGCGTCGTCAATTTTCGGTAAACGTGGATGGCCTCACACGCGCGCGCAACAGGGAGGCGGCGCAGCTCTCGTAATCTCCGAAGGGCTGTCTTGAAGAGCGCTGCAGCAAAGGCGCTCGGTACCGCCACAGACACTTAACCTGTCGGGCAAGCAGCAACGCTTCGATGTAAAAACGCATCTGCTCAGCAGGGTGCTGACAATAATGATGTACACCCTGCGAAATGCTTAAGAAATCATGGGTTCAGAAATTCACAGTCTCAGAAATTGAATGTAACCCAGAACTTCTATCAAAATCTTGGGATTTACATTGAAACATTAAGAATAATCGAGACTCTGGACGAAAACTTAGGTTTTCTTAAGCATCGCCTAAGGTGTATGGCCGCAGAAGAAGATTATGATCGAGGTTCGAATGGAGATGATGTTTAACTTGCTTCAGAGCGGTGAACGAACATCGCCTCCGTATTCATCCGACGAGGCTCCCGCTTTCCTGTTTCTGCTCGTTGAACTGAGACATCGACACCATGCTGCGGGTCGTGCCGAGCATGAAGTCCTCGCGGTCGAGCGCATCAAAGTGAAGAGAGAGGGAGAGGAGCAGGAGGAGGAGGAGGAGGAGAAAGAGCAGGAGGAGGAGGAGGAAGAGGAGGATGGCGAGAGGGAGGAGGAGGTGGAGGGGGAGAAGTGGGAGAGGGAGGAGGAGGAGGAGGAGGAGAAGGAGGAGGGAGGACGAGGAGGAGGAGGAGGAGGAGCGAGATGGCGAGAGGGAGAAGGAGGAGGAGGAGGAAGAGGAGGAGGAGGGGGAGAAGTGGGAGAGAGAGGAGGAGGAGAAGGATGAGGAGGACGAAGAGGAGGAGGAGGAGGAGGAGGAGGAAAGAAAGGCGGCGAGCACGCAGGGGGGACAGCCCTTGCCACTGCCGGCTGGGGACCAAGGGCCTGCTGGCAGACAGAAGAGGACGAAGCGCAACGGGGGAAGGGTTAGGTCGGGCATGACCCCCTACAGGCGGATTTTGGAGGACAAATAAAATCATGGTCAACAAATTTTCACACATAATGAACTGATTACTCAACCATATAAGGCAAACTCAAACATAGTAAAGAGTAATGGAAAACTCGACCCCCGACTATTGCCCGACTATTGCTGGAATATACTTGAATCTTCTTCCTGTAGAGGGACATGCCCGACATGTCAAGTAATTGCCTTCGTCTCTCTGCCTCTGCCTCTTCCTCCCGCCGTCTCTCCCCCTCTCATGGTTGCGATTCTCCGTCCTCGCGCCTCAGGGGCGCGCAAACATGGATTAGCGATCCATGGATTTGTCGCACGGTCGCTAAACCCATGGATCGGGGCGGGGGGGGCTCCCCAAAATGCAACCGGTGCCGCCACGCCAGGCGACGAACAATCCGCGATCTCCCCTAGAAACGGGACCTGTCACTACAGTCAACCCGTAGAGTAAGGAAGCGCGATAAGGATGCAAGGGCCTTGGACGCCCATTTCGAAGTTTCCCGAGCGGGGCGCGGCGAAAGGTCCCAGGCTGGACCCAGGAGGCAAGGATGCAAGGGTACCCTTGGGAGGGATGCCTATCCTTACTCTGCGGGTCGACTGTAATCCACGCCCCATTGATCCATGTTTGCGATCGCCTGAGGTACTTTATTGTCTTCGTCCCTCTGCCTCTGCCTCTCCCTCCCGCCCTCTCTCCCCCTCTCTTACGGCGGTTGCGCTTCTCCGTCCCCGTGCCTTCCTTTAGTGGTACCCTCCCCCCACCCCCTCCCTCCCCCTATTCCTCCCCCCTATCCCTCCCCCTCCCTCCCCCCCCCACCCCTCCCCCTCCCCCCTTCCTCCCCCCCCGCCCCCCACCTTCCGTTCCCTCTCCCCTCGTCCGCCCCTCCACAACCACCCCCGCACGCATCTCCCCTCTCGACGTGGGCGGCGCCGACGGGGCGGCGCTCCGGCTGCGGCATCGCCATGGCGGGTACCCAGCTCCTTCCCTCTAGGGCATCCTGCCCCCCCGCCCGCAGCTCGAGGGGAGCGTGCAGGAGGAGGGGGCGTGAGAGAGAGAGAGAGAGAGGGGACGAGGAGGGAGGGGGAGGAGGCGACGGAGGTAGAACGAGGAGAAGGAGGAGGAGGAGCAGGATGAAGAGGAGGAGGAGGAGGTGTAGGATGGTGAGTAGAAGCGTGGCGGAGGAGGAGGACGAGAGGAGGAGAGGAATGAAGAGGTGGATGGGGAATACGAGGAGGAGGAGGAGAAGCACGAAGAGGAGGAGGAGGAGGTATAAGAGGATGTAACACGAGGGGGGAGGGCTCCAGCAGAGTGAAGAGGAGGAAGAGGCAGAGAGAAAGAGAGGGACCAGGAAGAGACGGTGGACGGCGATGGTATGGTGGGAGGGAGCTGCGGAGGAGGAAGAGGGCAATGGTGACGAGGAGGACGATACTACAGGAGAGGAGGAGAAGGAGGAGAAGGAGGAGGACAATGATGAATAGTTGGCTTCTTGGTGGTGTTCAGCAAGAAATTGTTCTTGACCGTTGATTGGCGCCCTCTGTGGTATTGTTGCTCTCCACCGCAACCGACTCCAAGTCATACCTCTGAGGCACCCCCTGCTCAAAGATGTCCCGCCCCGCCCCGAGAGCCAAATCGCACGACAAAACACTGGCGCGGGGACACCGTCGGATCAGGGTGCTGGCGTTAACTCGGGCATGTCCCATTACAGGAGGAATATTCAAAAATAGGAAAATAATCGGAGGACGATTGTTCGACTATTGTAAACCATTTTAGAATATGTTTGGGGATCTGTCCTCCAAAATCCCCCTGTAGGAGGACGCGTGGGGAAATGCCATGCACACGAACTGGTCTGAATCTGAAGAAGAACTGCCTCTGGGTCCGGCCGAGGCCATGGCGCGACCCTCAGACAGTCGGTCGAACAGCAGATCCTGAACCCGGGTCAGCGGAGGGAGGGGGGGGACGATCTGCTCCCGATCGTCCCAAAACCTGGCTAAGCAAGAGAGCCTAAAATTGCATCGATGAGTCGGATCGGCGATCGAAATGAATCGGATCGGCCGAAATCGGAAGCAAAGTCGGGAGAAGTCGAATCGGCGGCAATCGGCAGGCTCGAACGCCTCCAGTAAGAAATCGGAACCCAAGTCGGAATCCCAAGTCGAATCGAGGCGGAATCGGAAGCCATCGAAATAGACTCGAATCGAATCGGAGGAATGGCACGAGCCATGGGTATTGAGCAGGGACCGACCGTCCCGGCATTCCTATAGGCCTACCACGGAATGTTCGTAGAACCCCAAAATGTTCTAAGAACAAAAACAGTGTTCTTAGGACATGCTCAAAACAATGTCGGCGGGAACTGCTCTTGTAACTTTTCGTGCTAACCACAATAGGTTGTTAGAACATGCTCTGGTGGACCTGTAGGCGAGCCAGGACGCTTCGCCTCTGCTTAAAGGTAAGCCAGAGGAGACCAGACGGGACCGGCTAATTCCCTGACCATACCGCGGACTCCCGCGACGCGTGCCCCCCAGCCACTGCTCCTGGCACCTCCAGGGGCGCGCTATCTGACCGGGACTCCGTCGCGACGGACCCGGCCGCTGCGATGGGGGGGCCGCCCAGGAAACCCACCAGGAGCATCGCTATCGGAAGAGCTGCGTACCCAGATACCCGACGACGCTTGTCTCTCTCTCTCTCTCTCTCTTATATATATATATATATGGATCTACATCGACCGTATGTCGATACATGCTAGATTCAATTATGATTCATGGCGTCGACACCAGAAGTCTCGACCCCTTCCCCAGGACCGGTTGTTCCGCCCGAGTCGTTTTGTTGACGGTCCCGAGGCCTGGCAACAGCCCCCTGGGGCCGCAAGGAGCGGACCAGAAACAGCGCGAGGGGGTCCAGGAAGACGGGACGCCCCTCCCAGGGCCACAGAACCACTGAGGAGCATCGGCATCGGTATGTTCCTCTCTTGTGGGCCGTCACGGGGCTTCGCGCCACCGCCCAGCCCCCCGCTCCTGGCGCGGCGGATGCCGCGGCCGCCGTGCCCACGGAAGCGGCCGCCTCGTGCCGCTGGATGCCCACCACCCGCTCGGGAGCCAGACGGCAGACCAGAAGGTCAAGGGATCGCTGCGCAGATTAAGGCACCTGGGCACCACCGTGCCCGGCCAAAGTCGTCCTGAAGGAGGACAAGGAGGAGGAGGAGGAGGTGGAGGAGCAGGAGGAGGAGAAGTAGGAGGAGGAGGAGGGGGAGGAGGAGGAGGTGAAGGGGGGGAGGAGAAGGGGGAGGAGGAGGAGGAGAAGGAGGAGGATGAGGAGGAGGAGGAGCAGGAGGAAAACAATCCAGCGTGCACTAGGCTTGTGGTTTGAAGGAATGCCAGAGCTCCGGAGGACAAGCTCGCGAGCCTCCGCGGGCGCGAGCCCCCGCCCGGCGGAGGAGGAGCAGGGGGATGAGGAGGGGGAGGGAAAGGAGGAGGAGGAGGAGGAGGAGGAAGAGTGCGCCCTCCTGGCCGAGGCCACGAGGGTCTGCACACCATCCTCGCCGCCCAAGATGGCACTAGCTGGGCAGAGTGCTGGTGCTGTGTAGACCCCTTCCGGGGAGAGCAAGTGTACCAAAAAGCGGGGAGCCACAAGGAGCCGCTCAACACAAGACCTGCAAGCGTGCTGCGAATGACCGTGTTCAAACGGAACGCTGCTTCTGGCACTTACCAGTTAGCGGAAATTCTCGCCCGAACCCGGGCGAACACGCCAGTTGCGAACAAAAATGCGACGCCTTGATCTGAGGGGACGCGTGGGTCCACGAGCGCGGGCGTCCTCCCCCACGGGAACACGACCTTTGTACACCGGGCCCCACACACATGCTGGTCCGGCACAAGACCGTGGAGAGGGGGTTGTGTACAAAATTGGCCTCCCCTGGGGACGCAACTTTTGCACACCACTGGTCCAGCACAAGGCACGCGGCGGGGGCGGTGGCCAGACAGTCAACCTGCATAATGAGAGCGGGCGACGAAGATGCAAGGGCCTTGGAGGGCCATGTCGACACGTTGCGCGCGGGGCGCGGCCAGCGCAAGCAGGCCGCGAAGCGCGTCCTCCTCCTCCCCCTCCTCCTCCTCGTCCTCCTCCTCCTCCTCCTCCTCGTCATCCTCCTCCTCCTCCTCCTCCTCCTCCTCCTCTTCCTCCTCCTCCTCCTCCTCCTCCTCCTCCTCCTCCTCCTCCCCCTCCCCCTCCTCCTCCTCGCCCGAGCGAGGAGGCCCGTGCTGCGCGCGGGGCCTGTGCGGAGACACGCGCGGAGGCGGCGCGGAGCCCATGCGAGACGCCGGGAAGCGTTCCCAAATACACCTGGCCGCTGCAAGATTCCGATGCCTCCTCCTCCTCCTCCTTCTCCTCCTCCTCCTCCTCCTCTTCCTCCTCCCCTACCCTTTTCGGGTCGGGCGAAAGGGGGGGATAGCAAAGGGGGGGGTTGAGAATCAGCTCACGCAGCTGATTTTCCCGGCGCCTCCCAGCGCCGGAAGGCGCCCATGTATCGAGGGATGGGCCCCTCGTTGGGGCCGAAACCAGCAGCAGGCAGCAAATTTCGTAACCCCCATTTTCCAGATCCCCCCTTTCGTCCGGCACGAACTTCCCGGCACCCTGCGAAGTGCTTGAGAAATCATGGGTTAAGAAACTCTGAGTCTCAGAATTCGAAGACAAACCCAGAATTTCTGTCAGGATCCGAGGATCTGCATTGAAACATTAGGCATAATCGAGACTCTGGCCGAACACTTACGTTTCCTTACCACCGCCTAGGGTGTAGAGCTGGTTTCTCGTCCTGGGTCCTGCTTTGCTGCTCCCGAGGCCAGGCGAGCCGGCCGCCCAAACTTTTGCGGAGCGGCGGATCTCCAGCATTCTCGGGGGCGTCCACTCGGCGGACCGCCCACGAGGGGGACGCGCAGAGCATGACCCGACGCATGCGCGCGGACGAGGGAGGAGGCCCTGGGGACGCAGCAGTGAGATCAGGACAGGCGCCAGGGCATCTGGGGAGATATAATGGCCCCGGCCATGATAGCCACCCCCTCCAATCATCAACCACCTCTTGGCCGCCCCCGAGCTCCTCTGGATTCGCGATAACGGCCGTTACCGGGAATGCTGACCCCACCCGCACCTGCTAACGTCACGGTTCGGGCTGACGCCGTCTGGGAATTCCCCCCCTCCAGTAACGGCCGTTATCGCCAGAGGATATAAATCACAGGCCACTGGTGCACGCGCGCGGCAGGTGATCATCGGGCGCGCGGGCGGCAGGGGGCGAAGACAACGAGCCGACGCCCAGTGCCCACGATTGCGCTAACGATCGGACTCGAACAACATGCAGGCCCGTGTCTCAGCTGGACCAGAGGAGAAGTGGCGCCAAAACTCACGTGAGCGGGATGCTTGCGCTTCCCTCAGAGGTCCACGGCTTTCGAGGCAGTGAGGCAGATTCGCCATTCAACCTGGGGACGGTTCATGTCAGCGGAATTCAAGCTTGGCTGGCGACCAGGGCCTCTGGTGCTGCAGCTCGGCCTCCTCCTTCTCCTCGATGCGACGCGAGGTGTGGTGGAGCGCGCAGCGGGTGCCAGACGGGATGGAAGGCTGAGCACGGCCGCGCAGTCAGGTCGAGTACCGAAGACAACCAGCAATGCTAGGTGGCGACATCCGAACCCTGCCCTCACCAACCACAGATCCTCCTGCACCCTTGGGAACCCGGGGGCAGTGCTCGGACTTCGCCACGGTCTCGACGGACTCCGAAGCCTACCCCCGCCGCCCATGGAGTTGCCTGGATCGTTGATAGGCGAGGGTGGGGCTCGGATTGCCAGTGGAAAAAAAGGTATAAACGTAAACTGTTGGAGGTCCCGTGGATTTCTTGGATCTGCGCTGGACCCCCCTCCCTGGCGCGCGGAGCGCGCCAGGGGCGGCGCCAGAGGCGCCGCCGGGGGGGCCCAGCGCGGATCCGCGAAGTCCCCGCGGAGCGCCAGGAGTTTATGTTTATGGCGTTCCTCCTTCGAACGTCGCCGCAGCAATAAGAACACGAACTTGTTGGGGCCTCCCCGCAGAATTCTTTCGGGGATCTTCTGACCCGGGTCAAACCAGACCCGGGTCAGTCAGGCCTTGCAGAATCCTCCAAGATCCTGCAAGACCCTGCACCCAAGCCCGGGTCAATGCCAAGGATCCTGCAAGATCTTGCAGGATCCTGCACCCCAACCCGGGTCAATGCGACTCTGGCCCTGCAGGATCCTGCAAAATCGGGCGCTCTGGCTGACCCCCGGTTGCGTTGACCCCCGGACGGTTTCACACGGGGCCGTTGGCGACCCGAGGAGGAGGAGGGCGAGGAGGGGGGGGAGGGGAGGAGGAGGGGGAGGATGAGGAGGAAGAGGAGGAGGGGGAGGGGGAGGGCGGGGAGGAGGAGGAGGAGGAGGAGGAGGTGGAGGAGGAGGAGGAGGAGGAGAGGAGGAGGAGGAGGAGAGGAGGCGGAGGAGGAGGAGGAGGAGGGGGAGGAGCGAGGAGGAGGATCATATAAAACAAGAACACCATTGACGCCTCGGCATGGGCGACGCACGCTCCGTGTGCCAACTGAAAGATGACGACAGGCACGCTGCACGGGGGATCCCGCGACTGGCCTGCAGGCGCCACGGCACCTGGATGGCCCACACGTGGGCCTGATGGCACAAGCCGCACGCCTTACTGCCCTCCCCCCGCCCCCCGCCCACTCCCCGCCGTACCCCGCCCCTTCCCTTTCTCCGAGTGTCTCGGGGGCCTTTAACGACCTTCTCGGACCTTAAGAAAGTTAGTGCGTCTCCAGGGTCCAAATGGCCCCTCATGAGAACAAGGCGCCCAGCCAGGCGCACAATTTCTCCAGCGCTGCCAGACGGTCCAGGCCCCTGACTAGGGCCTGGGTTTGACGTCTGTCCCCCCTCCGCGTGGCCGATCCCCCGAGGAGGCGCCACTCGTCTCAGCTGAAGTTGTTCAACTCCTCCAGCAACTTCGAGGCCACCCTCGCAAGCGGGCCCCTCGGCGGTGGGCCGATCTTTGTCACCCCGTTCTCCTTCTTGGTGGCCGAGCACACCGCCGCCTCGAGGACCCGCCAGTCGTTCGAAAAGCAGATGGTGATCCTCATCATCTCTTCTGCGTTCTCCTTCTTGCGAGTGTCCTTGATCCTGCAGTGGCGGATCTGCTCCGCCAGCGAGTGCAACTCCTCCTTCAGTACCTGGTTCGTCCAGACGGCCTCGGTCGTCTCGCAGTGCGTCTGATTCAGGTCCGCCGTCTCGCGCGATGCCTTGACCAGCGCCTTGAACACGTGAAGAATGGCGAACCAAGGATGTCGTGGCCCCCGCCGCCTCCGTCCTGCCCGCCGTTCGCCTTCAGCTGCTCGGCGTGGGCGTGGTACTCCTGGCCCGCCCGCTTCATCGCGGACGCAATGGGCGAGGCGGCGGGAATGAGGAAGGCGTGGTAGACCGGCGCGATCAGGTCTCGAAGCTCGGCCTCCTGCGTGAGAGCCAGCGCGGCGGGCACATGCATCATGCGCTCTCGGAGCAGCTGCGCGGTGCCGCTGCCGCTGGCGCCGGAATGCGTCAGCAACTTCTCCCGCTCCTGACTTCCTTGCTCGTCGGCGCCGCGCTTCAGCGCCCACTTCGGCTCCTCGAGCGGCATGCCCATGCCAAGGCACGTGCGAAACAACGCATTGGTGTAAAGCCAGGAGACCTTGAGCCGAATGCTCGCACAACAGGCAATCGAAGATGTCAAGCATGTCCGCGGCCCCAAGAAAGCGCCCCCTCGATATTCGATCCGGGCGAACTTGCCTAGCGATGACATGCCGATACGCAGCTTGACGGCAAAAGAAGACGCCGAGGCAGTACGGGCATTGATTAGTCACGACCATCGACGCGCGCATGTCGGCAAGGCGGCGCACGCGCTGAATGCCAGTGGACCAGGCGCGACTGGAAGCGAACGACGACCTGCGCGACTGCCCGTTCTCCTCGGCACCGCCAAAATCTCCCCCCCTCGCGACGATCATGGCGCCCAGGCCCGCCCTTTGCGCGCGGTGTTTGAACGTCTTGGGCCCTCGGCAGGCCCACATCCACCTTCAGTAAATCGCGCCTCGCCTCGGTGTCGAAATCAAGTCCGCAAGATAATCCTCCATCTCCTGCAGGAGCCACCCAGCATCCTCCACCGCCCCCAGGGCTTTCACGTCCTCTAGAGCCCTCGCAGCCCACGGATTCGCCGACGCATTGAGCTGCCCCAACTCCGTCGTAGTCTCCTCCGCCCCCCACCCCGTCCCTCCGAAGTGTGCCGCGAGCCGCTGTCGACGCCGCTCAGGGCGTCGCGAGATTGCTTGCAGCCGCGGCAAGCCGCCGAACCCGCAGTTCGACAGACAACGAACACAGGCGGCAGTGCTTACGTACCTGCTCGTTAGACACGGGTGTGCGGACTCCCTCTCTCTGCGCGAGCTCCTCCCCTCAGTGTTTGGCGCGCCAGCTGGTTTACAACATTATGCAAAACAGCGGGCCGGCGATCTGACGGGGCATGCGCCTCTAGATTCTGCGCCGCCGTGCCTACAACAAAAGATGAGAACATGGAGCGTTTCTAGCGATATGGAACGCCCTGCAAAAAAAACTGCCGATGGGACAAAAACCTTTACACCGCCCGCGTACGGGCCCTGGGTTCTGGAGCAAAAGCTTGCGACAGTCGGGCATCAGCAAAAAAAAACCAAAGGTGCCGTGCCTGGTGACAAACACTCCCTGAGGTCTTGAAACGCCCCATACGAACATCTCGCAAATCGCGATGGGGCCCAGGGCCCGACAGGTGCAACAAACAAGTTTGTTTCTTAATATTCTGAGCACAGGTATCCCCCGCCAAGGCTCCCGACAAGAGATCGGACGCCTTGCGCACTCGTGCCAGCAGAGGTGCAGCTCTCCCCCTCTCCCTTCCTAACTGGGAAAGCTTGAGGTCGTCAGCATATTGGCGCAGCGCAAGGTCGATCAGATCGGGATCGCAGGGGCTGCACGCCACAAAACCCCCGTCCGTTGCCCTCGCCGCGGCCATCGCGCTGCGCCGCCGTTGCACACTTGGTTGGAAGGCCCTCACCCACGCCGCCACCATGAAAGGGCCCCCCATCATCCCTCCACAACAAGGCCGCAAAAGCACGGACCCGAATTTGGATGAAACACAAATGGTGGCCTGCTCCACTCTCTGGGGCCCCATGGGAATCGCGCCTCCATCAAACAGCTCCTCCGCCGCCTCCTTCAGACGACTTTGCGCTATGCTGCCGAAGTCATTCGTAGCATCGAGATACTGCCCACAAAAAGATCTGCCTGCCTTGTGCGCCCTCCACGCTAAAACCGACGAAACCAACATCGGAGTCTCCTTGCACCTACTGGGTTGGTCACCGTGCACTTCAGAGGCCATATTCGGCCTCGACATAATGGCCGACTGCCACACTTTGCCCAAAGAGGGAAGCATGCGCACCCAGCGCTTACCCGCGGGGCCTTCCGCATCGGTTTTCCGAAGACCGCCGGACTGACTGCAGTGCCAGGCCCGGGGGGGTACACATGGCCGTCCGAATTCGCCCAATCCCCAGATGCACAGCATCAGCTACTTAACAAAATAGTCGGTCTAGACGGGTCGGGGGCCCCAGCTCGAGCAACTTGCTTCGTCGAAGGAATCCCAGCCCCAGGGTGCAATGCCATGTCCCAGAGCCCCGCGGGGGACGGCAACTTGGAAGAGACCCTACGCCTAGGATGCCTACGCAGCTTCCGACATATCCTCTTCATCTCTTCATATCCTCTCCCGCCTGCTCGTGCACAAGGGCGTTAAACTGTGCCGCCTCCGAGCAGACGGGCGGCAACCCTCCCCATCCCTCCCCCCCCCGGGCCGCCATCCCCCCCCTGGTCCAGGCTGCGTCCAGAAGGCCAGCTGCTCCTCGCGCGTTGGCAGGGCAGCGCGCACCTCAAGAAGATTCCCATTCTTTGGGCCGATGCGCACTCCCGCCGCTGCGCGATCGTGAAACAAAGCAGCGTGCAAGTTCCTCAAGTCCCACGACTCACGCAAGGCCTCGATGTGTTCCTCACGCGCCTGCTGAAGAAAGCCCATCGATACAACGCACGCAGCTCCCTAGCACGGCGAAGTTGATCTGTCACAGCCTGCAGCGCCTGGGAAAAGGTGCCCGCCAGGGCCGTCCGAAACTCACGTCGTTTCGCCAGCAGTCGAAAACGGGTCACCTCTAGCTCCGCTTTGCCAGGCACGCTCTGGAAAGATTTCGGAAAACAACGGCACTGCTGCATCCTATAAAACGTGTTCCAGGAAAGCGAACAACCTATCAGGCGAAGGCTGGGCCGCAAGAAGGGCCCACTCCGCCTGCGCTTGCTCCATCCTCCCCTCCACCCCGTCCAGAAACTCACAAAGCCCCCTCCCTGCTCGAAGCGTTGCCATCATCGCGTCGGGGTGCAAGCGCCGTTGTCCCAGCGCACGAGGGGGGCTGGCGAGGCCCCGAGCACCTCTCGCGCGAACGATGGCCTGACGACCTCCATTAAAACAGGGAGGTGATCACGACGCGTCGCCGTGCTGATCAGTTGCAACTGCCTACCTTTGCCTACCAGGGGGCCCGCAACGCGCACAGCTTGCGCCATGGCCGTCGGGAGGCAGACATAGTCCACGATGGATGTGTGGCCGGTGCCGTAGAACGTCGGTACGTCGCTCAGCGTGGAGAAGGCCGACATGTACTGCGCCTGCAGGACTGCGCGAAAAGCGGCCCCCGCGAAGTGCTCAACACAGGCACCTGCGGACGGGACAACCTCTGGATCCACGATCACTGTTTCCGACGCTTTGGCCAAGCCGATCCCGTCGTTGAGGTCGCACAAAATCACTGGCACCGACCTGGCGGGGCACCCTGCCAGCTCGTTCGACAGCCACTGAAACAGCATGCGTACCGTCCTCTCGTAAGGGGCCTGCTCCTTCGTCTCCGTCACCCTGGGGGAGAAATAGAGGGCCAGCACCGTGAACTCCTCGCTTTTGGTCCTGACTCTCACCGCAAGGCATCTCCCCAGCATGCCAGCAGGCCCCCCTCGCACTGCTCGCACATGCTCGTCCCGAAAGCGACGATGCAACAGCACGGAGATACCGCAAGAACGATTCGAAAAGGGGCTTCGCTGCCAGCCCGCCTCGATCAAACCAAGCACTCCCCGTCTCTGGATATCCACCTCTCTGGCCCTCAGCTGAGTCTCTGTCAAGCCCACTACCTCCACATCTGCAAACACCTGGCACACATGTTCTACTCTGTCCGCACGCATACACGCCAGCGGGTTATACTGCACGAGCTTCCACGTAGGGCCATCACGACTCTGAGGGGTACGCCAGAGTGGCATGAGAAGCAAGAGAGAGAGAGAGAGAAAGCAATCTGGCGGCTCATTGCACCCGCCTCATCTTTCTGCTCGCCCAGTTGGCCCGAAGTTCAGTAAGGGGAAAGCTGGAGAACAAGAAGTCTAAGCTGCCCCGTTGCTGAAGCCACAACGGCAGCTCGAGGAGGAGGAGGAGGAGGAGGAGGAGGCGGAGGAGGAGCGCGGAGGAGGAGCGCGGAGCGCGGAGCAAGGAGGCCCCCGATTCCTGGGCCTGCGCTGGGGCCCTGCGGCCGGGCCGCGCGCAAGAGCGTCCGGCGCCGCCCCCCCCCCCGGGCAATCTCGCGCGGACCTGCGAGACACGCCGCGCTTGTCTCTGCGCGGCGGTTCCCTCGTCGAGAGAAGGGATGGGAAAGGTTGGGATCGGGGGGGGGGCGAAAAAGGGTGGGATAGCGAAGGGCAGGGCAGAAGATCGGCTCGCGTGGCTGCTTTTCCCAGCGCCTCCCGGCGCCCATGTGTAGAGGAATGGGCCCGGCGGCGGGGCCGAAACCAGCGGCACGCAGCAGATTTCGTTTCCCCCCCGTTCCCTGTCCCCCCCTTTCGTTCGGCCCGACAGGAGGCAAGTGCTGGGAGGTCTTCGTCGGCAGGGCCACGGAGGATGAATGAAGCCCCCCCTCGGGGACGGCTGCGCCGGGTTTTCGGCCGCGGGTGAAGCGGCATGAAAACAGACTAAACGAAACGAATCCAACAACATCAAGCGGGATTAAGTCGAACTCCGAGGGACTAGATCGGCCGGATTGGGCCAGATTTCGGAAAAGGGCAAAGCCAGAATTTGACCCCCTCAAGAGTTGCATCCGAGGAAACGGGGGGCGAGGTGGCAAGATGCCAAGATCAAGCAGCATCGAATCGGCAAGCCGGGTCAGATCGGGATGTGCATCGGACCGGGCTGCACTGGACCAGCATCGACATCGAACTGGGTCAGCTGCGGCAGAATTCACAGCAGCGCCATGCAAGCCTCGGCCATCAACGGATGGAATACAGTGGAGGCCAGTCCACAAGAAACCTTCCATAAGAAACCCAACCCTGAGACTCCAGGACGTCCATGGATGTTTGGTGTGGTAACGTCACGCTTCCATAGCAAAACCATTGAAACCCGAGAAACCCAGGGCACCCTGGAGGCAAGCAGGGTGTTTCTTGGCATGGGCCTCCCTTGTTTGTTTTCCCCCTTGTGCAGTTTCGCGCGGACCTCTGAAACATGCAACGCATGTCGATGCAGCTGTCCTTTGCCGAGAGAAAATATGGGATACGGCCAGGCACTATGGCACTGCGTGTCGCGGCGGCGGCCCCCGCGAAACGCGGGGATAGCGTGCCCTTCCGCCCCTCTGGGCGGGGGGCTGGGAACAGCTCGGGACGCTGACGACTGGGGACCAAGAGGTGGCCGTAACGCGTCGCGCCGAAGCGTGGTGGGCCAGAACCGGCGGAGCGACGCGCCCTCCGAAAATTCCCGACCGCAGGGGGGGCGAGGTCCGAGTGGGGGATCGACTACAGCATCGATCTACGCCCAAAATGATCCTCTCGTCGAGTCTACGACGGCATACCCAGCATTCCCAGTAGATGCGCGACCATTCTATGCATCCGTCGTAGTAGATTCGACGGGGGAAATCAATCCTGGAGGAACTCAAGCCTGCAGTCGAGCCCCAGCTTGGGAGGTGGCGGGGCGCAGGGCTTCGTTTCTCCCCCCCCCGCGGTGCCGCAGACGTCAACGCGGGTGCGGCACGCGCCTCTCCCGCCGCCGCGCCGCCCGGAGCCGGCCCGCTCGGGCCGGAGCCGCCCGGCGGGAGGGGAGGGCATCGAGGGGGGAAGGACTGGTGCGCTTCTCCTCCTGTCGGCTGGGCGTAAGAGTGACCCTGGGCAAGAGTGCCCTTTGGTGCGCAGCTTTTGGGGGCGCGAGGGAGCCAAACACGAGCGCGCGAGACGCAACTACCGCATCGCGTTCGGCGATCGGGGGACCCCATTGGGCCCGCACCAAAGGTCACTCCGGCGAAAGGTCACTCTTACGTGTAGTCGACTCCTGCTGCTGCTCCCCCCCCAAGACACGATCGCGGCGTCAAACATGCAGGACGCCTTTTTTTGGTTCTCACTGTGTTCGGCCCCTTGGGGGGCCCTCCTTGCCTGGCCCCGGGACCGTCAGAAAACGACTCGGGATGAAGAAGCGGCCCCGGGGACAGGGTCTGGACTTCCGGGGACGCCGTACTGAACAAACAAATCAGGACGTCGCATGTGTGGGCCCCCTCCTCCAACACTGCGCTTCGGGGAACAAGCTGGCCAGCGTTGGCATAAGACGGTGACGTCTCGTACCCCGTGCGGTGCAATCGAGGTGGTGCAACCCGTGTGGTTGACTCTAGGCCGCGCCAAGCAGTGCAAAAGCACTGCAACGTATTGCAAAGCGATGCAACACAGCGCGAAGAAATGTAATGCGATGCCAAGCGATACAAAACAACGCGACGCAACGCAACGCGACACAATTCAAAACAATGCATTGCAAATCAACGTCAAGAAATCCAGCACTGCTATGCTATGAGCTGCTTTGCCCTGCGAGTGGGCAACTGCGAAAGGACAACAACGAATGGCAACGACGGACGGCGGCGACGAGCGGCGACGAACCCGCCGGACCTGCACTTGGGGCTGCGACGGACGGCGACGAGCCAGCCAGACCAGCACCGGGGCCCAGTTACCATAGAACACAAGTGAGAACACCTACAGGGATTTCAACCAACTACAACTCCAAAGAATAAGGATTGGCAATCCTAGGTTGTCCGTAGATATCGCAAACCCAAGGCGGGGCAAAGCAAACAAACAGAAGCGGAGCTACGACGCTCATGCAACGAAAATACACTCCACCTAGCAAGTCAACGCGCCCCGAATCATTGCGGTCATGCTGAGCGGTCGTGCTGGGGGTTACGCTGCTGGTTTTGGGGGATTGTGCTGGGGGCCTGTGCTGCGGGGTTCTGCTGGGGGTGCTGATGGGTAGTGCTGGAAGATTGTGCTGGGGGGTTGTGCTGGGGGGTTGTGCTCGGGGGTTGTGTTGGAGGTTTGTGCTGGCGGGTTGTGCTGGGGAGTTGTGCTGGGGACTTGTGCTGGGTAATTGTGCTGCGGGGTTGTGCTGGGGGGTCGTGCTGGTGGAGATTGCTGGGGGAGCTGGGTTGTGCTGGGGCCTCCATGCTGGGGGGTTGTGCTGGGGGGTTGTGCTGGGCGGTTGGGCTGGGCGGTTGTGCTGGGGATCTGTGCTGGGGGGTTATGCCTGGGGGGTTGTGCTGAGGGTAATGCTTGGGGGTTGTGCTGGGGGGTTGTGCTGGGGGGTTTGTGCTGCGGGGCTTGTGCCGGGGGGTTGTGCTGGGTGTGTGTGCTGGGCGGTTGTGTTGTGCTGGGGGTTTTTGCTTGGGTTGTGCTGGGGGGTTGTGCTGGGGGGTTGTGCATGGGGGGTATATAATGCAGGGAGGTTGGGCTGGGGGTTGTCCTGGGGCGTTGTGCTGGGATCGTGCTCGGGGTCTGTGCGTGGGAGGGTTATGCTGTGCTGTGTGTGCGTTTGGTGTTCGTTCTGGGAGATTGTGCGGGGAGGTTGTGCTGGGAGGTTGTACTGTGTGTGTGCGTGTGTGCTGGAGGATTCTGCGTGGGAGTGTTATGCAGAGGTGTTGTGCTGGGGGTTGCGCTGGGGGGTTGTGCTTGGTGATCGTGCTGGGGGGTTGTGCTGAGGGTTGTGCTGGGGAGTTGGGCTGGGGGTTATGCCTGGGGGTTGTGCTGGGGGGGTTTGCCTGGGGGGTTGTGCTGAGTCTTATGCTGGGGGGTTGCGCTGGCGGGTTGTGCGGGGGAGTTGTGCTGCGGGGGTTGTGCTGGGGGGATGTTCTGGGGGCTCGTGCTGAGGTGTTGTGTTGTGCTGGGGGGTTGTGCTGGGGGTTGTGCAGGGGGGTTGTGCAGGGAGTTGTGCTGGGGGGTTGTGCATGGGGGGTAATGCAGGGGGGGTTGTGCTGGGGATTGTCCTGGGGGGGTCGTGCTTGGGTCGTGCTGGGGGTCTGTGCGTGGGAGGGTTTATGTTGTGCTGTGTGTGTTTGGTGTTCGTGCTGGGGGATTGTGCGGGGAGGTTGTGCTGGGAGGTTGTGCTGTGTGTGTGTGCTGGGGGGGATTCTGCGTGAGGGTGTTATGCAGAGGTGTTGTACAGGGGGTTGTGCTGGGGTGTTGTGCTTGTTTTTTCGTGCTGGGGGTTGTGATGGGGGTGTGTGCTGGGGAATCGTGCTAGGGGGGTTGCACGGGGGGTTATGCCAGGGGTTGTGATGGGGGGTTGTGCTGGGGATTGTGCTGGGGGTTGTGCTGGGCGGTTGTGCTTGGTGCTCGTGCTTGGGGGGATTGCTGGGGGTGTTGCGCTGGGCGGTTACGTGGGGAAGTCGGGCAGGGGGGGGGCTGGGAGGTTGTGCTGGGGGTTGTGCATTGGAGTTGTGCTGGTGGGTTGTGCTGTGGGGCTGTGCTGGGGGGGGTGCTTGGGGGTCATGCTGGGGGCTCGTGCTGGAGGGTATGCTGTATGTGTGTATGTGTGTGCTGGGGGCTGTGCTGGGTGTTGTGCTGGGGTGTTGTGCTGGGGGGTTGTGCTGGGGGGTTGTGCTGGGGGGGGTTGCTGAGATTGTGGGGGGAGGTTGTGCTGGGAGGTTGTGCTGTGTGTGTGCTGGAGGATTGCGCGTGGGAGTGTTATGCAGGGGGTTGTGATGGGGGGTTGGGCTGGGCGGTTGGGCTGGGCGGTTGTGCGGGGGGTTGTGCTGGGGGGTCGCGCTAGGGGGTTTGCACGGGGGGTTCTGCCGGGGGTTGTGCCGGGGGGTTGTGCTGCGGGGTTGTGCTGGGGGTTGTGCATGGGGTTGTGCGAGGGGGTTGCGCTGTGGGGTTGCGGTGGGGCTTGTGGGGTGGGGTTGTGCTGGAAGGGGTTGACGGGAGGTTGTGCGGGGGGTTGCGCTGGGGGGTTGTGCTGGGAGTCGTGCTGCGGCCTTGGTTGATACATGGGAGGGTTATGCAGGGAGGTTGCGCTGGGGGGTTGTGCTGGGCGTTGTGCTGGTGGGTTGCGCTGCGGGGTTGAGCTGGCAACTTGTGCTGGGGGGTTGCTCATTGGGTTGTTCTGAGGAGAGTTGCTGGGTGGTTGTTCAGGGGGGTCTGCTGGGGGTTGTGCTGGGGGATCGTTCTTGGGGTTTGCGACGGGGGGGTTGTGCTTGGAGCTGGTGCTGGGGGGTTGCGCTGGGGTGTTGTGCTTGGGGGTTGTGCTGAGGGGTTGTGGTGTGCGGTTGTGCTGGGAGGTTGTGCTGGGGGGTCGTGCTGGGGGGTTTGGCTCGGGAGTTGTGCTGGGGGGTTGTGCTGGGGGGTTTGTGCTTGGGGGGGTTTTGCGGTGGGGTTGAGCTGGAAGGGTTGAGCTGGAGGGGGTTGTGCTGGGGGGATGTGCTGGGGGCTTGTGCTGGGGTGTTGTGCCGGTGCGTTGTCCTGGGGGCTTGTGCTGGGGGGTCGTGCTCGGGGCTTTTGCGCACGGGGGTTATGTCGGGGGGTTGTTCCAGGGTTTTGTGCTGGGGGTTTGTGCACAGGGGGTAATGCAGGGCGGCTGTGCTGGTGGGTTGTGCTGGGGGTTCTGCTGGGTGGTTGTGCTGGGGGTACTGGGCTAGGCTGGGCTAGGCTGGTGACTGTGCTGGGGGGACTTGCTGGGATATTGTGCGGGGGTCTGTGCTGGGGCTATAACTGGGGGGTTGTGCTGGTTGGTTGTGCTGGGGGGATGTGCTGGAGGGGTTATGAAGGGGGGTTGTGCTGAGGGTTGTGCTGAGGGGCTGTTCTGGGGGTTGTGCTGGGGGGTGGGCTCGGGGGTTGTGCATTGTGGTGGTGCTTTGGGGTTGGCTGTGCTGGAGGGAGGTTGCTGGGGGGTTGTGCTGGGGGGTTGTGCTGGCCTGTGTTCTGGGGGTTTTGCTGGGGGCTTTGCAGGGGAGGGTTTTTGCGGAGTCCGGTGCTGGAGGGTAATGCAGGGGGTTGTGCTGGGGGGTGTTGCTGGGGGGTTGTACTGAGAGTTGTGCTGGGGGGTTGTGCTTGGGGGTTGTTGTGCTGAGGGGTGGTGCTGGGTGGTCGTGCTGGGGGTCGTGCAAGGGGGGTTGTGCTGATGGGTTGTGCTGGGGCGCTGTGCTGGGGGGTTGTGCTGGGTGTTCGTGCTGGGGGGTTGTGCATGGGAGGGTAATGCAGAGGGGTTGTGCTGCGGGGTGTGCTGGGGTGTTGTGCGGGGGGGGTGCGCTGGGGGGTTGTGCTGGGGGATTGTGCTGGGGTTTGTGCTGGGGGGCGCTCTTGGGGGTTTTGCTGGGGGGCTTTGCTGGAGATTGTGCTGGGGGGGACTGCTGGGGCTTATGCGTGGGGGTTGTGCTGGGAGTTGTGCTTGAGGGTTTTGCTGGGGGGGGTACGCGGTGGGGTTGTGCTAGGGATGTTGCCAGGGGTCTGTGCTGGGGGTTGTGCTGGGGTCTTGATGGGGGGTCGTGCTAGTGGCTTGTGCAGGGGGGTTATGCCAGGGGGTTGTGCTCGAGGTTGTGCTTGGGGGTTGTGCTCGGGAGCTGCGCTGGGGGGTTGTGCTGGGGGGTTGTGCATTGGGTTGTTCTGGGGGCTTTGTGCTGGGGGGCTGTTTGCGGGGCTGTGCTGGGGGGTCTGTGCTGGGGGATTGTACGGTGGTGCTGTGCTGGGGAGGGGTGCTGGGGGGTAGTGCTGAGGGTCTGTGCGATGCGCGTCTAAAGCCAAGACAGCGTGGCAATTGGGCTGTAAAGGAAACGGAACTTCGCAGAAAGCCAAGAATAATTTCGAAGGAGGTTCGAAAAGGGTCCACGGAAACATGTTGGGAACAAGTAGGAAAAAGCCTTCGGGACACGCTGCAGCACCCAACACAAACCCCAACACAACCCCCCAGAAGAACCCCACAGAAAAGAAAACCGGCATAACCCACCTGCGCAAACCCCCGAGCACGGCCCCCCAGCACAACCCACAAGCAGGCACACACACACACAGCATAACCCCCCAGCACAACCCCCTGGCATAACTCCCCAGCACAAACCCCCAGCATGAACACCCAGCACAATCCTCCAGCACAACCCCCAGCACAACCCCCCAGCCCAACCCCCCAGCACAATCCTCCAGCACAATCCCCCTGCATTACCCTCCCATGCACAGCCCCCCAGCACAACCCCCAAAGACCAACCCCCAGCATAACTCCCTGCGCAAAACACCGAGCACGACCCCCCAACACAACCCCCCAGCAAAACACCCCAACACAAGCCCCCAGCACAACCCCCAGTACAACCCCCCAACACATCCCCCCAGCACAACCCCCCCGCATAACTCTCTAGCACAACCCCCCTGCATTACCCCCTCATGCACAACCCCCAGGCACAACCTCCCAAGAACAACCCCCGGCATAACCCCCCTCTGCGCAAACCCCCGAGCATGACCCCCAGCACAACCCCCAGCACAACCCTCCAGCACAAACCGCCAGCACACCCCCTCAGCATAACCCCCCAGCCCAACCCCCAGCACAACCGGCCAGCACAACCCCCCAGCACAAACCCCCAGCACGAACCTCCCAGCACGACTCCCCAACACAACCCCCAGCACAAACCCCACAGCACAGCACCCGAGCACAACCGCCCAGAACAACCTCCCAGCACAAACCCCCTGCATTACCCCCCCCCCCTGCGCACCCCCCCAGCACAAAACCCCAGAACAAACCGCGGGCAGAACACCCCTGCGCAAAATCCCGAGCACGACTATCCAGCACAAACCCCCAGCACAACCAGCCAGCAACATAACCCCCCAGCACAATCCATCCCTCACCCCCCAGCCCCCCCAGCCCCCCACAACCCAACCCGCCAGCACCCCCTCAGAACACCCCTGGCACACCCCCCTGCGCAAAGCCCCGAGCACGACCCCCCAGCACAACCCCCAGCACAACCCCCCAGCACACCCGCCAGCACAGACACCCAGCGTAATCCCCAGCACAACCCCCCAGCACACCCCCCTAACCCCCCAGCACAAACTCCCGGGACCCCCCAGCACACACCCCCAGCACAACCCCCCAGCACAGCTCCCAGCACGACCCCTCAGCGCAACCCCACAGCACAAACCCCCAGCACAACCCCATGCACAAACCCCCGAGAACGAACACCCAGCACACACACACACACACACACACACACACACACACACACACACACACACACTCGGGTGCTCCAGCCGCCGGGCGACTCCCCGCGACCAGCAGCGGTGACCCCTCCCGCTCAAACTCGAGCTCCTCTTGCAATAATTCAGACTGATGCCTGGGCCCCGGAAACGGCAGGGCCGTTTGTTCACCGTTTCCTAAAAAAAATCCCTTGAACATGGAAACGGCAACAAAAACGGCGACCCGAAACGGCAAAAAAAACGGCTCCAGCATTGGAACCGGAACCGGAACCGGTCAAAAAACGGCGACGGGACCGGTAAAAAAACGGCGTCGGAACCGGCAAGAAAACGGAAAACAGAACTGGCAAAACAGGGCCCACTAAGGACTGTCCCCTGTTCGCTCCCACATAACTGAGGGAACAAACAATCACATAAACATGCAACGTCGGAGGTGCGCGCGGATTCCTCGGATCGGCGCTGGGGCCCATTGGCGGCGCATCCGGCGCCGCCCCTGGCGCGCACCGCGCGCCAGGTAGGAGGGTCTAGCGCCGATCGGAGAAATCCGCGCAGACCTCGGAAAAATCATGGTCGTGAAATCGTTTGTTCCTCGATGGTCAAGCCACGATTCGCGCTGGCACCGTCTGCGAATGAGACATTCTTGTGCATTCCCAAGACGGCGCAGCCGCGAGTGCCGACGTGACCGCCCCCCTCCCTGCCTTCCCCCCCTCCCTGCGGTCGCGCCCACCATCTCCAGCGGATGCAGAACAATCTCCTCCCTGCCCTTGAACTTCCGCTGAAACTTCCTGCCCCCATGAGCCAGAGCCAGCCCTGCTCGTCGCCCGCGGGCATGGTGCCACGAGAAACCACGCCGAAGGCCGAACGCCTCACGCGTAATAATTGAACTGGCTCTTCTTCTTCGCCTGCACCGTGTTGATTCCGGTCATGTAGTCCTGGAGTCGGGGCCCTGCAAGTCTAGGTTCGGAAACTTTGCTCAGCATGTCGCAGCATTAGCCTCTGCGATACATGCCCACATGCGGATAGCCTGCCGCTCCGCCTCGTGGGGCAGGACGCCGGGGAAAACTCGGGACGTGGACGCTTGGGAAGAAGGACGTGGATCGAGTGTCGCGCCGAAGCGCGGCAGTCCACAACCGCGCGACGCGCTGAGCGAAAAGCTCGTGACCGTAGGGTAATCTCAAACCATCGGCCAGCTTGGGGAGGAGGAGGAGGAGG
>CAUYUJ010019098.1:10000-12500 GCA_963575745.1 Prorocentrum cordatum
CGGCGCCGAGACGGTCGTAGATGGTGGCAGCGGCGGCGAATCCAACGACGACGCGCCGAGCTTGCCGCAGGAGCGGCTGGCGCAGACGGCGGTCAAGGCCGAGGCGAGCCAGGAGAAGCTCGACGAAAAGGCCAACGTGTCGGCACTCCTCGCCGAAAAATGCCTGGAGCTCCAGGAGGCTCACCAGCGCTACCAGCAGCTGCTGGTGGACACGGACGCGGCGCGGCACTCGCTGCAGCTGCAGGTCCAGGAGTCAGAGGCCAAAGCAATGGAAGCCCAAGAGGCTCTCGTGCAGAGGCTCGAGCAGGCGAAGATGCAGGCCCAGGAGTCAGAGGCCAAGACCATGGAAGCCCAGGAGGCGCTCGTGCAGAGGCTCGAGCAGGAGAAGGCGATGGAGGCCAGGTGCTGCGAGCTCGAGGCTGAGCTGCGGGAGGCGTTGCAACTCGTGGCGGAGCTGCAGTCCGAGCTGGAGCCCAAGGTCGACGCCAAGTTCGGCCATGAGGGCGACCAGGACCTGGCGAGGGCCGCTGGCGGCAGGGTGCAGCCAGAGAAGGCCGAGCACGCCGACAAGGGGCTCGAGGAGTACACTTGCCTGAGTGTGTATGAGGCTGCTGGTCACGCTTCGGCCGAGGCCACGCCTTCGGCAGATCCCAGCGTGCAGCTGCCCACCTCGCCCCTCAACGTGTTCCTCTCCACAAATGTGGGCAGTATCCTCAGGGCGCTGTGTGATGAGGAGCCCATTGACACAGAGAAAACAGTTGATTTTCTCAACCAGGGCATCTTCGCGCCCAAGCCTATCGATGACGATGCCATTGGGGCTCTGATCGCCATGAAGAGTTCCTGCCCTGTTGCTGCCGCCAACGTGCTCGCCGACGTAGTCCGTGGCTTTGACACGATCTGCAACCACAGCGGGTACATCAAGAGTGCAGCTCGCGCGGCAGGTGTTTCCAGGCTGCCCCAGGCCAGCAAAAAGAGCAACGCTAAACGCCATCGAAAATAGTTCCGCCTGAGGTCTCATGGCACAATGATTGTGATCATCGTTCTCAGTCTTCTTTGCCGTGTATGCTACCATGATTGCTGAATGTTGTTTTGACTGTGTGTGCAGACTTCTCCTCACGCTTTCTGCGCGCGAATACAGTATTCTGATTTCAGTGCGAATACAGTTTGCTGATAACTGCTATTTCCCATCGAGGCTGTAATGGCTGCCCTCTTGCACGGGCCGTGCGGCTGGATTCGGCTCGAAATGCTGGGTGAGGTCTGCCTCGGCCCCTTCGGGGCCCTGGCCGCCGTCGGTCCCGCTCCTTGGGTCCTCGGGTCTGTCGGGCCGTCCCCGCGGGGGTGGGGCGTGCACCTTCCGTAGCCCCTCGGGGTGGCGGACGTGGCACGCTCCTGTCGGTGCCCGTCCTGGGTCTCGTCGCCACGGCTGGACCTTGGGCCTGCCGACGTGGACGCACTGCAGCGCTTCCGCTTCCTCGCCTTGGCGAGGCTCCATATCTAATGTGCAGGGTGAATCGTGCGCTGTACCCTCGGGAGGCGCTGTCACCACGCCGCTGAGCTGCCGTGTCGGCTGCTCTATCCGTGCAGGAGGGTTGGCACGTCTCTGTCCACCCTCCCGCTGTCCCCACTCTTCAGCTTGGTGCCATCGATTCGACCGCACCTTTGCTGGTTCGTTCGTTCGTTCGTTCCTCCTCCTCCCCCTTACTGTCCCTCATCGTCTTCCCCATCCGCCTCCACCCCCTGTCCATCCCGATCATCCTCGTCAAAATCATCCCCCACTTCCCTCCGCCTATTCCTACCGCCCTCCTCCGGTTGTTCATCCTCCTCCTCCTCATCATCCTCCTCTTCCTCGTCCTCTTCATCAGCATCAGCACCATCAGCATCATCAGCATCATCAGCATCATCATCAGCAGCAGCATCATCAGCATCATAAGCAACATCATCATCAGCATCATCACCATCATCACCAACAGCAACAGCATCATATGCATAATCAGCAGCAGCAGCATCATCATCATCATAATCAGCATATTCTTCATCCTCATCTGCAGATCCTAATCATCAGCATCATCAGCAGCAGCATCATCATCCTCTTCCTCTTCCTCCTCCTCCTCCTCCTCCTCCTCTTCCTCCTCCTCCTACCCTTCCTCCTCCCCCCCACCCCTCCGTTCAAGACTAGTCAGTAGGGCGTGCTCGGCATTTGCTCCGGGACTTCATCACCGCTTGTGACCATGCGGCTTAGAACGTCCAACAACCAGAAAGACTGGAGGGTGACGCGTTTTCAACTTGTGGCTCTTGCCCCGCTGCCGCGCACATTCGCACTGAAAAAACTGCCGTCGGCTGCGAAGATGATCGCCATTGGTTTTCAAATGTGGCCCTCGACG
The DNA here is from genome assembly GCA_963575745.1 of Prorocentrum cordatum. Taxonomy (NCBI): domain Eukaryota; class Dinophyceae; order Prorocentrales; family Prorocentraceae; genus Prorocentrum; species Prorocentrum cordatum. Next base: position 12,382 of record CAUYUJ010019098.1, read on the forward strand.
GAGTGCCGAGTAAATTGGTCTCCTCCTCCTCCTCCTCCTCCTCCTCCTCCTCCCCCTCCTCCTCCTCCTCCTAGCTGTCGGTCGGTACCAGGATGGAGAACGGGGCGCCTTCAAAACGC
>CAUYUJ010019098.1:20000-117500 GCA_963575745.1 Prorocentrum cordatum
GGAGCTCTGGCACGATTCAGGATCGCCAAGACCTCACAAGCAGCTTAACTCGTGGCGTTTAAATCCTGAGCACGGTGTTTCGGCACGCTTCAGGACTTGTACACGGTTGTCCCTCAACGGGGCAATTCCCGCAGTGAAAATGCACCCTTGCAGGGGCCTATGGAGAGACGGCTTGGAGGGAGGGTGTCTTCCAACATCGTTCATAAGTCTTGGGGTTGCACTGGTCCTCCTCCTCCTCCTCCTCCTCCTCCTCCTCCTCCTCCTTGTCCTCCTCCTCATCCTCCTCCTCCTCATCCTCTTCCTCATCCTCCTCCTCCTGCTCATCCTCCTCCCTCTCCTCCTCCTGCTCTTCCTCGCCAACACCTCCACCACCACCTTCTTCCTCCTCCTCCTCGTCCTCCTCCTCCTCATCTTCCTCACCATCACCACCACCACCACCATCATCATCAACTATATCATCAGCATCATCAACATAATCATCATCATAATCAGCATCATCATCACCGTCATCATCATCAGCAGCCTCATCAGCATCATCAGCATCATCATCACTACCACCATCACCACCACCATCATCAGCATCATCATCAGCATCATGATCAGCATCGTCATCATCATCATATTCATCAACATCATCATCAACATCAGCATCACCACCCATCACCACCATCATCATCATCGTCGTCACTGACATCGTCATCGGCATCCTCATCATGAGCATCATCAGAAGCAGAAGCAAATATCAGCATCAGCTGCAGCATCACCATCAGCATACTATCATCATCGACATCATCATAATCATCAACATTATCGTCGTCTACATAACGATATCGGAGAAAAAACGAATCATTATCTGTTCAGGGCTACAGGGCTATGGGGCTCTAGAGCTATAGAGCGATAGGGCTATAGGGCTATAGGGCTACGGGGCTATAAGGCTATGGGGCTATAGGGCTATAGGGCTATAGGGCTTTAGGGCTTTAGGGCTGTAGCACCATCACCAGCATTATCATCATCATCATCATCATCATCATCATCATCATCATCATCATCATCATCATCCTCATCCTCATCCTCATCCTCATCCTCATCCTCATCCTCATCAGAATTCGCCTTCCTCGCCTCCTCCTTATCATCGTAATCGTCATCATCAGCGGCAGCCTTCTCATGATCAGTAGCAGCAGCATCACCACAATCAGCATCATCACCAGCACCACCACCATCATCATCAGCACCACCATCATCAACAGCAGCAGCAGCATCCTCGGACCTCTACAGGCGGGCGGGCCCTCCTTGAAGGCGGCGCAGTCGTCCGCATCAATGGAGGCCCTCAGCGCCTCGAGCGCCTGGCTCCGAGGGCCAGGCCGGCGCCGCCCAGGAACGGGGCACCTCGGGCACCTCGGGCGCCTCGGGGCGCCTCCGGGCGCCTCGGGGCGCCTCCGGGCGCCTCAAGGCGCCTCAGGGCGCCCCGGGCGCCTCGGGCACCTCGGGCGCCTCGAGGCGCCCGAGGCGCTCAGGAGCGCCCGAGCAAGACGAAGCCAGGACAAGCAAAAAAAATCGAACCAGGACGAGTCGGGGATCTCTTGGAGCCTGCGGTCCTGGAGGAGGTATCGGGCGGCGCGATCTTATGAGAGCGTTCTGGAAAGCCCTGAGCGATCCGGGGCGCTCTGGAACAGATTGCCTCTGTCGTGGTCCCGCCCAACTGAGCGCCTCGAGCGCCTCCAGCGCGGCCAGGCAGCCTCCTGCGGCTGGTGTCTGTTGCTCCTCCTCCTCCTCCTCCTCCTCCTCCTCCTCCTCCTCCTCCTCCTCCTCCTCCTGCTCCTCCTCCTCCTCCTCCTCCTCCTTTCGTTTCGTCCGACCAAGCGAGGACCAGCCGTCAAGAATCCCCTCACGCCGTGTCAAGTCGGCCGAAGACAAATAATGACAGCAGTACGGCAGACCTCCTCGGAGCCTGCTTGCCAGACGGGTGTCTGCCTCCCACGGCTGATACCTGCCGTGGCGGCGTGGGCGTTAGCTTCTGACACCGCATGGGTCGCTCGAGTTTGAGCAATCTCAGGTATCCGACAGCGGAGGTGGCTCAAGATTGGCCTGGTTTACGGGGAAACTAAATGGTACCAATACCGCTAACCCCCAGACCTCTCCTGGGGTGCCTTCTGACCAGGGTTTCGAAGCGAATCCAACGGTGGCGACGAAGGCCTCCAAGGAGGCCCAAAAGGGGGAAACCGAGGAAAAGGTAGCGGTATGGGTACTGTTTCCATCTTTGAACTCAGGCCGCGACCTTCCACCTTGAGCGCCCGCGCCAACGTCGCCACCGCATCGGCGCGGCGCGAACCTGCCACATCTGGGGAGCCCTTTGGGCCTGGTGCACGAGATCCTGTGGCACGACTCCGAAGCGGCGCATATAGATGAATTTTCGGCAGCGAGCGAGAGGGAAAGCAAGAAGGAGAAAGCCTTCTCAGAAGACCGCAGGACTTCTCAGAAGCCCTCGCGCTTTCTGAAAAATGTGCTGTGTCTTCGGGAGAAGGCTAAGGAAACTTCTCGGAAGGCCAGATGACTTCCGAGCCTTCTGAGAAGGTTTTCTCCCTCTCACTTCCCACCTGGGCTCGCCGGCGAATGATGGCGGTGAATTGTCAGCGCAGCGTTAAGCACGTCGTCCGTCGTCCTCGTCGTTGTGACCGTAGTCGTCGTCGTCGCTGACGTCGTGCCCGTCCTCCTCTTCCTCTCGCAGAATGTTGGCACCAGGATCCCAGAGACGGCTGGGTGCGAATCGGGAACGCATGTGTGAACGGCCACCGAAACACATGGGTGGGCGCGACGCCATGAGCGGCTGCCAAAAGTATTACAAAAGGCCGAACGTCGACCACAAACGGAAGGGGAACAGCTACTTACGCTCGGGTATGACTAGACTGCGCTGCGCTGGATGGCGCGGCGTAGCGTCACATACCATGTTCTGCCGTACAGTGATGTTGCGCGCGGGTTTTTCCATAAACTCGCCTAACAGTACTTCTACTTCGTGGCTCCTACCTCTTGCCTAAGTAAATGGGCCTGGCTGGCGGTCTGGCGGATCCGTGCTCGCAGTCGCCGCCTCGTCGCCGCCCGTCGTCTCGGCCTGGCTGGCGGTCTGGCGGCTCCGCGTTCGCCGTCGCAGCCCCGTCGTCGCCGTCGCCGCGCCGTCGCCGCCTCGCACAGTGTGCTCCGCATAGATTGCACCGCAAAGATTACACCACATACACTGCACCACACAGAATGCATCGCATGTCTTCGCCACATGGATTGCACCACATAGATTGCATGTCGTAGATCGCACCACATCGATTGCACACCAAGATTGTACAACACAGATCGCACCACACATGCTGCACCACGTAGCTTGCACCATATAGTTTTGCACCACATAGATTGCTCCACGTAGATTGCCCAAACTACAGTGCACCATATATCTATATATACTGCACAACATAGATCGCACGACGGATTGCACAGCGAAGACCGTAACATAGATCGAACCACAAAGGTTGCAGCACCTAGATAGCCCCGCAAAGGTTGTACCACATAGACTGCACCACATGTATTGCTTCGCATAGGTTGCACAACGTCGGCAAGAAGCACACTGCTTGGGGTCCACGCTAGATAACATGTTTGTCATCACTGTCGACACCCGCATCGCTGCATCAACCATCATGGCCAACGTCATATGCTCGATACGTATAAAATAACACCGGTTGCAAAAATGACAATAACTCGTAGTAACAACCCGCTGGAAACACGGATTATCCCAGCTGTCCTTGCCATGCTGATGCCGTCAATGCTTCAATAAATCAAAGACGGCGCCTCCTTCTCTACGTTCACCAGCACTGACGCGATGGCGGCCTGGATACAGCTGCGTCCGCCCGCTCCCTCATAAACAAGTTCATATCACACGTCCTGATTTCCCTGTGCCATTACATCGCCCTTCACTGCCTCCCTGGTCGAATGTGGGATTCATCTGTCGCCTCCCCAACACCACCACACTTCTCCCTGGGACGCGCCCGTGAGTCTAGCCAATGGAACGCGATGGGGGGCGCCCTCAAACCGAAACGGCTTTTATGCGCAACGCCTTGGCAGAGCACCAACATACAGTCTTCCTCTGCCGGCCAAGTAACATCACTGCTGCGAGTGCAACAAAAGGATGACTCCGAACGAACTCCTCCCAGCCTTGTGGACGAAAGGCACGCAAGAGACCCGTGCCCGAGCCGGCACACAAAGAGCCGACTGGGGCCTGAGGTATGGAAGAGGCGCACGGCCCAATGCGTAGGCGCAGCACGGCGGTGCAGCAAGCGCGCGGGCCGGCGGGCGCGCCAAGGCGGGGCGTGCAGCCGCACAGTGGGAGCAAACACTGCGCACTCTGGGTTTATTAATAAGCGTGGGGGGGTACCCCCCAACGGGGGTCGACCTCGCATCGTCGTCGCGCCGCGAAGGGGGTCGGAGCGCCTTCGGCGCGCGGTGGCTGCCCGCGACGGGGGTCGATGCGGGGCTGTCGGCGGGGGTGACGCCCCCCCGACGCTTAGTACTCAAAACTCGGAGCCGGCAGGTGCAACAACAAGGTCCCGAGGGAGAGAGCCGGCTGACGGAGACTTGCGCCTAAAGCCAACAGAGCAAGGCAGAAAAGAGCGGCGGCCGAGGCAGCGCGCCAGACGAGGCGGCGGCAGAGCGAGGAGGGGCCAGGAAACGAGGAGAGACGAGAGAGAATGACGACCATCACGCGCAAACTTTGTAGAATCGCGGCCCCACGCGCACCGTCGACGCGGGGGAAGTCGGGCGAGCAGACTCGCGCGGCCGGCCCAGGTCGCGCGGCGGAAGAAGTGAGATTCAAGTCAGGGCGAGTCCCACGTACTCTCGGGAGCGAGCCGTCGGAGAGAAGGGGAGAGAAGCAGGAGCGAACATGCACAGCTGAAGGGACGCGAAGGCGCAGTCCGCCTCTGCACCAAGACCAACGCCGCCGAGAGAGGCACGTCCTGATTATCCCTGCTCCCCCTGGCCATCCCCCTTCTCTTTTCACCGACCACTCTCCTCTGTTCCTCCTTTTCCTTCCCCCCTCCTCCTCCTCCTCCTCCTCCTCCTCCTCCTCCTCCTCCTCATCTTCCTCCTCCTCCTTCTCCTCCTCCTCATCCTCCTCCTCCTTATCATCATCATCATCATCATCATCATCATCATCATCATCATCATCATCATCATCATCAGCAGCAGCAGCATCATCATCACAATCATCATCATCATCATCATCATCATCATCATCATCATCATCATCATCATCGTCGTCGTCATCAGCATCATCATCATCATCATCATCATCATCATCATCATCATCATCATCATCATCATCATCATCATCATCCGCATCATCCTCATCATCCTCATCATCCTCATCCTCATCATCATCATCATCAGCAGCAGTTCCAATCCAGGTTTCCTCACCCTCTTCGTCTTCATGTTCACCCTCATTGTCCACCACTGCGTCCTTCACATCTCACTCCTTCCTACATCATTACTATGTTTCCCCTTCGTTCCCACTTCTTCTCTTATACTTGTGCGAACTCTCGCGAGACGCTCTAGGGCGGTCTTGGGCCCATCTCGGACGGCCTCGGGGGCGATCTTGGGGCCTCTGCGAAGTTCGGGGCCCTATTGAAGCCTTGCAGGGCTGCCTTCGGGCCATCTTGCACCGTCTTTGGGCCCCATGGGCGTTCTCGGGGGGCTCTTCGGAGCCTTGGGGCTGATTCGGAAGCCGTTTGAGCTGGTGCGGGGGTGATATTGGCGCAGTCTTGGACCTGTCTGGGGTGTCTCTTGAACCATCTTGGCAGCAATTTGGGGCCATCCTGGGCCGTCTTGATTCTCTCTTCGGAGGCCCTGTTGGAGCCACCTTGAGCCGACAAACAAGGGAGTCCAAAAACATTGTACAAAATGCAATCGACTGGTTTGGGCTGTCTGAGCACTCCTTTGAAAATCTGAAGCACCCCTTTAAACCTCGCAGGCCGTCCCTTCCAGCCCCTGGTGCTCTGATGGGGGGCCCCAATCCGACCTTCGAAGACCAAGAGGCCCCTTACTTGGCCGCAACAAATATGCCCTTGAAAACGCGCAAGAGCCGCTCCCAAAATACCCCCTAGCCAACGCCAGTACGCAATCAAGTTGCGGGATTTGCATCCCGCCAGGGATTCATGGGAACGCTATTTTCTGTGGGTGGAATGCTTCATTTCCTGAACTGAATCGGCATCACTATACTACATCGGGGGGCTGGATCCCGCCCAGAACACGCAAGACGGATGTCTTGCTAGGCTTCTAGGGGGTGAGAGCGGGGGGGTAAAGGTGGTAACGCATCCTGAACCATCTCCCCTCTCGGGGCCGCTGTCGCAGGATGAACATGTTCGCAGGTATTGTATGCACTCTGGCGAAGTGACAGAAATCCAAGGAACTTTCGTAACACCGATGCGAAGGTCCTAGAAACCCCCATTAGGCCCCAAATGGCCCCAGCAGGCCCCCAAGAGGCCTCAGGATACATGGGGCCCAGTTTGGAAGGAGAGAGGGGAAAGAGTCTTTGAACAAGAAAGTACGCAACACACATCCTGACCTCGCACCCGCTCTCCTGATGCCGCATTTCGTACCGATCTCCCCTGCCCCCACCAGCAGGCCTCCTGAGAGGCCGCTGCCTGAGCACGCTGCCGCAGCCGCTCTGAGCCGTGGAACCTGCGGTCACTCGAGCTTGAAACGACGGAAGCGAATAGCAGCGAAAGAGTCATAGCACTTGCAACCACTGGGACTGAATATCATGTAGCAGTGCGACATTTCAGCCGTCCAGCGCTCAACCGCCAACCACGGCTGGATGAGATACACCTGTGCCCAAGAATGCGTAGAAAGAACCGATACCTAATGATACTCGATACCGTTGACTCTGGATAAGCAGCGACTGGACAAGAAGATAAAAATGACAGAACCAATATCGGTAAAATAAACAAATCCGATCTCAAGCCCCACCACGCATGCCCAAACAACGCACGCACCACCAGATCCGCTTGCGTGCGCCAGCTCACGTGCCAAGGCCTCATGTGGCCATAGCCACGCACCCATCATCGATTCTACTTGTGCGCGTCAGTGTACGCACGAGTGGCACGGGAGGCCAAGGGCTTGACACTACCGAACCCGTGTGCGCACACCACTCCGCACACGAAGGCCACGAGCAGTCAGTCGGCAGGCAGCAGGCACAATCAAATCACACGTACACAAGCCACGCTACAAACATGAACACGCACCGCTGGTGTCAACTTTGCATACGACAGCCGCACCAGCCACGAGAATCTGCGGACTGCGCACTGCAGAAGCCGCATTTTAAAAACCCAACACGCACTCCAGCCTGCACACGAGAGCCTCGAGGGGTCAAGTCAGGGCACGACCGAATCAACTTTTGCGCATGCGCAAAGGACAAGAAGAATCATCTCCCGTGCACCAATGAAACAGTAGAACAAGCATGCCAACTCACGGGCTTTACACCACCACGTGTGCAAGCCGCCCGCCCAACATGCATTGGCCACGCGCAACGACGAAGCATGCACACGTCGACCATATGTTTGCGCACCGCTCACGACAGAGAAGCCTGGGGCCGGCTTGGGGGCGAGGACGAACCACGACTATGAACGCGAGGAGGGCCAGGGGGGAGGCTTACGGGGGGGAGGACGAGCCGCAGCGACGAACGCAAAGGGCACCAGGGGGGAAGCCCTGGAGGAAGCCCCGGGTACACGAACAAAACTAGGTTCCGCGGCCCAGGAGGAGAGGCCGAGGGAAGCCAAAGGGGGGAAGCCCCAAGGAGGCTAAGAAGGGAGGACGAACCACCACGACGACGAACGCGAGAAGGGCAAGGTGGTGGGCCTTCGGGGCAGTCCAGGGGGAGGACGAATCACGACGACGAGCGAAAATGAAGGGTTCCGCGGCCCAGCGGAGAGGGCCAGAGGGGTGCCAGCAAGGCAGTCTCGGGGGAGGCTGAAAAGGGAGGACGAACTACGACGACAAACGAAAACAAAGAGTTCCGCGGCCCAAGAGGCGCTCCGAGGGGAGTCAAGGGGGAAGCCCCAAAGGAGAAGACCAGGGAGGACGACGAACCACGACGACGACCTACAACGAAGAGGACCAGCGCAGGTCACGACGACACGACGCACGAACAAAATGATGTCGACTCCACGACGGTTGCGACTCACTCAACGCGCGGAAACTATCACACAATAGGAGGGCGACCAAAAATCACGCACCGTCAATCTAAATTCCAGCGCGAAGGCATCCCAGCGCCGGAGAGTCCCCCGGGCCAGCGCCCAAGCACGAACCAATGTACTTCGCACCGCCTGCCTTAACGCATGCGTGTATGAGGCAAGGAAAACAACAAAGCGCATTCGGTTGCGGAGCGGTCAACCGTGTGCGCCAGGACCCTAAGCTTCACAACGCACCTACAACCGCAAAACCGGTCATTTGTTAACGTTCCTGGAGCGTGTCAACATTTCTTTCAAGGTATATACGGCGCGGGCGCAGACAGGCTGTTTGACGCCTGCAAGCAACTGCAAAAATATTACAAAACGACAAATCACTTCGATACAGCACTAAACTGTTTTTACGAATGCGAATGTTAGATGAAGCCCTCGTTGCGGGAAACCGTACAAACGCATCCGAATACAATTTCAAATGGTTGATTGGGTACGCTGCACAATAATGTTCGACCAGCCCCCGTGACTTGTTCAACTGAAACTATCCGATTTAGCCAATTGAGCTCTACCTGTGCTATCCGACTTGTTCGGATGTTCACAAATGCCCGTGCTAAAAAATTGATTGAACTATAACATTCACGAATTACCTCTTGTTCGAAACATATGATACAACGCCACCACCACTGAGATTTACGAAGAGAATTCAACAAAAAAGTCTGTTTAATGAAAATTGAACGAATCACACTATGATGTTCTTTAACTGGTATTTCAAATTGATTCAAACCGAATGTAACTTTGATATATATATATATATATATATATATATAAAAATATATATATATACATACATACATACATACATACATGCTCCGTGACAACACCTCGGCGCAGGCCGCTCGAACTTGCGGCGTGTCCCGAAAGGCCTTTTTCTAAGCGTTTCCCATTACGCGTGCCCGGAACCTCTCCAGAAAGTCCTTTGGAAACTCTCTCCAGGTCCTTCCAGTGTTCTTCCCACGCCCTGCGGGCGCCCTGCAATACCAGGGTTCCAAAGCTCGTGCGGGCCTCCTTGCGGGCGCCCCTGCGGGCGCCCCTGAAGGCGCCCTGCTATTCCACGATAGCTCGTGGAGAGCTAAGAGGGTTCCAGATGAAGAACCGGAGCCGCAAGGTAGCCCCAAAAATCGTTCTGCCGTCGGTCCAGGCTCCCTGGAACAGGCCGCCCGAACTCATAGCGTGTCCTAAAAAGCCTTTTCGAAGCGTTTCCCAATACGCATGCCCGGAACCTCTCCAGAAAGTCCTTCGGAAGCTCTCTCCAGGTCCTTCCAAACTTTTTCGACGGGCAACTCCGCGCCCTTCAGGCGCCCTGCTATTCCGGTTTCGAATTTCAATATGGAAGATGAGTGTACCATGATGTTTCTCGATGCCGATTCTGGATATGTTCGTTTCTTCCACTGTCGCGATCTGGTAACTCGTGCAGTCCCAAACCCGACGCAATCTACTGGGCGCAAGAGTAAACCGTCAACCAAACTTATCGCTTGTGAAATGTGAAGCTTTCCAAGCACAGACGTCTCTACAAATAATCGCAAAAACGATGTTCCCAAATCAGAGCTTGCATTCGTATGGTTAGATTAACTGCGTCGCCGATTTCAACGGCCCGCCCGGACGGACGCCTGGGTGCCCCAATATGGCCCGTTAACCGAATGACCCTACAGCCCTATAGCCCTGCACCCCAATACCTATAGCGCTCTAGCCCTCCCTCTACCTTCCTAGCCCTCTGACCCTTGCCCTCTAGCGCTCAAGCCTTCAGCCCACTAACCCTATCTCTGGCCCTAGACCCTAACACCCCCAAAAGGAAAATATGATTGGAGCTTCTCTCCACCATCATTATTTCACCGTCCGGGCACGAAAACTACATCACAAACGCACGAATCACAATAGATTGCGACGCATACCCTGCTACGCGGACGAAAGGAGAACAGAGCGGGGGGGAAGGACAAAAAGAAAAGGCAAAAAAGAGGGGGGAAAAGAAGGAGAGATGCAGAATGATATTACTTTCTTCATAAATAAAAACGAAATTCAATCCTTACTCTCTCGCGAGCATGAACCAAGCCCGCGATTTGCACAGTTTTTTCGTAGCGACTCCAAATCTCGATATGTCTAAATGTGTATTTCGCTGGAGCAAAAGCGGTTCTTCCACCCCTCAAAAGAAATGCGGCGTCACTGAGATGGAACTGATCAAGCCTGTTGATCGCCTCTATCGAGGCTAGAAAACGGTTTGGTTTACATATTGCGGTTTATGTGTGGCAACAATGCGTATTATAAAGTTTCCAGGTCATAATTCAAGTACGACACGAACGTGAATGGTCTCAAGGCTCGATGTTTTCCAAACAATTTGAGCACTGCAACTGTTTGGAAACATCACGCTGCCCACTGACAACAGTAGCGGTCAAACAACGAACATGTAAAGCGTCGGACACGATAACGTTGCGCAACTCGGCTAAGAAATCAAATTCCAAACCTCTCGAGACTCTAGAACAATGCTTTCGATATTGCTAATCAATTCGCGCGCTTTATAATTCTGCACCTGCCTTAGATTTCAATATCCAAATCGCAATTCAAACGCAATGCCGAGAACGTAAGATATCTGCCATAACTCAAATCTAGACTGATTTGTTTTATACACTCTACGCAAATACGTTCCATGCGACTGGGTCGTGCAATATGACAAGAATTGTGTACACGAATAAACCTGCAAACCAAAACAAAATTCCAAATTGTGTAAAAATTCTAGTAGCTGGAAAACCAATCTCCTGGGGCTCTTGACTGCCAAACCAAGTCGTTCTGAGCGAGCCACGCAATCTGCCCCGAGACATGGGAAAAGCATTTGGGACGGAAAAAAAAGCGAAAATGAGCCGGAAAAAATGTAAAAACACTTCGAACAACCTCGGCCGCCGTCCGAGAAAGTAAATAGAGGTGTGGAAAATACCGGCCAAACATCGCCTTAAGCCACACCCGGCCGGAGAAAAAAAAAAAGTGGTGAAGCGCGCTAGGCGCCGCACCACACACCACCGCACCACCAACCGGAGAAAGGGGCGGGGATGATCATCATCAAAGACTTGGTTGTTGAAATGGCTGTCTGGAGCCTCTTTCTTTTTTTTCTATGCTAGGCATAATTTGCTCTCACAATCACGCCAGAAACCATAGGAGCCAGGCAAGACCGTGGCTCCGCAGGAGGGCGCAAGAGAAAAAAAAAAAAAATCACTGTACGCAAGACGCCCGGCAAAACCAAGGCGACGAGGCAGGTGAAGCAAAAAACACCTAAGTGAACCGAGAAGCACGACAAGCAAAAGAAGAGGAGGAGAAGGCCGATGAAAAAACGGACGGAGCTGCACGAGTGAAATCTCTGAGCGCAGAAAAAAAAAATCGACAGAGATTCGACCCCTCAAGTTCCGGGTGCACGGCAAGGCTCGACCCGGCTGCAGGCTCCTTCAAAACGTGGGAATACACGTACCGAGGCGAGGAAGAGAGAAAGAAGGATCAGCCGCGCCAGTCCCGGCAGCGTTTCGAAGGGTGGTGCGCTGGCACTCTGGTCGAAAAAAGCGAAGGCCAGACGGGCGAACGCGGCGCGAAGTCTATGTGCAATGCCGATAAAAAAAATTGGAAGTCATGCACAGACTCCGCCGTTACAATGAAATCTGGGAGCAAGTTGTATATTTTTTTTTTTTTTTTTTATATATTTTTTTTTTGTTTTTTTTATTTTTTTTTTTTATCAGCCTCGATCACAACACAACTCCTCACCTCGTGCCAACTCAGCAGAGCGGCAGAAAGGCCGCTCGAAGAGTTGCAACACGCTTCGCGCGGCAATCGACGAGAGCGGAAGGAAGAAGAGGAGGAAGGGAGGAGAACGCGGAAGGAGAGGAGGAAATGCAACAAAAGCGCCAGCTGATTTCGGACGCCACTCTAGGGGGGCCTCCACCCCCGGAGGGCCAACAGAGGGTGAAAAGCCATTGGTCCGCGCCAGTCGAAGGTTTTTTCCCACCCGTGCTGGCCGAGCCTGAGGCGGTGACACAGCAGCTCCTGCAGGCACCGCTGGAAGTCGTGAACGCTGCGCTGCTGGACAACGCTGTCTGGAAGAATGTTATAGACTCGCACTGCGCCGAGTGCGGAACGGATTAGGTAGTCTGGAGCACGGATGTCGCAAGGGTCGATCAAATGATGGCGGTGGCGACGAGAGGCACGCCTGGGAGGAAGCGAAGAGTCCAAAGCGAAGAAAGTCGAGAACATAGGGGGCCCGATGCCTAGCACCGTCCTGTGTATCAGACCGAGAACAGCAATATCACGACGAGACGCTAGAGGCGCGAGGGAGTACTGCAACAGAGCAGCAGCCGGAGACACTCCCAAGGCTGACAAGAACCGCTGTTGAACAGAATCTATTAAGCCAAGGACCGACGTGGAAGCGTGACTGAGAGCAGCAGTGCGGTATTCGATATAAGAGAGCACGTGACTTTTATATAATAAAATCATTTCGCGCACTGAATAAAAACGCCGCGAGTGCAGGAGCGACGTCGTGCGCCAGCCTGCTTCGCACGCGCATGCCTGGGCCGCCTCGTGCATGAGTAATTTACAATCAAACACGACGCCAAGCAGCTTAAAGTTTTCGCCGGCCGGCCTGCTCGCAGACATGATGTGCATACTTTCTTTGGAGCTGTCGAAGCAAACTCCGTTTGCTTTTCCCCAAGTGTGCAGCTTCTGCTGACATACAGTCATCAGCACGAATACTTCGTCGTCAGTGAGGTCTGTGTCTACCAAGCGGAAAGCATTTAAATCATCAGCGAACACGATCTCTTGAAAACCGCTGTCTTCTATCGGATCCTGGGCATTGTAAAATGTAAAATGTAATTCAGCGTGCCGATTGCAGAGTGTAAAATGTAATCCAGCGACACAAAGCTGGGCTCTTCCACATGACGAGGCTGACGGGGGCGAGCAAGGCGAGGAAGAGTAACGGAAGAAACGGGAGAAGACGGAAAGACCCACACCCAGCACTGTCCTGTGGAAAACTCAAAACGTGCGCTTTAAAAAGCCCAAGCAACTCTCAATCCGTGTGGTATCGCCTGGAGCGCAAGATGGCGAAAACACGCCAACTGGCGTCGGAAACACACTCGGTTATGGCTTCGTGCATCAAAAATTGAGGGTCAAATCTGATCCCGAAGATCTTAAAAGACCGCCGGCCGGCTCGCCGTCGCCGCCGCCGTGCTCATCTGAACCGGGTCAAAAGGGGCGCGCAAGAGGTGGCGCCAATCGTCGCTTCGACAAACGGAAACCCGTCATGGCATCTTATCGCCTGGCCGCCGCGCCATCTAAATCTAGATTTAAATAATTACGTCTACTGCCACATCATTTAAATCTGCCTTAAATCCCTGTCCTTAGGAAATGCTGAGGATCTGGCCCGCTCTCGTTTTTAGTCCCGCAAAAGGTCAAATCTTGATTTGAACCGCTCCCATTTTTAGCCCCAGACAGGTCAGACTCCTGATTTGGACCGCTCCAAATTTTAGCACGGAAACGATCATTGTTTTTTTGGTTTTCATATCAATCCTTTGTAACGCGATTATCTTCATCAAGTCACATCGAACATAAAAACTTGTATTAAGGGTGCACCGAAACGGCAAGCCAGCGGCGCAAAAGAACAAGGGAAAAAAACAAAAAAAAAAAAAAAACAAGAGAACGAGAGGACGAGGAAAAAAAAACAAAGAAAGAGAAAAAAAAAGAGAGAGATACAACGAAAAAAAAGGAGACTACAACAAAAAACCGACAACAATAAAAATGAACGAGATAAAAAAAAAGAAAACAAAGGGCCCTGAAACACCATGTCGCTAATTTCAAGGGTTCTAGGAAAGGCACCTGCGACGATGACGCGAACGGAAAGAACCTGCAGCCAACCGGCAAATACATTGCATGAACGAGTCGGAGGATCGAAACCACACAACTTCGACAGAAATCGTTCGAATTACGCTCTTTCGAAACCGCCGGCAAGTATGAAAAGTCTTAACAAGGAACTGCATAAAAAAAATAAGGAATCGCATCTGTGGCGTCATATCTTCGATTGCATGCAATCGAAATAGCCCGAACAAAAGCGAGAAACGCGAGATAAAAAAATAGAAAACAATAAGTGTAGCACACTTGGACAATTATGAAAGCAAATTGATACTCTGTACGTTTTCGGGATGCATTTTATCCTTTCCATAAAAGATAAATATGATGCAATTGCCAATAAAAAAGGCCAAACTTCGAATCTGAAATAGAAAACACGAGAAAAAGAGGACAAACGAGAGTAACAAACAAAACTTTACAAGACGAGCAAAATGCCGTCTAGACCGGTGGTGAAATCCCTGCTTTAATGGTTGAACACAAACCTTGCATGTCTGACAAGTACGAAAAAAAAAAAATCTGATTAACTGGAGCTTGCTGCACCACCGCAAGAAAACTAAATTCCGTAACATTGCAACATGTGAACGATCCTTAAAAGACAACGCAAAAACATCACGGCGAAAAACGGGCAACGAAAACTAAAAAAACTTTTGAGCTCTCAAACAAAGGAAAAACACCCCGAACCGCGATACCGAAAAAAATAAAACAACACTGCAATGTCAAAAAACGGATGGGAATTTATCGCTTCATGCGTTCAAAAAAATGCTTCATATACATACTGAAACGCTTCAAATTCAAAAATAAAACTGCCAACACATGCAAAACGTAACACAAACAATCTGTTTTAAATCATGAAACAAACACAACCATGCTGCTTCGGTACTTTTCTGTTGCACCGGATAATATTTCTGAGTCACGACGAATTATTAACGTTAAATCCTCTTGGAAAATTATCTTCGAACAACAGAAATTGTATAGAGAAAACCTAACTGTTCCAAGGAAACGACAACAATTTGCGAATGATACGGGAACACAGTTGAAATAACACCATAACTCACAACATTCTGCATTAGGAAAAACAAAAACTGGTAAAATAAATATTGCGACGCCTTTCTCTCTTTCAAACCAATGACTCTCCGAAAAAATGGTTTGACTTAATCGAATACCTAAAGCATATTAAAACATCAAACATATTACTGCAAAACTCTCTGGCCGATCACCTCTGAAAATAATTCCAACTTTACTTGGCAACCACGAAGCATGTCAAAAGATCTTTTCGATAACAAACTGTAGCTTTTAATATACACATTTACCGGTATTTCAATTTTGCTCTCATTCTTTCGTTTTTCTGTTTCTCACTTCTTCTTATTCTTCTTTTTCTTGTGACTCGCAATTTATTTTCTTGTTTTCTGATTTCAGAATGTTGGCTCTTGATCGAATCCTCTTTTCTTCTTTTTCTTTCTTGATTCTTGTCGACGGTCGACTTTGATTCTGAATATATTTATTTAGAATCTCGATCTGAATGGTCGATTATGCTTCGACTAATAAAATAGATTCATTCACTGTTTTTATATCACCTAAATCAACACGCGCTCCCAGATTCATTTAAATCCACATTTTCATGATTATATATAATATATTATATATATATATATATATATATATATATATTATAGCACACACACACCACACACGCACGCACAGAGACACACAAACACACACACACACACACACACACACACACACACACACAGACACACAGACACAGACACAGACACAAACACACACACACCACACACACACACACAATACATACATACATACATATATATATAATATATATATTATATATATATATATATATATATATTATATATATATATATATCATAGTCTTTTTTTTTTTTTTTTTTTTTTTTTTTTTTGTTTTTTTTTTTTTTTTTTTTTTTATATTTTTATATTGTCTTATTATGCTTGTTATTATTATTTTTTCTATTATATATATATATATATATATATATATATATATATATAAATATTATATATATATTATATATATATATAAATATGACATACACGCACACACACACACACACGCGCACACACACACACACGTATGTATGTATATATATATATATATATATATTATATACGTGTGCGTGTGTATATGTATATGGTGTTGTGTGATTTGATGCGGGATGATGTGAACTAAGTCTCGGGGGGAGTGTGTGTGTATATGTATGTATGTAAGTGTATATATATATATATATAATATATATATATATCTGTGTATATATATACGCACACACACAATATATATATATATATATAATATATATATATATATATGTATATATATATGTATATATATATATACACACACACATCAGTGTCATTGGATTCTACTTTGGTTCTTCCTTTCAATCTAGATTTCGGTGATCGAACACTGTCGATTCACTACATACATTCATCAAAATCTAGATTTAATTAAGTTCCATACACTTCATCTACCTGCATCAAGTAAATCTATATGTAACTGATTTCCATACACCGCATCTATCCTCATCTTTGAAATCTAAATCCCACCAGCCCTGTGGGCGTCTTCCCCTTCGGGGGGGGGCTTACCTCTCCCCCTACCCCCTCCCCACTGACCTGGGCAAAAGGGGCGGGGAGCGGTCAGAACGTCCAAAACGGCCTCGGCGAGGAAACCAACATCTTTGATTTTACTATGGTTTTGGCCCCCATTTTGGCCTTCTGAGGGGGCGGCGCTAATTCGAGCTCCCCTCTTCTTTCCTCGATTTCTTCCACGATGGCCGCAAGAGGCCCCCAGGATGCCCCAGGAGGCCGCAGGATGGCACCAAAATGGCCCCAAGAGACACCCCAAGAGGCCCCCAGGAGGCTCCCAATAGACCCCCAAGAGGCCCCAAGAGACCCCCCAGAGGCACCCAAGGTGCTCCCAGAGGCATTTTTTATTATGGTTTGGGCATCATTTTGGCCTTCTGAGGGGGCAAAGATGGCCCCAAGAAGCGCCCAGGAGGCCTCCAAAGGCCCCAAGATGGCCCCAAGAGGCCCCAAGAGGCCCCCCAGGAGGCCCCAAAGAGGATCCCGAACGGCCCACAGAGGCCCCCCCCCGAGGCACCTAAGACGCCGAAAAGCCCCTCAGGACGACCCTCTACTCGCCTGGGCGTCGTTTCTGGACGGGCTGGTGGGGATACGCGAAGCGTCTAGAATGTAAATGCTTTCCATACACATCAGCGGCCTCATCATTTATATCTAGATTTCAATGAATTCCATATTCATCAACTACCTCATCATTTACACCTAGATGGTTTCCATACACCTCACCTGTCCTCAACGTCCTCGAAAAAACCGAGCCCTGAACAACCTCGAGAATCCGAGCCCTGAAGGACCTCGAAAATCACAGCTGTGAGTGACCTCGAAATCCCGAGCCCTAAGCGACCTCGAAAATCCGAGCCCTGAGCGACCTCGAAAATCCGAACCCTTAACGACCTCGAACATCTCAGCCCTAAGCGACCTCGAAAATCTCAGCCCTGAGCAACCTCGAGAACGCGAGCCCTGAGTGACCTCGAATATGTATCGTGCTCTTTTTCAGAGGATGGTACTGAATGGGCCGATATTTCAAATGAGCACGGTGCAAATAATTGCTGGAATTTACTTTGGACATGGAGGAAGCCAAAATTTAACCCGGAACATGTTTTAGTATGTCAAAGCCTGGGTGGTCATTTGTATTGCATATATTACCACCATGTGGTTCAAGATGACCATAATCAGACTCATGTTCGTTTCCATTATCTGACTCACCATAGGTGATTTGCTCAGCCCTGGGCGACCTCGAAAATCTGAGCCCTGAACGACCTCGAAAACCCGAGCCCTGAACGACCTCGGGCATCTCAGCTCTGAACGACCTCGAAAATTCAAGCCCTGAGCGGCCTCGAAAATCAGAGCCCTGAGCGACCTCCAAAATCCGAGCCCCGAACGACGCCGAACATCTCAACTTTGAGCGACCTCGAACATCAGAGCCCTAAGCGACCTCGAAAATCCGAACCCTGAACGACCTCGAAAATCTGAGCCCTGAGCGACCTCGAAAATCCGAGCTCTAAGCGACCTCGAACATCTCAGCCTTGAGCAACCTCGGAAATCTTAGCTCTGAGCTACCTCGGAAATCCGAGCCCTGAGCGACCTCGAAAATCTCAGGCCCGAACGAACTCGAAAATTCAAGCCCTGAGCGGCCGCGAAAATTCGAGCCCTGAACCACCTCGGCAATCCCAGTCCTGAGCGACCTCGAAAGTGCGAGCCCTGACCTCGAACATTCCCCCATCGACCTCGAAATCTGAGCTCTGAGCTATCTCGAACCCTAAGCTGCCTCGAACATCTGCTGATAGCCCCTGCAATCCCACCAGCCCTCTGGGCGTAGGTGGTTTAGGGAGTTTCCTCTTCCATCTTCCCTCCTTCCCCTTCGGGGAGGGGTTTACCCCTCCCCCTAACCTCCTCCCCTGGACTTGGAAGGGGGGGGGAAAAGGGGGGCGCTGGTAGTTAGAGCGTCCAAAACGGCGTCGGCGAGGAAACCCCATTTTGGCCTCTTGGGGGGGCAAGGCTAATTAACTCCACCCTCTTCTTTGATCGATCTCCCCCAAAATGGCCCCAAGAGGCGCCCAGGAGGCCCCAAGAGGCTTCCAAAATGCCTCCAAGAGGCCCCAAGAGGCCGCCATGAGGCCCCAAGAAACCCCCAAGAGGCTCCAAGAGGCTCCCAGGATGGTTCCAAGAGGCCTCCAAGAAGCTCCAACAGGCCGCCGTGAAGCTCCAAGAGACCCCCAAGAGGCCCCAAGAGGCCTCCAACAGGCCCCCAATAGCCCACCAAGAAAATCCCAAGCGGCCTCAAGAACCCCCCCCGAAACACCCAAGACGCCCCAAAGCCCATATTGGCCGCCAAGGGACCCCCAAGAAACCCGAAGAGGCTTCCAACAGGCTCCCAAGAGGCATCCGAGCGGCATTCAACCATCCACCCAACGTCATCATTCTCCTCATCCCTCCTTCGCTCGCTTCCTCGCCAACCCCCTCATCTATCCATCTGGCCTCCTTTTCTGCCTCATCCTTTGCGCGGATCGGCTGTCCCTCTCGTTGCTCCCCCACTTCCCTGATCGCTTCAACTTGCCTGGACATCGTTTCTGGATGGGCTGGTGGGGATACGCGAAGCGTCAAGAATTTCTCCTTTCGGCACTAACCACAAGCATCTGTATTCTGAGGATATCTACCAAACTCAGGGTCGAAATGTTGCAATATATGGATGATATGGAAACTGTATGCAACAAAAAACCGAACAAATGGATGCAATTAGCTACCCATCAGAACGCGTAGCTAAACTGTCGGCAATTTCGCCAGCCAGTCTCACTCGACCACGCTTCCTCTTTGCGTGCAACTCTTGCACTTCTCTGTGCAACTGAGGATCGTGCTCCGTTGCAGCTAATTCGTGCTCGTTTGCAAAATCTTCGAAGCGTGACTGCTCTAATCGCGAAGGATCTAGTCGCGGTTCCAGCACGACAGGCGGCTGCATACTTGCAAAACTAGAATCGCGCTTACGACGCAACAAAAACTTTGCAGACGGAGCTCCAACCGATTCAACATTAGAAACACCACCTAATTTTGGAACCGAATGCAGCACAAAACCGGGCTCCAAATCTACACGTGCATCTGCTAATAGCGCGGTCGCATCAACATTAAATTCTCCATGATGAACTACTACTACTTCGGGTTTCCACCAAAGAATGGGTAATAAACTCGGGAGGATTTATAACAGGAGGGAACACAGACGTGCCTGATACGACACGAATGGGTCGCAACGTTAAATGTGCGATGGCAGTCAACGTTAAATGATCCCCCAACTGCCTGGCTTGCGCATATGACTTATATAAGCTTTCACATTCAAAAATGCTCCAACAGCGAATCCTGCAAATAACTCAGGGAACTGCTCGAAATAATCGCACAAATGCCATCTCAAATCGTTTGGTGTCGACTGCTGTCCTAATATTTTCGCAATGGCTTCAAATTGACTGTCGCTTTCACCTGGAATTTCTATGCGCTTCAACTTGTGAACACGAAGGCGCTGATCAAGAATGCGAATACTCTCCTGATACCGCTTTTCGTTCGCACGGTACTCTTCCAGACTTGCTTAAATTACCTGCTTCAACTGATCATTATAACTCTGCTTCTGCGCATTCTGAAATGTGAATCCCAGCGATTTGAAAACAAATCTTTCAATGTGTGCCTTTGACTCCGCGTGCCATCTGTGCATGCTGCTTACAATACTTACCATTAACACGCTCCCGCAAACATCTTCCTTTAACTGTTTTGGCCATGCAATACTTGTCGCCATCTGTAAACTTAAACTTGGAATTCAGAAGCGGCTGATCTGTCGGAGTAGCAGCGCTAAATGGAAGTTCCCCCTCAAAACTGAAACTTCCACAACTTTCCGATTTCTCATCAAAAGGCTTCACCGACGCATTTTTCAACTTCAGTGGGGGCGGCCCGAGCATTGCTGTAATGTCAACTGTCATTTTTGGTTTTGCCTTTGCTTTTTTCTGCTTTCCACCGCGCCCCCCCCAAACAAAACAAAACCAGGAAGGCACCAAGAGGGCTCCAAGAGAACCCCGGGATAACCCTAATATGGTTCCAAGTTCCGAAACGCACGCGAGTATAATATACAAATCAGTGCGGCAGCCATTACGAGTCATCGAACAACCCCTCACCCCTCATCGAAGCACCATCGTCGCTTGCACGAATTTCCATCTTAAGCTTAAATGCGGGAAGTTCTTTGTGGTCCTTGTTTTCCCGAAGACGGCTGCGCAACTGCATGCGTCCTGCCGCCCCTGATTCACCGACTCCCCTGCTGATCGTTTCTGGATGGGCTGGTGGGGATACGCGAAGCGTTAAGTCGAATCGTTGAAAATCTATTGTGAATCCTGCGCGCGCGTGCTCAAATCCGTCGTCTCCAACCCCATGAAAGCGATCTGCCGATTTGCAATGTCCACTGCGTTCATCATGGACGTGCACCGCTACAAAAAAAACCAGACGAAAGACCCGACCATATGCAAGTGTGAGTACCGCAAATGTGATTCACTTTTTCGGTGGTGATCCCTGTGGGGCAACGAACCGTGCTAGGGGTGTGCCGAAATCGGTGGCGTGGTACACAACGCGAACGAACCTAACAACAACATGCGGACTGCGCCACGGGGACCTTCGGTGGGGCTCCATATGGGGCCACGAAGCGCTGTGCTGGATGAGGGAAACGCATGCGGACTGCGCCACGGGGACCTTCGGTGGAGTTCCCTATGGGGCCACGAAGCGTGTGAGGGGTGTGCCGAAATTAATGGTGGGGGCGCATGCGAACTGTGCCACCGGGACCTTCGGCGGAGCTCCTATGGGGCCACGAAGCGTATGAGGGGTGTGCCGGAATGAATGGCGGGGACGCGTGCCTGTGCCACTGGGACCTTCGGCGGAACTCCTATGGGGCCACGAAGCGTGTGAGGGGTGTGCCGACATGAATGGCAGGGACGCATACGAAGTGTGCCACTGGGACCTTCGGCGGAGCTCCTATGGGACCACGAACCGTGTGAGGGGTGTGCCGAAATCAGTGGCGGGGACGCATGCGAACTGTGCCACTGGGACCTTCGGCGGAGCTCCTATGGGGCCACGAAACGTGTGAGGGGTGTGCCGAACTGAATGGCGGGGACGCATGCGAACTGTGCCACCGGGAGCTTCGGCGGACCTCCTATTGGGCCACGAAGCGTGTGAGGGGTGTGCCGAAATTAATGGCGCGGACGCATGCGAAGTGTGCCACTGGGACCTTCGTCGGAGCTCCTATGGGGCCACGAAGCGTGTGAGGGGTGTGCCGAAATGAGTGGCGGGGGCGCATGCGAACTGTGCCACTGGGACCTTCGGCGGAGCTCCTATGGGGCCACGAAGCGTGTGAAGGGTGTGCCGACATGAAT
The DNA here is from genome assembly GCA_963575745.1 of Prorocentrum cordatum. NCBI lineage: Eukaryota > Dinophyceae > Prorocentrales > Prorocentraceae > Prorocentrum > Prorocentrum cordatum. The sequence goes on from CAUYUJ010019098.1 coordinate 42,141, forward strand.
GGCGGGGACGCATGCGAAATGTGCCGCCGGGACCTTCGGCGGAGCTCTTATGGGGCCACGAAACGTGTGAGGGGTGTGCCGGAATGAATGGCGGGGGCGCACGCGAACTGTGCCACTGGGACTTTCGGCGGAGCTCCTATGGGGCCACGAAGCGTCTGAGGAGTGTGCCGAAGTGAATGGCGGGGACGCAAGCGAACTGTGCCACTGGAACCTTCGGCGGAGCTCCTGTGGGGCCACGAAACGTGTGAGGGGTGTGCCGACATGAGGAAAGGGGACGCGTGCGAACTGTGCCACTGGGACCTTCGGCGGAGCTCCTATGGGGCCACGAAGCGTGTCAGGGGTGTGCCGAAATGAGAAAAGGGGACGCGTGCGAACTGTGCCACTGGGACCTTCGGCGGAGCTCCTATGGGGCTACGAAACGTGTGAGGGGTGTGCCGACATGAATGGCGGGGGCGCATGCGAAGTGTGCCACCGGGACCTTCGGCGGAACTCCTATGGGCCACGAACCGTGTGAGGGGTGTGCCGAAGTGAGTGGGGGGGACGCATGCGAAGTGTGCCACTGGAACCTTCGGCGGAGCTCCTGTGGGCCACGAACCGTGTGAGGGGTGTGCCGAAGTGAGTGGCGGGGACGCATGCGAAGTGTGCCACTGGGAGCTTCGGCGGAGCTCCTATGGGGCCACGAAACATGTGAGGGGTGTGCCGAAATTAATTGCGGGGACGCATGCGAACTGTGCCACTGGGACCTTCGGCGGAGCTCCTATGGGGCCACGAAGCGTGTGAGGGGTGTGCCGACATGAGTGGCGGGGACGCATGCGAACTGTGCCACTGGGACCTTCGGCGGAGCTCTCATGGGGCCACGAAACGTGTGAGGGGTGTGCCGAACTGAATGGCGGGGGCGCGTGCGAACTGTGCCACCGGGACCTTCGGCGGAGCTCCTATGGGGCCACGAAGCGTGTGAGGGGTGTGCCGAAATCGTGATGCTGATGTGATGATGATGATGATGATGATGATGATGATGATGATGATGATGATGATGATGATGATGATGATGATGATGATTGATGATGATGATGATGATGATGATGATGATGATGATGATGATGATGATGATGATGATGATGATGATAATGATGATGATGATGATGATGATGATGATGATGATGATGATGATGATGATGAGAGGAGGGGAGGATGGAGGCATGAGGAACGCTGGGCGGCGTCTCTTCAAAACGAAGACCCAACACCACAAGATGGTTTGGAAAAACCTTATAATCAGATCGTGCACGCTCGACAAGCCTGAAAGCGCCCGCGAAAATCGCGCAGATCGTCACGAATTGGGCCAACCGCCTCGGAGGTGGCCGTTTGGTCTATTGGCGCGGCCTCGTCTCCGTATCTGATACCAGGTTTCGTGGCATTATCATTTTTGCCCGCGCTGTCTAAATCACCCTTAGTGGACGATGCTGCCATCGATTCTTGAATCTGGACTCGCATACCCATAACAAGATCCGAAATAAACGGAGGATGCAAGGTCGACGGGCGAAGCTGGAGCTGCTCCGACCCGCACCTCGTTTCGGCACACCCCTCGCACCTTTTGTGGTTCCAAAGACGGCGCGATGACAGGCAGTATTCTTACCTCGAAACCCCCAGAGCGCTTACCAAACGGTCCCATCAAACGATTTTGGAACTTTGGAGACCCCACTCGTCCGAAACATCTTCGATGAACGACCCGAGTTCCCAAACCATACGGTGACCCCGAATTCTGATTCACCTTCACACGGTGTGGTCACGGAGCTCCTTGTGGGGCCACTGAATGTGTGAGTGTTGTGCCGAAGCGAGGTTGGCGCCCACATGCGGGTTGTGCCATTGGTGCTTTAGCTGGAGCTCGTTACGGGACCACGAAACATATGAGGGGTGTACCGAAACGGGTGTGCCTCCCACATGCGGGCTGCGCCATTGGGACCTTGGGTGGAAATTGCCATGGGGCCACGAAACGTGCGGCACTTTGAGGCCCACAACGTTTTTCTGCACGACATGATCTCGCACGTTGGGCTTTCGCACCCTGGTTGGGTTCCACACGGCAGGGCCCCGTCTCGCACGATGAGGGCGCTTATGCAAATGAGGTCCTGTACGGCAAGGTCTGAGACGAAGAAATGGCTCACGACAAAGTCCTGCAGAAAAATGTGCCGCAACAGGCTTCCCCGCACGACAGGTCTCCTCAATATAGGAACCCATACGACAAAATTCCACGCGGCAGAGTCCCACATCCTATATGATCAGACGGCACGGTCCCAGACGAGATGGGCACATGTGGATCCCAGAAACCCAAGGATATCCGAATGCCACAACATGATCCTAATCAACTTCGGACGCGTCCCCACATTGGCCATGGGTTGTCTGTCTGGCCTGCTTTCAACTTTCGTTGTGGAACGCGTCATTTCTCGGCTTCGACGCTGTTCGCGATTCCTTTCCAAAAGAAATCGCCCCAGAATTCGAAATGTGATGCGCTGCTTCGGAAGCTCGAAACGTCAGTGATGACTAACATGTGCATTGTTTGGGGTGATCTGTCATGTCATTTGACTGGTGCCACGCTTGCTTTTGTTTCACTCAGCTCCTCCCTCCTGTTTCCAACAGAAAGTCGACGACTATGACTTTCTGAGCTTCTGGGAACACCGGAAACATCATGAATTCATACTTGATCGTCTGAGTCGGATGTGAAACAGTTTGGTATTGACTTGAATCGCGCTCCAGCAAGGCTTTGATCGAGTGCGGATAGCCAGGGATCAGGGGCACACCCACCATCAGAAATAATACATCGTGGAATTAATTCTCGGCAGAGACCTCAAGCAACCGCTAGCTTGATGGTGTATTTTTGGATAATGCATGCATATATGTCTGCTTGTGTAGGTGTGTTTCAATGGTTTGCCCGCCCGTAGCCCGACTGGACCTTGCACCTGCTTCGGCTCGCCTGCGCCCGCTGACGGGAAAACTCCAATGATTTGCCAGATTGCTTCGAACGGCAGACATCCTGCCCACGTCCTCATCGCACACAATCGGACATTGTACATTACGCGCAAGAAACGTCCGGGTGCAACGAACCGCTATCCTTCTATGACCCTGTGCTCAGGAAGCGCTGTCCCCATGGGCTAATAATTGGGCTCCGGATGTGTTGCAACTCGCGGCGCAAACAAAAACCACAATCGCACACGTATCGAACGCGGCCCGCGTTCCTGTTGCTTTCACCCGAATGGGCAATGGCGTTCGTTTTCCGTACACCGCAGATAATCTCCGCAATTGCAAGCCGGATCTTTCAACCAATGAAGTGCATTCATGTCGGGTACGAAACTGCCGAAGTAGAATGACGCGATCAAGCACCACAACGAAACCAATATTGACGAACATATGGTCAAATCCCACCAGCCCTCCAGGGCGTGAGTGGCTTAGGGAGTGTCCTTTTCCAACCTCTTTTCTTCCCCTTCGGGGAGGGGTTTCCCCTCCCCCTCCCCCCTGGACCTGGACGGAAGGTTCCATGAGGAGTTGGAGCGTCCAAGACGGCTTCGGCGAGACGGCAAACATAATTGTTTTTACTGAAGTTTTGGGCCCCTTTTTTGGGGGCTCAAGTTTGGGACCCCTTCTTTTGTGATCAAGTAATCTCTTCCAAGATAGCCCCGCGTCCAGGAGGCCCCCAGAGGCTCAAGAGGTCCCCAAGAGGCTTCCGAGAGAACCCCAAGATGCCCTACAAGGCTATCCTGAGGCACCTAAGACCCTCCACGAGGCCCCTATGACCGCAAAGAGGCCCCAAAGACGCCCAAATACGACCCCAAGAGACTCTCAAGAGACATCCGAAGAGAGACCGAGAGATATCCAAGAGGCCTCTGGCATTTCAGCTCGCCCTCCTCCTCCTCTTTCTCATCCGTCTGTTCCTCCTCCCTCCCTCCTCCCTTCTCCACCTCCCTCTCCCCCTCCTCCTCCGATTCCTCCTCCATCCTCCCCCTCTTGGGGTACGGCGGCTCCCCAACCCTTTGTTCCACTGCGTGCTTCTCCACATCCCTGATCAGGGCAACTCGCCTAGGCATCGCTTCTGGATGGGCTGGTGGGGTTACGCAAAACGTCTGGAATCTTGATGCTCGTATCGTAGAAATTGCAAGGATACGGTTCGGGCAAGTGGAATAATACAAACCGTTACGTCCAAACCGTCGGAATATTAACAATTTCATGCGCAATGCTAGTCCGCATGCAATCACGACGCGCAATAATTGCGAATCGCTACGCGGCGCATCCGCATCAACATACTCTGGAAATTAACGGCGCGTTCAACTACCGTACCCGGGTGTATCTGGAGCGGCTCTGGCACAGCGTATCGTCAGCATTCACCAGTGGTTACGCGCGGCTGGGAGCAACATCTCGCGGCTGGGAAATTGTGCGAGGCAAGCAGTACAACAAGAAGTGGCTGACGTCATCCTTTATTCTTCCCGATTCCCCTCCCCGTCTACCTCCCCCTCCTTCATATCGCATTCCCACTCCTCCTTTCCATCCTTTACCCCTTCAACTCTTTCACTCCCCGTCCCATTCCTGGCTCCCTCCTCCGTTGTCGTCGTCGTCGTCCTCCTCCTCCTCCTCCTTCCCCTCCTCCTCCTCCTCCTCCTCCTGCCTCTCCTACTCTTCTTCGTCCGCCTCTCTCTCGCTCTCTTTCCCTTCGTCTGCCTTCCCCTTCCCCCCGCTCCTCATCTTCCTGCTCCTAGTCGTACAAATGGGCAGCGAAGGGAGTGCAGGCGCAAGGGGCAGCTTCGGCAGCACAATGCCTCGCTCCAGGAACACCTCGACTCTATCGAGGGCAAATTCCAGGTCCTCATGGATCAAACTCTTCAGAAGCAATACGAACAACAACTGGGCAAATACCTCTTGCATGCCTGGGCTTCCCGGAAAAGCTTGCGAAGCACGAGCAGAAGTTCAAAGCCGGGCTGACTATCGGTCGTGGCTCAGGCCGAGCGGCAACTGGACGGGCTGCAGTCGCATGCCAGGGCCATGGCAGAAAGGCTCGAGCAGCAGGCGAAGAAGCTCGAGGAGGCCCGCGTATACCAAAGACATAATAGCATCGCCTCCATCCGGTTGTCGCCGCAGAAGCTTGAGGAGGTGGAGTAGGCCTTGCGCTTCATGGGCAAGAGAACGCATCTCTTGGAACTTATACAGAAAACTCCCTGATTGGCGCAAGGCGGGATGTTCGACACGTGGTGCCAAGAGACTCCGAAACAATGCTTATAGCCCAGACTTGTCGTCACGGGTATTACAAACCACGAAGAAATTATGCAGAGGCTGAAGAGGCCTAGACTCTTGTCAATGACGGTCTATCAACATTTCCAGGCTTGCTAGAGAAGCTGGCCCGCCCGCAATTCATTCCAGGAGGAAGCGCGGAAGAGGAACGTTATTGGATTGTGCAGTTTCGTCAGAGTGTAAAGCTCCGTACCCATCCCATAACACTCGTCTTATCCCCTTCCTCCTCCTCCTCCTCCTCCTCCAAATCCGTGCTGCATGGAGCCAAGTCTGCGCAGCTACCAGAAGGGGTGGACTGGGATACCGTCGGGTGGGGTGACGGACCGCTTAATTTCAACGAGGGCCCAGGCGAAGACGGGAAGATCCTAGAGACGCGATCCTCAAGCTACAGCAAGCGGACGAACAAGCCCTGATCTCGTTCGTCGTTCTCGATCTCTCTCGCTTCCCCTTGAGTCCAGCGAAACTGTTGACACCCACTGTCAGCGGCGCAAGCTACTTGGCATCTCCTAGCGCATCCTGCTGTCAGCCTTTGCTGGTGCAAGAACGCGCAAACATGGATGTTGTCGTCTAGGAGACCTCTCTGACTTCGGGGGAGTGTCAGGATGGTCACGGGGGACTACAAGGAAGGACGGGCGCATGCTTCAATTAAGCAGTGCACTTTTCGCCAAGAGCTGGCAGACCCTGGGAGTCAAGTACCCCCAACGAAGCGAAGGTTAAGGCCTTCTCGTTGTCGTCCTCCTCCTCCTCCTCCTCCTTCTTCTCATGCCCCTTCTGCCCCTCCTGCCTCTCCCTTTCCTCCTCCCCTTCCCATTCTTCCCCTGTCACCCTTCTCCTCCCATCATTCTTCGTCCTCGCCATCTCCATTCTCCTGCTTTTTCTCCTCCTTGTTCCCATCGCCTTCGTCCTACCCCCCTCCTCCTCGCCCTCCTCTTCCCGTGTCTCCTGCCCTCCACTCTCCTCCCGTTTGTTCCTTCTGCTTCTCCTCCGTCTTGCGTGCTCGTCCTCCCCGCGCATCTTCCTCCTCCTTCTCCTTCCCCTCCTCCGTCCTCACTGCTCCTCCTCCTCCTCCTCCTCCTCCTCCTCCTCCTCTACCTCCTCTTCCTCCTCCTCCTCCTCCTCCCTGCCCTCCTCTTTTTCCTCTCCGTCCTCGTCCTTCTACTCCTCCTCCTCTCCCCCCTCCCTCAAGCTCCGACTCCCTATCCCCCTCCCCCTCCTCCGCATACCCCTTGACCTCCCCAACCCCTCCCCCTCCCCCTCCCCTCCCTTCCTCCTCCTCCTCCTCCTCCTCCTCCTCCTCCTCCTTCCGCCTCCTCCTCCTCGTCCTCCTCCGCCTCCCCCGCCCCCGCCCCCTCCCCCTCCCTTTCCTCCCCCTTCACCCTCCCCTTCCTCCCCTTTCCCTCCTCTTCCTCCTGCTCCTCCTCCTCCTCCTCCTCCTCCTCCCCTCCTCCTCCTCCTCCTCCTCCTCCTCCTCTCTCTTCCTCCCTGCCCCCAAGTCCCCGGTCCCCCTTCCCCTCTTCCTCTTCCTCTTCACTTTCCTCCTGCTACATATCCTAACGAGTATGCTTCTTCCTCCCCCTCCTCCTCCGCCTCCTCCTCCTAACGAAGTGCGGCCTGGCGGCCCCAGCGCGCAGCACAAGCGTGTCTCTGGAAAGCACCACCTTCCGCGGGCGAGTGGACATGCTGGGCCTCCCTCCTTCTTGCCTCCTCCTCGCTTTCCCCGTCCTGTCAACAAACACTAGGGATCGTGCTCCGGCGAATCTAATTCCCCCTGCTTCAGGTCAAGTCAAGCCTACCGTGCACTGCGCAACACACTGGCTGTATGTGGGACGCCCCGCTGCTCCCGTTCTGATTCCACTCAGCGGTTGAGGCGGCGACCCAGTCCTACTCCTTGTGACCACTGGCTTCCTCTCGCACTCGCCGCGTCTGGGAAGGGAAGGAACGATCGGAGACTGAAATTCATGGGGGCAACTGTAGACTAAGCTCCACCACCGAGCCGCTGGGCACGGAGTGGGCGGGTCCCCAAGTCCTTTGCCTAATCCCTTACGCACTCCTGAGGAGTCTTCAAGGGGCTGGACTCGAACTTGCCAAATCTTCAGGGGTTTCTCACATCTTCTCGCGCTACTTTTTAGGGCCCAATAAGGTCCCAAGAGGCCCCGAGTCGGTCCAAGAAGGCCCCCCGAGTCGCCGAACGATCGCACCAAGACGCCCAAGATTGTCCCAAAATGCCTGCAAGACGCCCCAGGAGAGCCCCGCTTTCCCAAGAGGGCCCCAAGAGGCCGAACTCAAGGACTTCCCACACTTTTTTGTTAAAACAATGGAGAGATCTAGAATAATCGACAGATTTTTCGGTTCTCGACTTTTCGAGCTCCCGACGCTCCAAGACGGTCCAAGAGGCCCCCAGGTTCGCCCCGAGAGGGCCCAAAAGGCCCCCAGTGGGGCTCTAACATGGCCTCTAAGGGGGCTCCAAGACGGCCCCAGAGAGGCCGAAGATGGCCCACGAGCAAAGGCAACCCCAAGAGGGGCCCAAGAAAGGGAACACGAACCGAAAAAACGAGCCTTCCGCCCAAAGAGGCCCCCAAGAGGCCCCAACATGTCACCCAAGAGGTCTCAAAACGGCTCCCAAGAAATCCCCGAGAGGCCTCCCGCGACATCCCAACGAACATCCTAGAGGCATATGACCAACAACCCGGGCACGGTGGCGGGATGGGCCGAAGGCCCTTCGATAGGACGAGTGCGAGAAATGCTCCTGACAGTAGGGTTAGGTCGGGCATGTCCCCCTACAGGCGGATTTTGGGCTAAGAATAAAAATGAGCGAACATACCCCTAAATAATCAAAAACGATAGAACAATCGTCTCCAGACTATCTTTTTGACTATGTCTGAATCTTCCTCCTGTTGAGGGACAGGCACGACTTCACAGGAGGGCGCAAGGAGAAGTGGATCATGCCTACTGCATGCGAACACGTGTGCCTCGAGGAACACTGGTGCAAGACAACTGCTGTCGCTGCCGGCAGCAACAGCTGACGCTGCCACTCCAACGGCGACACGCTGGCGCCTGCAGCGCCCCTCCTCGATGCTACCCGCCTCGGCGACGCTTCGATCGCGCAAAACTTCTGTCTCAGGGCTGCCCAGCATAGCCCTCTGTGTCAACACATTTGATACGGCATAACCTTTCGGAGGTCCGCGCGGATTTCTTGGATCGGCGCTGCACCTGGGGCGGCGCCTGAGGCGCCGCCAGGGGGGTCAAGCGCAGATCCAGGAAATCCGCGCGGACCGCCGACAGTTCATGTTTATGCAATTCCTTCTTCTTCGACCAATCTGGACCCAACCTGGACTGGGCACCTTTTGTCGGGAGCGGCCAAGAGAGGGGCGTCCAGGTGGGGGGGACGCATATCATGGCCGGCGGCCTGTCCGCGGCCCAGGGGGGCAAAGACGCGGTGAAATGAGAAGAAGCGCCGTGAAATCTGAGGGGATATCATGGCCCCCGCCATGATACAAGCCTCGGAACAAATTAGCGAACACTCATGCCACATTCATCCGTCAACGCCTCCCCCTCCCCCCAATGTTCAAAGTTGGCGGTGGGTCTGATGAGATGCACTTCGACCGCAGTCTCCCCCCGCGCGTGCCAACATTGAGTTTGGGGGGGAGGGGGAGTGTTCAGTAATTGTTTCCCTCTACCGTATCCCCCCCCCCAGTCACCACCCCCCTCTTGGCCGCCCCCCGATCCTGAGCCCCAGCTCCAGGTCGCAACCAGCAGAGATGCGCGCCTCCCACGGCGGGCCCTGGACGCCGCGTGCCCGCCCTCGCCGTCTGCCAGAGGCCGCCGCTGCCGCCGCTCGGGCGGGAGGCCGCCCGCCTCCGTTCCTTCGCCCGCCTGCGCAGTCCGCCCTCTTCGAGGACGCGCCCTCGTGGCTTCGGGCGCGTGGAGTTCGCCGGCGGCCCCGTCTCCGTGCCGCATCGGCGCGCCCCGCCGCCCCACTGGGCGGCACTGGCCTCGCGCTTCGGGGGAGGCTCTCCCCGATCGGTGGTCCTGGCGCCCACGCGCAAGATCCACGGACCCCTGATCGAGATTCGCGTGCGCGCGACCCTTCGCCCGCGCTCTTTCCACAGCCGCTGTTGACTCGCGGACGCCCAAGCGGGCGCGGATTCTTTTCCGCTTGTGCGTGGCCCTCCCGCAAAGCCTTCCGATGCGAGCATATTGACACCCTGACCCATCAACGCCCCTCTAACGGGGACTCCACTAACGGGTATTCTGACCAGTGACCCTGCGAACCCCACCCTCCCCGACGTGGGCAACGCTGCAATGCCAGAAAGAGACCCTAAACTGGCAACTTTCGGCACCTTTCCAGCGTACCCGTTAGTGAGTACCCGTTACGGTACCGCTGAACCCAACGCAAATACTCATTGCCGGAAGGGGGGAAGCGGGGACGGCCTCCGACACGTGCCGAGTCGAACGGATCGAAGATGTGTGGGCAGGTCGGAAGCGCAGGGCGCCTGCTTGCTGGAGTGTACTCCAGTTTTCGTAATAAAAGGGAGGGGGTCACAACCCTCCCAGACCAGAAATTTTAGACCCCTCCAGACCATCCATGAAAGGGTGGCCCTTCGCCCAGACCCCCCGAACCCTCCGAGACAGCCCAAATCAGACCCCCCAAATGTGACCCCCCACTTTATTATGGAATCCAGAGTAGTCGTTTGCTGATCGCATCTAGCACTCTGGAGCTGCTGCTTCACTACGTCGAGACCCGCTCGCACGAAGTGAATGTGGGACTGACGCTGCTGCACTGGCCCTGGTGCTTGTCCTGAATCCAGAAAGCGTTCCTCGTGCCCGCTGTCTCAACATCTCACACTGTGCTCCGCTTGCCTAGCCTGGGAGCCCCTTGAAACTTGTACCTTGAACTCAAGCTTCACAGGAGGCCTTGCGTACTCCTTCTGTGCGCCAGCGCCGTCTCCAGCTGTACCAAGCCGCTGCTGCTGCTGCTGCTTCTTGTCGTCAAATGCGACGCTACCGTCGCACTTTGTACAATCTCCGCCGCGAGGCTGCGGAATGCGTCTCGTGCTGCCGCCTGCAGTGCATAACAGAAGGCCTTGTTTGTGAACTGCGGCTGCAGATTTGACCCGAGGCGTCTGCTCCAGCCCCATGGCTGTCATTGGCTTGCGCCGATGCGTAGGACAGGGGAATGAGGGGGGGACTGGGACGACGGATAAACGTGGGGGGGGGAAGGAGAGAGGAGAGACGGAGACGAGGGGAAAAGAACCGTCTTGAGAGGAAGGGGGGGCGGATGGGGACGGAAGGGGATGAGGGTGGAGAGGGAAAGAAAAGCCGGATTGAGATTTTTTAAAACCTATTCCGGAAACTGGGGGAACACCGGTGTGGCACGGCACCCTGCGGCCTGTACTCCCACCCTTGCAAGAGACAGACACGCTAGTAGCATCGGTGCCCCAAACAGATGCAAATATTTTCCTCTTGGACGGGTGAGACAATACCACTGTTGGCGTGAAAAACGCCCATCACGGACGCTGCTTCGACGGTGCCGCCCCCGGACCCCCCATTTCGCGTTCGCGGCCGTAGTCGGGGTGCAATCATCGGTAATAAAAAACGCCCGAAACTCCACCACCAAAGCAACTCTGTTTTCAACATTGAAATTGGGGGGCACGGGGGTTATGAACACAACAGCGTTGTCCATTATGCCTGGTGGGCGTTTTTTACGCCAACGGCATTGCTTCCATACATATATATATATATATATATATATATGTATCCTCCGTGCGTGACGTACAGACAATTCTACCCCTCTTGTGGGGATGGCCTAGTCGAACACAATTCAAAACTTCACGCGTAGACGGCGTGCAGCGACTATTGCATACGTCGGCAAGGGAAGCCATGCATACAATGCCCGCTGTATGCACACCTGCGTGACCGCATCGCCAACACTAAATCCCCCGTGCGTTGTGCTGGCTATATTTTTTCGTGAAGCGTACAGCGAGTAATTGAAAGCGATTGTGTTCCACTATAACGAACCTGCCACCGCTCGCCTGAGAATGGAGGCGGCCAGGGGAAGCCGTCAACCAAATCTTGACAGAAAGCCTTCCAGGGCAACATACTCAGAATGGCAGAAAAGGACAGCTTTCGCCTGACAGAGAAAGACATCGCCAGCCCATTCTTGACCGATAGATAGGTGTCGAAATAATTGTCGGCCGACTCTTGCCCGAAATGGCCGAGATGGGTATGGAGGACCCAACCTTCCGTCTTGTCGCTGCGGCCCTTGGCCCGCTTCTCCCCCTCGCCGGAGGCATCCGCACAGACGTTGCCGCGGCTCGCGCGCGCTGACCGCCCCGTCGCGCTCCTGAAGCTCGGGGGGCGCCCAAATGTGCACAATGCTTGGGTGACCTCGTCGGCGCCGTTTCCCAACTCCGTGCGGAAACGAGCGCGCGCGGCCGCGAGCGCTGGGCCTCGGCAAGACTCATTCCGGAGCCGTGGGTAAGTGTTCTGCGCGCTGCGCTGAAAAGCGTGCAAAGTCGGCCGCGCTGCCACCAACGAAGCGCATTCTTAGCCTCCACTCCAACGGATCCCGACTGGCGCTCTCGCAGTTCATGGCGTTCCGCCCGCCGGTCACCGTTTCTGGCCGTCTCGATGCACAATGGTGTCACCCAGCGCGTGGCGCAGTAACCGCAAGCGGCTGGCCAACTCTGCGATCAAACGCCCGGGAAATTGTCTGGGGCAGCCGAACTTTGAGAGGGTGCCCGGATAGAGGGGCGCGAGCTCCTCTCGTCTGGATGGCCCCGCCCCAGCCTGCACGAGCCACGCCGGCACCACGAGTGGATGGTGACCCGTCTAGGCGGGCCTGGCCGACCTGAGGCGCTGCAGCACGGCGGCTCAAGATGGCGGCCGAAAATGCACGCGCCGCAGCGCGAGTCCCAGCCGGGCGGTGGAGGGATGAGGCACCAGGCAGGAAGGAGGCCTCGTATTACACGATGCCATGGCTTCGCCGTCTGGGCGGGCTTCAGGGGCTCGAGGTATGCGGTCCAGTCAGGCCTGCCTCTCGGGGTCCTCCCCGGCATGGGCGGCGGGATCGTCCTGCAGCCTCCGCCGCACAGTTCGCACAACCCAGGGGTCCTGCGCCCCCCGTTCCAAACTATGGCCTCTGCGCCGTACGCCCAGTCGTGCCGGAGGAGGGAGGAGAGCTGGAGCGAAAAGGAATGGGGATGGGCAGGACGAGGGACGGCGTTGACGGGGGGCAGCGGAGGGATGATTGGCCTGGCCAGTTTTAGCGCCAGCGTGCGGTCTTCACTTTCCCCTTTTCTATGTTATATATATATATATATATATATATATATATATATATAAATCTCTCTCTCTCTCTCTCCCTCTTTCTCTCTCTCTCTCTATCTTCTCCTCCTCCTTCTTCGCCTACTCCTTTGCCTTCTCCTCCTCCTCCTCCAGCTCCCTCTCTTTTGGCTCGTCTACCTGTCACTCTCACTCTGTTTCGGGCTTTCCGTCCTTCACCACTCTCTGGCAATCCTGCTCACCACCGCCGCCTCTACCGCCGCTGCTGCTGCCGCCGCTGCCGCCGCTGCCGCCGCCGCCCGCCGCCGCCCGCTGCCGTTGCCCGCCGTCGCCATTGCCGCCGCCGTTGTTGTCGTTGTCGTCGTCGTCGTTGTCGTCGTCGTCGTCGTCGTCGATCGCGCTGGCTGCAATGACATCCTCGTCCTCCTCCTCCTCCTCCTCCTGCTCCTCCTCCTCCTGCTCCTCCTCCTCCTGCTCCTCCTCCTCCTCTCTTCAATCCCTCTTTCTTCTCCGCCTGACTGGCGCGCGCGCAGCCGTGGGGGCCCCCAGCCTCGGAGATGATGTCCTTGGAGCCCAGAGGTTCGTCGAGCTCCTCTCGCCAGTTTTGGGAAACAGCGCGCGTTTGTAACTCGGGGGGCCCTCCTTGGCTCCCAGACCGGCCTCTCGAAATCGTCTCAAGCCGAATCGGCGGGGAGGCCAACCTGCAGCCTACAACACAAATTGTTGGTACTTTTTGGCTTCCTGCGTGCACTTCACGCGCCCTCTTGGGCCGTCTTGGGGCCGCCTGGGGCCATCTTGTGGTCGTCTTGGGCCGTTTTTTGGCCCTCTCGGGGCGTCCGCGACCTAGCTAGTCTGGTCGCGATCGAAGCTGCGGCTGAACATATTTCGAAAGATGCAAGAATTCACAATCTTTATACAATTGTGCACGTCAACCCAATATGACGTTTCTTCTTGCCGTGGCATCGCTTCTGGGCGCTGGCGCATCGGCATCTCGAACATCCGCGTGCTGTCTGCAAACGGGCGCGCTCCTCTGACTGACCCTACGTTGTCCTGCCTTGCCTTCCTCGGCCCTGCCAACGGGGATGCGCAGCACCACTTCCCTCCTGGGGTGCGCAAACGTCGTGCGCCCATAGAGGGCGCCGAACACGGAACGAAGGGGCTTTCCTGGCCGCGGCGGGTCCAGGCCACGAATCAGCACCCCTGCCGAGGTATAAGAAGCGGCCCAGAAGCCATTCCCCCTCCTGACCCCAAAGTGGCCCTCATGTCGACGTGCTGAGCGCACCTTCCTCCGCCCTGCTCACGCTCTCGCGCCGCACCACCTCCCTCCTCGAGTGGTGTGGCGTTGCGGCGAGGAGCGCCGCGGTTCGGGCCGCCTCGTTGGCGAGGTGCCACTCCTGGCGGCGCGGGGTCAAGTGAAGACAGGGTCAGATGATGCGAGCAACGTTTTAGGGCCCGCCTCGGGGCCATCTAAGGACCCCTGGGACCCTCAAAAACGACTCTGGATGAAGAGCTGGTCCTGTGGAAAGTCCCGGGTCAAGGAGTCGCTCACCTCAGGACCCCTTTCCTCCATTGCTGGAAAAACTGAAGATCAGGAGGCCAACTGACTGCTTCCGAAACCACGGACAAATAATGTTGGGGGGCGGCACCATCGAGCTTGAATCGGCGATACATCGCCGATAGATCGGCGACAATCTGGAGTCGTCTTGAGCGTTCCTAGGGCGCTCTGGAACCATGCTCCCTGGCCGTAACCAGGGTTGTCCCAAGACAGTTTTCTATGTATATAGGTACTCATTGAATTAGCTCGACTGTATTACACATCTATATACACATACATGTACATGTATATATCAACATGAGCGGGGCAAGAGAAATACCAGAGAAGGGTCGGATAACAATTTGTGGTGGTGAGGGGCGCTGGTCGATTCGGAACGAACGGGGGTCGCAAGTCGCCACAGCCGTGAACCGATCGGGCGCAAGCCCCTGCGACGCCGAGCGATCCGCCGCAAGGGGGAAACAGGCAAGATGGCCTACGGCGAATTCTTGCCTTGACGCGGGCCCTGGCCACTGACACCGCCTGAAACGTTCAGTCTCAAACGAGCTCCGCTCTCGGAGCTGCCCGGAGGCTCTCGATACTGCTTCAGACGCGCGAGGACAGGGTGACAAGCCACCGCAGGGAGAGGCTGGCAGAATGAAGCCAGGACGGCGCGACAGGCGTGGGAGCGAGGGAGGAGGAGGAGTAGAAGGAGTAGAAGGAGTAGGAGTAGGAGGAGGAGAAGGATGAGGAGGAGAAGGAGGAGGAGGAGGAGGGGGCACCGTAGCAACGCGACGAGGAAGGATATACAAAACACGCACACCAAATAATCACACCAGAGAAAAGCTCCCATCAGCGGATGGAGTTTTCCTATGGACTCCACGTCTGTCCTCTTCTTCTCTTTTTGTTTCGCTCCTATCTCTCTCTCTAGATGTATATGTATCTCTCTCTCCTTCGCTCTGTTGTAAATCTTCCACATACATATAATAAGCTGTGTTTACTTGGTATGCCCTCACACCTTGCTATGCACTCCACTGCCCCAGGCCGAATTACTCTTGGCTATATGTATACACACATATATATGTAATCAGTATTTGTTTTTGTGTGTGTGTGTCTCTCTATCTCTCTCTTTTCTCTTTTTCTCTCCATGTATCTCTCTCTTCTTCCTCTACACCTAACGTCGCCCTATGCTCTCTAATTTGTACTCTCCACATGTTCCCCATCCATCTTTCACTATTCTGTCTAATATTGATATCACTTTTCTCCTCTCTCTATCTATCTCTGGCTCACTCCGACCCCTCTGCTCAACTCGGCTCGCAACTCTCTGGCTCCGGTATTCTTTACGAACAAAGACCTAAGCGCTTGGTCACGACCAAGATCCCCCGAATCCCGGAACCTCACGCCGCCAAGAATCCAGAAACAAAAAACCAAAAACCAAAAACCCACCAAACCTTACACTGCCAGGGGCCCCAGAATCGAGAACCGGGAACCTGGGAACCCAGCCGCCCATAGAACAAGGATCCATGGAACCCAACCAACATTACACTGCTGGGAACCCCGGAAGCGAGATCCTAAGAACCCCGACCTTACACTGCTTGGGAAACCAGAAACAAGGAACAAAGAAGCCTAAAACGCGGCTGCCCAGGCCCAGAACCCGGAACCGGTAACCCAGCCGCCAACCGAAATCGGCCCGGGACTTTGGCTAATTCTTTCAGAATCCGCGAGGACCCCTTCAATGCAAACACTGGTTGGGAAATCCCATCGGCCCTTTTTTAGGGCGTAGGTGGTCTAGAGAGCTTTCTTTTCCAACCCCCGTCTTCCCCTTCGGGGAGGGGTTCATCACTGTTCCTTATTAATAACTATACACCCCCTTCTCCCAGGCGACCGGCGTCCAACCAGGAACCATGCTGACACCATGCCGAGCCGCCCCTCATCATCCTTGTCAAAAAAACAATACAAGCCGCAATCTGACTCCACATTTGGAGCATGCGCGGCCAACCCGATGCGGCCCCCCCATCATCCCTGTCAAAAACGATGCAAAGTACACATTGGGGCAAAGTCTTGAGTCATGTTCGTGAGGCCCGCGAACACTTTGTATTGTTTTTGACAGGGACGGCGGGGGTGCTAGCATATTCCCTGCCGTGCGCACGGCTACCATCCCTGACAAAAAGCAATACACCATGCACTTCGCTGCTAAATTTAGATCATGCGCGGCCATCCCGCGATCACTGCCAAATGGTTTTTGACAAAGACGGCGGGGGTGGTGGCGCTTTGCCTGCTGTGCGGTTTTCGACAAGTATGGCGGAGGCCGGCATGTTTCCCGATGAGTGCTGTCACGTGTGCAGGCGCACCTGACGCACTCTGCACGTGCCAGGAACATCGCGCACCTGGCGCGGCTGGAGTGTGCGGCACACCTGGCGCACTCGGAGCACGTGGCGCATCTGGCGCACCAGGAGCGCTTGGCACGCTCGGGCCCCAGGGACGCCTGGCGCGCGTGGCGCCCCTGGCTCGCGTGGCGCACCTCGCCGAAGCGTCGCGCACGTGGGCTCGATTTTGGTTCCCAGTATCTGTCCATCCAAAGCGACCGCTGAACATTCTGAGGCTCGGGTGTGTGTTGGGAGGGCTGGTGGGAGTGAGCTAGACGGCTTGCTATCTGGAGGGCGTCTTGACCCCTCCCCGTACCCCCTCCCCTGGACCTGGAGGGGGCGCCCCGCGAGGTGTCAGAGGGTACTTTTTCGCCCAAGACGGCTCCAAGAGGGCCTCAGAGAGCCCAAGATGACCTCCAAGATGGCTCAAGATAGCCCAAGATGCCTCAAGATGGCTCCCAAGATGCCCCAAGAGGCCCCAATAACGCTCCAAGACGGCCCCAGGTGGCCATGGAGCATCCCCAGGAGGCCGTCAAGAGGCCAACATTCTTCCAAAACCTAAGGCAAAACACTGTTTTTCGCTTTCTCGTCTTTTCGCTTCCGATGGCCTTCCGAGGCCTCAGGATCGCTCCAAGGGGGCCCATGAGGGCTCCAAGAGAGGCCTAAGAGAGCCCCAAGACTGCCCCAAGAGCGCTCCAAGAGACGAATTTAGGCACTCTTGAAGGGCAAGGCTAATTGAGTAACCCCCTTGTTTGATCGATCTCCTCCAAGATAGCTCCAAGAGCGCCCCGAAGGCTCCCAAGAGCGCCCCAAGAGGGCCCCAAGAGGCGCCCAGGCGGCCGCAAGAGGCGCCCAAGGGGCCTCCAAGATGCTTCCAAGAGGCATTCAAGAGGTTTCTGGCTCTTCTGATCGCTCTTTTCCTCCTCCTTCGCCTCCTTCTCCTTCTCCTCCTCCTCCTCCTCCTCATCATCATCATCATCATCCGCTTACTCCTCTTCCCTCCTGCCTCCTCCCCCTCCCCCACCTCCTCCTCCTCCTCCTCCTCTTCCTCCTCGTTCTTTTCCATGTTCTCCTCCTTCCTCCTCCTCCTCGCCCTCCTCCTCGTCCTCGTCCTCCTCCTTCTCCTCCTCCTCTTCCTCCTCTTGCTCCTTCTCCGATTCCTCCTCAATCCTCCCCCTCTTGGGGTACGACGTCTTACCCAACCCTTTATTCCACTGCTGTCTAGTCCACATCCCTGATCAGGTCAACTCGTTTGGGCATCGTTTCTGGATGGGCTGATGAACTTACTTTTTTAGTCAGCGGCCGCAGGCGAGCGCGCCAGCGGCGGGTCCAGTCAAAGCGGGGCACGCAACGACGAATTAATCTAAAGCGACGGGGCGCAACCTCACCAAAAGCGGCGGGGCGGAGCCTCACGCAGCACCTCAGCGGCGGGCCGGCGAGTGGAGGGGGCTGGCTGTAGCTGAATACCAGTACTGCCAGGGTGCACGTATGCAACTGATGAAGTTACGGGAAGCATCTAAGTTTCTTGGTCTGCTAGCAAGTGCCACACGGAGACTTCTTTTTCTTCGAGATCCCCAGACAACTGTTGGTACTCTGGAGGCATCGAGGTCCAGTGCATGACTGTATACCGAACAATGTGCTCCCTAGGCTTCTGATAACACGATACCTTACAGGGTGTGTGTGCTGCGGGAGGACTCAGGAGGAGCAAAAAGCAAAATAACAAAATACGATGGTAAGGAGGAGACATCGGGAGCGGGGGCAGAAGGAGGGAGGCAGAAGGGGGAAGAAGAAGAAGGTGTGAATGGGGATGGGGGGGATGCAGACGCAGGGAGGGGGACGAGGGAGACAAGGGGAAGACAAAGAAAGAGATGCTGCGTGTGGTATGATCCTCCGCTTCCAGGGGCTCGTCCGCGGAGTGAGCCTCCCCGTCTCCCTGCTCAGCCCGGCCGTGGCACACTCTCGCTCAGCTTCCCTCCTGCGGAGAAGAGGTGCTCAGCGAGCGAACCACTGGGTGCTCAGCGAACGCCCTGCAAGAACTCTCGGGCAAAGGACGGCTCCGACCACGACGATGAGCCCGGACCCCCTCGCGTCGACCTTGTCTTTTGCCTCGGCCTCTGGGGGCCCTCACCGGGCCTGGGGACCGTCGAAGAGCGGCTTGGGACACGAGTCGGGGACGGTGTCGAGACTGCTGGGGGTCCCCGTTGGGAAGACATCGCGCACGCGGAAGTCGGGGAAACAGGCTACGCTGGGCATAAAGCCGACGGTGAATCGCAGAAGGAATGGTCGCGAACACAATGTCAACGGCAACGGCAATACAACCAAACCTGCATGGCCCCTGTCGGCCAGGAAGACGACACGTGCAACCGCGTAGGAATCCACATTCCGATGAAACAGAACACGACGTTCCACACATTCGCAATGAGTTTCCTGCTCTCACATGTTTTGTATTTGTTCTAGCTCCTCAGATGCCCAAATACAATAATAACAACCAATATACCTATCTAGCAACACGTGCGCGCGCTTGTATCTTGCGCGCGCGTTCGCATCATCACGTGCAAGATCTGGTATGCGCGCGCACTCACGCACGACAGTGTGCACTCACACGTGCGAACTCGCTGGCATGCATAGATCTACGCGAGTTCGCCTACACGCATGCTGCCTGTGTGCTCGCGCAGTTCTGGGGCTCCTAGCTGACTGCCTCCGCCACGTCGCAGCGCGCGTGGCTGCGACGCCAAGAAATATGCGCGTGCTTCTGTTTTTGCCGCCTATATTCCACTGCTCGCTAGACTCCCGCTCATACTTTGCTCGCCAAGGCACGCCCTGTCCCCACGAAGGGCGTGAAGCAGGAGCTTCCTGGGCGATCGAAATATCAGCCACCGTGCCTCAAGTCCTTGGGGTCCTCAGTCCTGATTCGTTGAATATGCTGAAGGCCTGGACCCCAGACTTACGGACATCTTGGGCTTTGTCGCGTGACCCCGCGTGCCTCTTGAGGCTTCCCGCTAAACTTTTTCGGAGGCCAGATGGCCCAAAGACGGGCCAAGAAGGCCCCGAGGCGCCCCCATGACGGTCCAAGGGGGTTCCAGGACGATCCTAGACGCAAAGATGGCCCGAGGACGGCGTAGGAGACCTCCCAAACACCCCAAGAAGGCTCGAAGAGGCCGCCCAAAAAGACCCCAAGAGGCCAAACCCGTTGACTTTCCAGAGTTTTTGAACATTGTAGCGGTCTCGCCTATTCAAGCTTCCGATGCTCCAAGACAGCCCAGAGGATCCCAAGATCGCCCCAAGAAGGCCCAAGGTGCCCCAAAGGCGACCCAAGAGAGCCCCAAGGGATGCCGAAGAGGGAACATACGACCTTACATGTCGAGCCCTCCGCCGCAAGGTAACCCCCGCGACCGCCAGCAGGCCATCAAGAGGTCCCCCCCAAAAGCCCCAAGAGGCCCCAAAACACCCCAAAACTGCTTCCAACAGGCATCCGGGAGGCCTCCCTAGAGATCCCAACAGGCAGCCAACAGGCCTCTGACGTACAAATGCTTAGTAGTGGGATGGGCCGAAGGCCACTCGGTATTGGCGGTCTGGCCAACAATGTCAGGCATGTGCCGTCGATTAGGCATACGCAGTCCAGTCACGCGCTCATTTCGCTCAGAAGGTGATGATCAACAAGCAACTCGCATGTCTGCGACCGCATGTCTGCGCTGTTTTTGGGGGCGCTGAGACTTCACGTGCCAGACTTTTCCGATAGGGCAGATCATTCGATATCGGCCGCGATTCCGTCCGCTGGCGACATTCGATCTTTAACGCTCGAGCTGGGGTCTCCACCGCGATAACGCGGCGCGAAACTTTTTCCGCCGGATGATACATGATGCTCCTCGATGGTCCTCGCCGAGAAGAAGACTGCACACCCCCGAGCGATGCCAAGGTATCAATAGGTGCCTTCTGCGGTTGTATCAGATTTGTGTTGTTCGATCCGCTGTTGCTTGGCGCGGCGTCCCTGATTGCCGTGCATACCCTGCAGCAACACGTAAGCCTCAATGCCTGGCCGCATGCTCAACAATACATCAACCTGTCTTGCCTTGTTGACAATGAACGGGCGAATCCATCTGCAAATGCAATGCACGTCTTTTTGCGCATTAATGCACAGACGACTGACACTGGTGGATGGGTTTGTGTACAAAGTTGACCGTAACCCATGGAACATGAGACTCCTCAAGGCTTCCAAGAAACAGACATTTTTCTGGTAGATGCTCGCCGTGTAGTAATATCTTTCACCATTTCGCGCGCACACGAAGCAACCATCTGAGTCAAATAATCCAGCTAGGTAAGCAAGAAGTTGGTCTTCACTAGAACAAACAGCCATGAACCTGGTTCTGTACATCTCAGCAGTGGTGTCTGATAGCTCCAGTGCGCGTACGGCGTACAAATCTCCTCTGATCATTCGTCGCGCATCATGTACAGACTGACTGAGACGGCGCCCGCCCTGAGACACAGGAAACAAATGTTGGTGCTGCAGAATCAGTTCGGCTTGGCATTTCTTGATGCACAAACCACTGTCGCAAAGCTCCTGGAGGATGGGAAACACTGCCATGCCACTTACCCGCCAATTATACGTTGGACGCCAATTTGCATGCTTCAGTGCTCCCCCATGATACTCGTGCAAGGTCCCTCCAAAATGATTGTGGAAAGCTCCAATGGACAACCTGTTATCATCCGATATGCTGGCCCCGACTGCCACAACGGGGTATGTGTACCTACCTCTGGAGCACATCATGACACTACCGTCACCGTCAAAAAAACCGCCTCGCCAATGTGGATGAACAATTGTCCCACCGCAATCCGACAGAGAACGATGGCGTCGCCGCAGGAAGCGGCCACAATACCGCATCTTACCAGAAATCCGTGCTTCTCTGACCAAGCTGGCTTCAGCCCACATCGCTTGAGCCCGCGTGACTCGGGGGCAAGATGGCTCGAGCGAAAACAATGGCTTGAGCCAAAATGGCTACGGAATGCGGTGCGAAACTATTGTAGATCCAAGGGCGGCAGGTCGAAACCCACGAACTCAGGAGTTTCGTGTTTGCAGCTCCTGTCTCTGCGGTTTCTCTCTTGCCCCACCCCCCCTTCCCACCTCCCTAGAAGACTCCAGAGCCCACCGCAAGGTCCCCAGAACCTCGCAGAGGGCCCAACAAGCCCCCTCTTCTTTTCACGGTGAACAGAATCCCGAGGGAGACGGGCTCTGAATCCCGAAGGGTATCTGGGGGCTGGTCGTCCAGGGCCGTGGAAAAGACCCGGGAGCCCGAAAATGGTGAACAAAAACTCTGGCCCCCTTCACTTCATGGTGATCCCTCTTCCTCTTCCTCCTCCTCCTCCTCCTCCTCCTCCTCCCTGAGGATGGCCGGTCCGTTTCTCCTGCCCGAGACATCGCGAACCGCCGAGGCCCTGGAAAAGAGAGATCGGCCCGCGGGCCCGTCCCGGAGCGCGCTTCGGCCAGGACTCCGGGAGGAATGCCGCCGTGGCGGCGACAGCCTCCCTGGGAGGCCCAAGAAAGGCAGCAGATGAAGGGGCCCTGGGACACACACATGAATGCACACAAATAACAGGATTCCCCATCTTTTCCCCCATATTTCCTTGGTTTTTGTCTTCCCCCCCACTTCACATAGTTTTCCATATTTTCTGGGGAATCGACGATTAATTGTGTCTGTGTGTTTTTCCCCTCCTGAGCAGAAACGCCCAAACCGACACCGTCGAAGCTCCGAGCTCCCCAACGTCTCTGGAAGTCTGCTGGAGTCCACCAGGGAGGCCCCCGCAGGCCCAAAGGAGCAAAAATGCAAAAACGTCAACAAAAACCTGGGTCGTCGTCGCCGCCGCTGCAGCCGCCGCCGTCGTCGTCGTCGTCGACGTCGTCGACGTCGTCGTCGTCAACGTCATCGTCGCCGCCGTAATCGTCGTCATCGCCGCCGTAGTCGTAATCGTTGTCGCCGTCGTCGCTCGTCTACAGCGTTGTCACATTCTATACCCATATCTGCCTTGGGGTGCATGCCGGCCAGGTTGTCGAGAAGGAAGATGAGGAGGGAGGAAAATGAGGATGAGGATGAGGAGGGAGGGAGGGAGGGATGGAGGGAGGAGGAGGGGGAGGAGGAGAAGGAAGGAAGAAGAAAAGAATGAGGAGGAGGTGGGACATGGGCAGCCCTGGAAACGGCAAGAAGCTGGTGAGAAATCGATCCAAGTGCACGCCAAACTGGCAAACGCCCTGAAAGCAACTGCGCCGACTCTCGTCGGCGCTCGCGGACACCGTTGCCGCACCGGGCCGCCCACCTGGTTGTAGCTCTTCGTGACGAACTGGGTCAGCCGCTCGGCCGGAGAGGCCAGCCAGCCCTGCGGATGCGGCTGCGCACACCCAGGAATGGATCGACCGTCGTCCTCGTCGCCGTCGCCACCGCCGTCGACGCCGTCGTCGTCGCCCTCGCCGCCTCGCCGCCGTCGCCAGCATCGCCGTCGCCGTCGCCGTCGTCGTCGCCGTCGTCGTCGTCGTCGACCTCCTCTATCGAGAAGGCGGGAGAGGCAGGAAAGAGCAGAAGGGAGGATGAGGAAGGCGGATGAGCATGAGGACCAGAGTTATCTCAGCATGCATCAGCGATGTTGCAATTCACTGCAATTCACCCTCCCCCCCGAAGTGCCTCATCATACGTCGCTGTAAGCACTCCTGTTATCCAAGCGAGGGCTTCCTTTTCAGAAAAGCAGTCCTCCATCCGTTTAAGTGTTGCACGCGTTCACGCTTGCGGTCATAACGAATCCGCCACCATGTCGCTAGCTCGTAGTGCAACCACCAGGAATTAGCCTGGACCGCCAATTGGCCAAGACTCTCGGGTGCTCCCGGGCGCTTCTCGCGTGGGCCTCTGGAAGCCAAACCCGCCCAAGCCGATGACTACGTCCCACCAGCGCCAAGAAAAGCTCGAACAGTCTCAACCTTCGGTAGCCCCCCAGGGACCGTGATAGGGGCTCTCTCGGACTGTCTTGGAGGCCCTGGGGGCCAGCCCGCTAGCCCACGAGCCCAGTTTTTGCATGATTTTTGCTTACTTGATCTTTGGATCTCCAGGGCGTCCAAAACGACTCAGGAGGCCCCCAAGACCCGCTCAAGAAGGCCTCCGAGGCCCTCAAGTAGAGACCTCCTCGATGGGGTCCGAGTAGATGGTGTCGGAGGATCGCGCCGCATCGCCGATGCATCGGCGATGCACTGGCGATGCATCGTCGACTTCGGCGATGCATCGGCGACGTCGACGCGAAGCCGATCGGGCTGCACATCGAGCCGCATCGCCGATGCATCGGCGATGCGGCGCGATCCTCCGACCCCATCTACACCGACCCCATCTAGGATTAGGTCGGGCCAGTCCCCCTACAGGAGGATTTTGGGCGAAACATTGAAAATATTCAAAAAGCACTCCAAAAATATTAAAAAAATCGTCCACTAACTATTTTTTTGACTATTTTTGACTTCTTCTCGTGTAGAAGGACAAGCCCGACTTGAATCTAGGAGGTCACGGAAGACCCGCTCAAGAGGGCCTCCGAGGCCCTCGAGAGGGGCCCAGGAGGCCGCCGAGAGGCCCAAAGGGGCCGCGCGGACGGGGCGTGCGGGCGCGCCTCAGGCAGCGGGCGGCCCAGATGCCAAAGAGGGGCGGCGCGGACGCGGCGCGCGCGCGGCCCAGGCCTCCGACGTCATGACTCTTCATGACGTCGACCCCCAGCGGTCTGGACCTCTTCCCCGGGACCAGCTCTCCGTCCTGCATCGTGCTCTGACGGCCCCGGGGCCCCAGTCAGGCCGAGGCCCGAAATACGGAATAAGTCCTCCCGTCGTGACTCTTTCGCAGCGCGAGGGGGTCTGGGGCGCCTCGGGCAGGAGGCTGCCGAGAGGCCACGGAGGGGCGGCGCGCACGGTGCGCGCGCGCGCGCCTTGGGCAGCGTCACCTGCTTCCGCCAGCGCGGCGCCCCGCTGTCCCCCTCGGCCGCCCGCGCGACGAACACCTCGCCGGTGGTGGAGGAGGAGGAGGAGGAGGAGGAGGAGGAGGAGGGAGGAGGAGGATGAGGAGGGGAGGAGGGGGAGGAGGAGGAGGAGGAGGAGGAGGAGGAGGAGGAGGAGGAGGAGGAGTAGGAGGAGGGGGAGGAGGAGGAGGGGGAGGAGGAGGAGGAGGAGGAGGAGGAGGAGGAGGGAGGAGGAGGAGGAGGAGGAGAAGGAGGAGGAGGAGGAGGAGGAGGAGGAGGAGGAGCAGGAGGAGGAGGAGGAAGAGAAGTGATGACAAATACGATTGGATGGAGGAGGACGAGGAGGAGGATGAGGAGCCTTTACCAAATATTTACCAAAACTTCAGTCCTGCCGCTGCCGTGCAGAGGGGACTTGCTGGGCCACTGGGGGCGCCCCCAATGGCCACTCCGTGGTCGGGATGCCCTAGCACGGAAAGCCCGCGCAGCGCCTGACGCCGCGCGCCGGCGCTGCCTCGCCGGCGGGGGGCCTCCCGGGTCGGGTGAGGGCGGTCATCCGGACCCCCTTCCCGCCAAGCCACTTGCAGATGTCCACCGCGTCGCTCAACGACGCAATACCCCAACCTGCCCCTGCGCAGCGCGGCGGAGGGGCCGTGCCGCCTCCGCGCGCGCGCCACCGCGGCCGACAGGGGTGCCCCAAGGGAGAGGCCCCCCGCGGTCGACGGGGGCGCGGTCCCCCAAACCCCCCCGCCGCCCTCTGCATTCTACGGCAAGTCCCTGGCTCTATTCTATCCCGCCGATACAGGCGGCAGGGAGGAGAAGGAGTAGGAGGAGAAGGAGGAAGATGAAGAGGAGGGAAAGGCATCCATTGGTAGCTCTCTGGCGAGGCGCTGCGCGAGACCCGCCATCGCAGACCCAGGAAACGGTGGTGATGCTTGGCGGTGTGCGTTTTCCGGGCAAGATGGCGCGATAGTTGCTCACGATCGTGGGACGGAACCTGCCATCCCCCCGTCTACCTAAGCGCCTCAGTGGTGGTCAAAGGGACATTTCTGTAGAAAGGGAGGTAGATAGCAGGCATAGACTTGGCGGTAATAGCAAACACGTCTTTGGCGGCCCCCCTGGGTCTGTTAGCCCGCCCTTTGGACCGGGACCGAAAGAGGCTCTGGATGTCGTCCCTGGTAGGATCGAGATCGAGATTTAAGACTTGGCACGCACTTCTGTTTGCTGGAATGGCATCGTAAGCATCGGTACTCCCACTACAATATCCCACGACTCCGCACTCGCTGGCCGCAAATTGCCCGAGGAAGCCTCTGTCCTCGGACGCATCATCGGGGAAAAGGTCGACACTTTCATCAAGCTTGATGGGGAGGTTGGGGTCGGCATGCTTCGTCTGCCCCCCACTGGCTCTAGGCTGCTGCCGCATCACGAACCGTTCATGGCGTGTATCACGCCCCTCGATGGTGTCTTGGAGGGAGGTGCTAAGCTCGCTCATGGCCGCCGCGCGGGCGACGCGACGAGCCTTGCGCATGCATTTGTGCGCGCGTCGCAAAAGCACGCTGCTGGATCACATCTTCGAAAAAGATCCGCCTCCGGCCCACAGCATGATGTCACGCGGAACGGGTATGGTAAGAGGCATGGCATCATGAGCCCCAGACTAAGAAAACTGTCCCCGAGGATTGTTGCCACGAGCAACCTCAGAGGGGGAGGCGCGCTGGCCTTGCCAAGCCTTGAGCATGCCACGAGATGTGCCTCCCCACTCCCGACGCGAATGAGCTCGAGGAGGGAAGAGGGGACGGCGGCTGGTCGGCCTTGGGGAAAGCCTCACAGACAGCCTCATGCACGAACAAATGTCGCCGCGCCGTTTGTTCTCGATGTGCCCACGTGGACGACGCCGACACGACGGCGAACCCACGGCAAACCCCGACGCCGGCACCGCGGCACACCCACGGCAAGCCCGCCGCGTCCGAGGCTGGCCGCGGCGCCCTCCCCAAGACGCAAGGCCGCGCGTCGGAACGAACGGCGAGGCGCCAGATCAAGCACGCGCAGGTGCTCCTCGACACCAGCGGCCACCGGAATGCGCCGGCGCTCGAGGGAGCGCTTCTCTTCGCACTCTTGAGCGCAGTCCGAGTCTTTCATGAGCTCGGCCTTGTAGCCCGTGCCGTCCTCGTGCTCGCGGGCCTGCCGCTAGCAGAACGTCAGTCCCACGAGAACGGGCAAGGGGTCGTTTTGGAGCGGAGTGTACCAAGATCACGAACGGCCCCGTGCGCAGAAACAGCACCAGAGAGGGGGGACACTGCTCGCAATGCAATCGATGCTGTGTTTTGGCTCCCTTAGACGCCGTCCACGTGTAGCTGCTCTCGGTTTGAGAGTGGGAGAGGGTGGTGAGAGCGAGGAGGCACGACTCGATGAAGAACTGATCGAAGAGGACACCATTATCGTCCTGGGGTTGGGCGTGATTGCATCTCCTGACAACTTCAGAGACACTGCTGCCCCCTCTGCCGTTGGCGTCAACGAAAGCCGTGGTGACTGGTGACTGTCCACTTAACGCTCAACTGGGCTGTGGTCTGCCATCAGAGGTGGTGAGTGTCCCTGTGGATGTCAGAATGCTGCGGGTGCGCAACCATGATATCAAGCCTGGGGTGGGCCTGAACCCAAGCCCGCCTCACTGCATCGGATTCCGCAAATTTGACAACATCCCTCGGCGAATCGGTGTCCAGAGAGACCATGGCGCCCTGGCATGCACGCATTCCGGCTCGACTACTGCAGGCTTATCCGCATCGCAACAACATGGCATGTGTGGTCTGAGCAGGGCCCTGAAGGAGCTGAAACATCGTCTTTCTGAATGGCCCGCGAGAAAACTCGAAAGCTGGGCGAGGGCTGCTAAAACCGTGGCGGCTAAAACGGCCCTCCCGGAAGGAAAAAGCAACTTCCCGGAATTCGCCGGCCCAACGGGCCAGAGGCGTGCTAAGATCTCCGGTAACTGGTAAACAGTATTTCTGGTTCGCGCGCGCGGGGCGGCCCCTGGGGGTCCCTGGATCAAAAGTACCCCGAGAGGAGCCCAGGACACGCCCGGGACACTCCCCCAGATCCTCCAGGATCGCCCCAAGAGGGCCCCAAGAGGCCCCCAACACAATCCAAGAGAGGTCCGAGACGCCCGAAGATCGCTCCACGGCGCCCAAGATGGCCTCCAGACGGCCCAAGAGGTCTCCAAGATGACCCAACAAGCCTCCAAGATGCCCCAAGAGGCCTCCAGGAGCACTCCCAAGAGGGCCCCAAGAGGCAAAAATCAATGCTTTTTCTTAGGTTTTGGACAGATTTGGGCGTTTCAACCTTTTCGGTTCCCCGACGCCCCTAAACGGCTCAAGAGGCCTCCAAGATCGCCCCAAGAGGGCCCAAGAGGCCCTCAAAAGGGCCCCAAGACGGCCCAAGACGGCTCCAAGACGGCCCCAGAGGCCTCCAAGACGGCCCAAGAGGGCCCCAAGAACGCCCCCAACACGGTCCAAGAGAGGTCCGAGACGCCCGAAGATCGCTCCACGACGCCCAAGATGGCCTCCGGACGGCCCAAGACGTCTCCAAGATGGCCCAAGAAGCCTCCAAGATGCCCCAAGAGGCCTCCAAGAGAACTCCCAAGAGGGCCCCAAGAGGCAAACAAACAATGCTTTCCCATAGGTTTTGGACAGATTTGGGCGTTTTAACCTTTTCGGTTCCCCGACGCCCCTAAACGGCTCAAGAGGCCTCCAAGATCGCCCCAAGAGGGCCCAAGAGGCCCTCAAGAGGGCCCCAAGACGGCCCAAGACGGCTCCAAGACGGCCCCAGAGGCCTCAAGGACGGCCCAAGAGGGCCCCAAGAACGCCCCCAACACGGTCCAAGAGAGGTCAGAGACGCCCGAATATCGCTCCACGACGCCCAAGATGGCCCAAGAAGCCTCCAAGATCCCCAGGAGGTCTCCAAGTGCATTCCCAAGAGGGCCCCAAGAGGCAAACAAACAATGCTTTCCCATAGGTTTTGGACAGATTTGGGCGTTTCAACCTTTTCGGTTCCCCGACGCCCCTAAGCGGCTCAAGAGGCCTCCAAGATCGCCCCAAGAGGGCCCAAGAGACCCCCAAGAGGGCTCCAAGATGGCCCAAGACGGCTCCAAGACGGCCCAAGAGGCCTCCAAGACGGCCCCAAGAACGCTTCAAGAACGCTCCAAAATGGGGTTCACGAGACAGAATTTCGAGCTCTCGGCCCTGAGGCCCCCGGGAGGCCCCAAGAGCCCCCCAAGAGGCCCAAGGGGGCCCCAAAACGCCGCCAAGGAGCCCCAAGAGACCCCCATGAGGCCCCCAAGAAGCCCCTAGGAGGCCCCAAAGAGGCCCCCAAGAGGCTTCAAAGAGGCCCCATAGAGCGCTCGAGGGCCGGCGGAATGAGCGAAGCGATTAAATGAGGCGCGGCACGCGAAACAGTCAACGGGCTTCTTTCCGGAAGGACGAAGACAACTTCCCGAAGGTCGATATCAGCAGCCATGGATTCAGCAGCCCTTGCCCGGCTTCCGAAAAACGGTGTCGAGGAGATCCCGATCGAGGGATGAGGAGGGAGGAGAGGGAAGGAGGAGAGACGAGGGCGAGGAGTGTTGAGAATCGATGTTCGAGGTTGAGATGAGTAAGCGCGCGTCATCGCACGCTCGTGGGCCGCGGCGCCTTCATGCTGCGGAGCGCGCTGCCGCCATGCGCGGGCCTTCCCAGGCAGGGGGCGGACAATCTGATTGCACTTTCCTCAGCTGCTGATGTGCATGGAGAATCCAATCCACCCAAATCCTACCACCTAGGTGGGCGCAAGATCAGCTGACTTCTGGGACGCAAACGTGTCGGACACCCCGAGAAATGGTACAACAAGCGGGATTGCGCCCCGCACGCGGCTGTACATTATCCTCCTCCTCTTCCTCCTCCCCAGACCCATGCCCCCCCCCCCCTGGGTGGGCAAATCGGATTATTGCATCCTTATCCTTATCAATGCACTCGGTCGGAATCTTTCATCCTGAGAGAGGCATGCAGAACCGAGGACGCGGACGACAAAGACGACAGTGACGGTGCTCCAACACAGTTGCGAAGAGGGTGGCCGAGAAGCCTCTATTCGCATCTTCGTGCCAGAGCCAATGGGCAGCGCACAGACATCTGAGGAAATGAACAGCAAGCAATACGCATCCTCGTCATGAAGCAAGCCCTGCAGCTGGCCAGCCGCCTGAACCGCAGAGGGACGCGGAGGACGCGAGGAAGCACGAGACCCGTGCATCACCCCGTCGTGGTTGCTGGTGTCGTGTGGCGCTGTGCTTGTCGCCGCGTGAGACTTACTCGCCGGTCGGAAGAAGTGGGTGGAAACATGAAGTAGCAAGGCGTTGGGAGTAGATTGGGTTTCCGCCCGCCCCCTGAATAGGAGGGAAGAGGGAGTACCACTTGACTCTTGAAGTAGGATGGAGGCTAAAGTAAAATGGGATCTGGGACCACCAAAAAACCTACTTTCAACGACATGCGTGTGCAGCTGACGCAGAGTGCGGGGGCCACTGCCCCCCCCCCCACACACTTCTTGAGCATCCCCCTTAGGTCTCCGAGGGCAGAGCGGCAGTGGGCACCGCTGCAGCGTATAAGGAGTGGCTGGGCCCGATAGCTTCATACATGTATAGCTGTGCTTATTGGGGGGCTGGGGATTTCCTCGACTCTTGCAGCCAACAGCTCAAGCCTGTGTATCAGCTGCACGGGTGAATGGCCCTCGCTTTTGAGAGTGGTGCTTTCGCTGGAGGCTTCCTCAAAATGTACAGCCATAACCTAAGCCGTATGCGGCAATTACACGTGTAAAGGCCGTCCCTTCTCAGCATAGGGTTCTTGCTTGAGACCTCGTCAGGTTTCATGACCAGAAGCTCAAGATTGTGCAGCTGCTACTCGGATAGAGGGCGGTTCCTTTTCATGACAGGGCTCCTGTCTGGCACTTCTTTCAATATCATGATCCTGCCTCTTGAACTCTCGCGTGAATTGCGGGACACTTTGTCGTTGCCACGAATCGTCCGTCGTCCATAGTCCGTCATCGAGGTCGTCGTCGTCGTCGTCGTCGTCGTC
Organism: Prorocentrum cordatum; assembly: GCA_963575745.1. Classification (NCBI taxonomy): domain Eukaryota; class Dinophyceae; order Prorocentrales; family Prorocentraceae; genus Prorocentrum; species Prorocentrum cordatum. The sequence continues at coordinate 72,641 of CAUYUJ010019098.1, forward strand.
GTCGTCGTCGACGTCGTCCGTTGTCGTCGTCGTCGACGTCGTCCGTTGTCGTCGTCGTCGTCGTCGTCGTCGTCGTCATCGTCATCATTTTCGTCGTCGTCGTCGGCCGTCGATCGTCCGTAATCCGTGGTCGGCCGACGGGCGTCGGTCGTCGACCGTCGTCGGGGGTCACCGTGGATCGTCGTCATCCATAGTCAATCGTCCGTCGTCCGTCGTCCGTCGTGCGTCGTCCTCGTCGTCGTCGTCGTCGTCGTCCGTCTTCCGTCGTCGTCGTTGTCGTCGGAGCACGCGTGGGTCGTGGCTCGTGGGTCGTCGATCGTCGGTGGTCATCGTCGTCGTGGTCGTGGTCGTGGTCGCCAGTGGTGGTTCGTCGGTCGTCGGTCGTCGGGCGTCGTCCTTCGTCGTCGTCGTCGTCGTCGTCGTCGTCGTCGTCGTCGTTCGTTGTCGTCGTCGTCGGCGACGTCGTCGCCAGTAGACCGTCGTCGTGTAGTTCGTCGTCGTCGTCGTCGTCGTCGTCGTCGTCATCGCCATCGTCGTCGTCGCGGTGGTCGTCGTCATTGTCCTTCGTCGTCGTCGTCGTCGTCGTTGGATGTCGTCATCGTCGACGACGTCGTCGCCAGACTACCGTCGTCGTGTAGTTTGATGTCGTCGTCGTCGCTATCGTCGTCGTCGTCGTCGTCGTCGTGGTGGTCGTTGTCGTCGTCGTCATCGTCGTCGTCGTCGTCGTCGTAGTCGTCGTCGTCGTCGCCGTCCGTCGTCAGTCGTCGTCCGTCGTGTCGTCGTGGTCGTCGTCGTCGTTGTTAGCGGTCGTCGTCGGTCGTCAATCATCAGTCGTCGTCGGGCATCGTTGTGATCGTCTGTCGTCGCCGGTCGTCGTCATCGTCATCATCGTCAGTCGTCGTCGTTGTCCTGGTCGTCGGTAGTCGGTCGTCGGACGTCGGGCGACGTTGTCGTCGGCCTCATGGTCGTTGTCCGACGTCGTCCGTCGTTGTCGGTCATCCATCGTCGTCGTCGTCGTCGTCGTTGCCGTCGTCGTCCCACCGTCGTCGTCGTCGTCGTCGTCGTCGTCGTCGTCGTCGTCGTCGTCGACGTCGTCGTCGTCGTTGTTGTCATTCGTCGGGCGTCGGTTGTGGTCGTCGTGGTCGTGGTGGTGGTGGTGGTGGTCGTCGTCATCGTCGTCGTTCGTCGTCGTCGTCGTCGTCGTCTGTCATCGTGGTCGTCGTCGTCGTCGTCGTGGTCGTCGTAGTCGTCGTCGTCGTCGTCGTCGTCGTCGACGTCGTCATTGTCGTCGTCGTCGTCGTCGTCGTCGTGGTGGTCGTCGTCGTCGTCATCGTCGTCGTCGTCGTCGTCGTCGTCGTCGTCGTCGCCGTCTTCGTCGTCGTCGTCGTCCGTCATCGTGGTCGTCGTCGTCGTCGTGGTCATCGTGGTCGTCGGTCGTCGGTCGCCCGTTCAGGTGGTCGTGGTGGTGGTGGTCGTCGTCGGGCGTCGTTCGTCGTCGTCGTCGTCGTCGTCGTCGTCGTCGTCGCGGTCGTCCTTGTCATCGTCGTCGCCGTCGTCGTCGTCGTCGTTCGTCTGTCATCGGCGTCGTCGTTGCGATGGTCGTCATCGTCGTCGTGCTCGTGGCCGTCGGTCGTCGTGGTCGTCGGTCGTCATCGTCATCGTCGTGATCGGTGATTGTCGATCGTCAGTGATCGTTGCCGTCGTGATCGGTCGTCGGTCGTCGATCATCGACTGTCGGTCGTTCGTCGTCGCTCGTCGGTCGTCGATCGTCGGGCGGCGGTCGTCGCCGCCGATCGTCATCGTCGTCGTCCGTCGTCCGTCGTCGTCGTCGTCGTCGTCGTTGTCATTGTCGTCGTCCACGGCGTCGTCGTCGTCAACCGTCGACAATCGTCGTCCGTCGTCGTCCGTCGTCGTCGTCGTCGTCGTCGTCGTCGTCGTCGTCATCGTCGTCGTCGTCGGTCGTCGTCGTGCTCGGGGTCGTCGGTCGTCCATCTTCTGTTATCGTGGTCGTTGTCATTGTCGTCGTCCACGGCGTCGTCGTCGTCAACCGTCGACAATCGTCGTCCGTCGTCGTCCGTCGTCGTCGTCGTCGTCGTCGTCGTCGTCGTCGTCATCGTCGTCGTCGTCGGTCGTCGTCGTGCTCGGGGTCGTCGGTCGTCCATCTTCTGTTATCGTGGTCGTTGTCATTGTCGTCGTCCACGGCGTCGTCGTCGTCAACGTCGTCGTCGTCGTCGTCGTCCGTCGTCGTCGTCGTCGTCGTTGTCATTGTCGTCGTCCACGGCGTCGTCGTCGTCAACCGTCGACAATCGTCGTCCGTCGTCGTCGTCGTCGTCGTCGTCGTCGTCGTCGTCGTCGTCGTCGTCATCGTCGTCGTCGTCGTCGGTCGTCGTCGTGCTCGGGGTCGTCGGTCGTCCATCTTCTGTTATCGTGGTCGTTGTCATCGTCGTCGTCGTCGTAGTCGTCGTCGTCGTCGTCGTCGTCGAAGTCGTCGTCGTCGTCGTTGTCTCCGTCGTCGAGGTCGTCGTCGTCGTCGTTGTCGTCGGTCGTCGTCGTCGTCGTCGTCGTCGTCGTGTTCGTCGTTCGTGGTCTTTCGTCGTCGTCGGACATCCTTCGTCATCGTCGTCGTCCGTCGTCGTTGTCGTCGTCGTCGTCGTAGTCGTTGTCGTAGTCGTCGTCGTAGTCGTCGTCGTCGTCGTCGTCGTCGTCGTCGTCGTTGTCGTTGTCGTTGCCGTTGTCGTGTTCGTCGTCGTCATCTTCGTTTGTTTGTCCGTCCGTCCGTCCGCCCGTCCGTCGTTCTTCGTTTGTCGTCGTCGTCGTCGTCGTGTTCGTCGTCGGCGCCGTCGTCAACAAGCGGTCGTCAACGTCATCGTCGTCGTCGTGGTCAGTCGGTAATCGGTACTCGGTCGGCGGTCGCGGGGCGTTGGGCATCGGGCCTCGGTCGTCGCCGTCGTCGCCGTCGCCGTCGTCGTCGTCGTCGTCGTCGTCGTCGTCGTCGTCGTCGTCGTCGTGGTCGTCGTCGTCGTCATCGTCCCTCGTCGTCGTCGTCGTTGTCGTTGTCGTAGCAACCGTCGTAATCAACCGTCGTCCGTCCGTCGTCGTCCGGCGTCGTCGTCGTTCGTTCGTCGTCGTCGTCGACGTCCTTCGTCCTGATCGTCAGTGAATGTGGTCGTCGGTCGTCGGTATTCGGTTGTCGGGCGTTGAGCGTCCATGGTGGTCGTGGTCGTGGTAAAAATCCGTGGTCCGTCGTCGTCGTCCATCCATCCGTGCGTCCGTCCATCCGTCCGCACGTCCTCGTCGTCGTCGTTGTCGTGGTCGTCTGTCGTAGTCGTCGAGCGTCCGTATTAGGTAGTCGGTGGTCGGGCGTTGATTGCCGGTGTTCGGTATTCGGTATTCGGTTGTCGGGCGTCAATCGTCGTCGTCGCGCTCGCCACCGTCGTCGTCGTTGTCGTCGTGGTCGTCAGTCGTGGTCGTCGGTCGTCTGTAGTTAATACTCGGTCGTCGGGCATCGTGGTCCTCAGTCGTCCGTAGTCGGTATTCGGTCGTCGGGTGTCGTCGCTCGTCGTCGTCGTCGTCGTCGTCGTCGTCGACGTCGTCGTCGTCGGTGTCGTCGTCAACCGTCGTCGTCGTCGTCGTCGGTCGTGGTCGTCCGTCGCAGGTCGTCAGTCGTCGGTCGCGGGTCGTCGGGCGTCGTGCGTCGGGCGTGGTCGTGGTCATCGTGGTGGTCGTGATGGTTGTCGTCGTCGTCATGCGTCGTCGTTGGTCCGTCGTCGTCCGTCCGTTGGTCCGTCCGTTGGTCCGTCCGTCCGTTCGTCCACTCCTCCGCCCGTCTGTCGTCGTCGTCGTCGTCGTCGTCGTCGTCAACAATCGTCGCCGTCGTCGTTCGCTGTCGGTCATCAAATTCGGTCGCCGGTAGTCGGGTCGTCGTCGTGGTCGTTACCCGTCGTGAGTCGTCGTCGGTCGTCATCGTCGTCGTCGTCGTTGTCGTCGCCCTTCAATGTCTTCGGTCGTCGTCGTCGTCGTCGTCGTCGTCGTCCTCGTCCTCGTCGTCGTCGTCGTCGTCGTCGTCGTTGTCCTCGTCGTCATGGTCGTCGTCGTCGTCGTCGGGCGTCGGGCGTCGGGCGTCGGTCGTCGGTTGTCGGTCGTCCGACGTCCATCGTCGTTGTCGTCGTCTTCGTCGTCGTCGTCGTCGCCGCCGTCCATCATCGGCGTCGTCATCATCGTCATCGTCGTCATTTTCGCCATCAACCGTCGTCGTCGTCCATGGTCATCGCCGTCATCGTGGTCGTCGATATTTGACCGTCAGTTGTCAAGCGCAAGTCGCGTCCATCGTCCATCGTCGGGTCGTCATCGTGGTCGCCGCGGCCGCCGTCGTCCATCGTCGTCGTCTTCGATATTCGGTCGTCCGTTGTCGATCGTCGGTCGTTCGTCGCCTATCGTCATCGTTCATCGTCGTCGTTGTCGTCGTCGGTTGTCGGTCGTCGAGGTTCGGTCGTCGGTTGTCGGTCGTCCATCGTGCATCGTCGTCGTCGTCATTGTCGTCGTTGTCGTTGTCGCAGTCGTCGTCGTCGTCGTCGTCGTCGGTCGTCGTCGGTCGCCGCCGCCGCCGCCGTCGCCCATCATCGTCGCCGTCGTCATCGGCGTCGTGTGTTGTCGTCATCGTCGTCGTCGTCGTCGTCGTCGTCGTCGGCGTCGGCGTCGTCGGCGTCGTCGTCGGTCGTCGTCGGTCGTCGCTGGTTGCCGCCGTCGCCGCATCGTCGGCCGCCGTCTGTCCCCCGCCCCCCCCCGTGCTGCCTGGGCGGCCGACGCCGTTCGTCGCGGGCGCCCCCCGCGCCCTCGGGGGGCTGACTTCCCCCCGATCTCGCGCGCCCTCTGGCAGACCGCCGCGGGCGGGCGCGCTCTGCGGGAAGCCCGGCCGGGCGAGACTCCGTACGGCGGGCGAGGGGCGAGGGCGGCGAAGAGGGCGGCAAGGGTGGCCTCGGGGGGCGGGGAGCGAGGACGGAGACGACGAGGAAGACGAGGAGGCTGAGGAGGCACAACGTTTTGTTGTTGTTGTTGTTGTTGTTGTTGTTGTTGTTGTTGTTGTTGTTTTCATCGTTTTTCTCCCTCATCATAGGTCTATACGCGTATCTATTTTAATGGTGGGAAGTGCCCCAGTGGATAACACCCGTCTAAGAATCCTCGCTCGCGCCGAAACACCATTCCTGGGACTTCAAAGTCGCGAATCAACGTGACTATGGCGCCCTGACGATCCTAAAACGTGCCAGAGCACCTTTCGTGGGACTTCAGTCCCACGAATCCTTGAAGCTGTTGAAAGCTGTGAGAATGAATGTGCACATCGCTAAAGCGAGAGCCGCATTTTGACAACGACCCGCCGTGCATCCCTGAAACTGCTGAAACTTTGAAGACGAATTAGCGCGGTGCTGACGTGAGGGCCACATATTGAAAACCACCCGCCCTCCATCCCTGAAAATGTTGCAACCTTTCAAGACGAATGTCCGTGGTGCTAAAGCAAGAGCCACATTTTGAAAACCACCCGCCCTCCATCCCTGAGAATGGTGCAGTCTTTTAAGACGAATGTGTGAGCGCTAAAGCGGGAGCCACATTTTGACATCCACCCGCCCTCCATCTTTGAAGCTGTCGCAATTTAATTTCTAAGCTTCAAGATCCGAACTAGTGAGGACGTCTTAGGCGAACTTTCCAGCCCGCCTTACTAAATCGTCTGGGGGTGCGACAGAGCCGAGTTCTATAAGAGAAAATGATGGAGGAGGAGGAGCACGAGGAAAAAGAGGGGGAGGGGGAGGAGGAGGAGGAGGAGGAGGAGGAGGAGGAGGAGGAGGAGGAGGAGGTGTGAGAGGGAAGAGCAAAATCAACAGGAGAAGCAAAACGATGACGGGGGAGGGAGAAAACAAAAAAACATGAAAAGGAGAAGGAAGAGGAGGAGGAGGAGGACGAGGAGGATAAGGATGAGGATCGGTGAAGCCTCCTCTCAGAAAGGCCCCGACGCCTCTGAAAGCATCTCGGAGGCCGGGAGGGCTGTGGTGATGAAGACTGCCTCCCCTCGTGCCGCCCCCTTGTCCCAGACCCCCGACGTCGATCTCTTTCCACGACGTGGACTTCTGGAGCCTCTGGACCCCTTCCCCGACGACAGCCTGTCGCCCTGGACCCAGCCGTGAGGGCCCCGGGGCCCGAAGCCGCGCCCCCACCCCGACGCCGAGCCCGCGGAGCAGCCGCCGGCACCGAGCCGGCCGCGCCGCCGGAGGTCGACGCCGCCCCCTCGTGCGCGCCGCCCGAGGGCCCGACGGCGACGGAGCTCAGCCAGCGGCTCCCGCCCGGCGCCTCGGCGCCGACGCCGCGCAGGAGAGTTTCACGTCGGGGTCCTGCTCGAGAGGCTGAGAGCTCTGCGGTCGGGAGCTTCTGGACAGCGCGTCGCGGCGGCGGCCCTGACGACACGCTGCGCCTGGCAAGCGGCTAGCGTGTCGCTCCGCTCCGCGGGGCGGGAGGCCCGGGAAAGCTCGGGACGCTGACGCCTCGGGGCCGGAAAGTGGATAGCGTGTCGCACCGAGGAGCGGTGGGCCAAAACGGGCGGCGCGACACGCTATCCAAAAAATCTCGACCGTATGTACGCTTCCGCGCACCTGCTTGTGCCTGTCGTCTTGGCATCGACACCGTGCGGGGGGCCCACGTCTCGAGATCGGGACTTCTATTCCGAGCCTCCAGCCCTCCTCGATAACATCATCGTCGAGATTCTGGTCCTCGACTGCAGCTGCTTCCTTCTGCGAAGGCGCCCAGGGACACACACATAAACAGATACAAATCCTGGGATCCCCCATATTTTCCATTTCTTCTAAAAAGCTTAGTTTTCCCCTGCACTTCCAAACTTTCCCTGGGGTCGACGTTGATTTGTGGCTGTGCATTTGCTCCTCCTGATTTTGGTGCAGAGCGCCACGGGCCGTGCTGCTGCCATCGCGCACGCTTCAAAGATGCCTTCTGCGCTGCCGTGCCCCGCCTCCTGCTCGCTTGGGGGGGGGGGCGTCCAAGAGGCGGGGGGCAAGGGGGGGGCGGCAGATCGTGGCCCGAGGCACGCGCTCGGCCGAGGGGGGGCCGAGGGCTGTCCTGCGGCGGCGAGCAAGGGGTGGAAGTGAGAAGGAGAAGGCCCCCTTCGCCCGCTGCCGAAAGCTGAGACAAGAAGGGGGGGCCATGATGTCCGGTGAGCTTAGCCGCCCCGATATGCAAGACGCAACACTTAGCGTATTGATGCGGGGCTCAACACGTAGACGGAACATGTATGTATGACGCGATACGTTCGCCAACACGTGGGCCAACACGTGTTGAGCCACCACGCAACATAATAGAACTGACGTTTTAAGCACGGTACGTGGTGCGTTTCAAAAAGGGCGTATCGAGGCAGCTGAGCCGGGGAAATATCATGGTCCTGGCCATGATGTCCTCCCCCCAGCCATCACCCACCTATTAATTGGCCGCCCGGATACGCAACACACAACCCGTAGCGTGTTGACACGGAGTTCAACACGTAGACTGAACACGTAGGTCTGGCGTGATACGCTCGCCAAAACGTGGGCAAACACGTGCTGAGCCAACACGCAGCGTGTCAACACGGACGCTTTGAGCACGGCACGTGCTGCGCTTCAAAAGGGGCGTATCAAGGCAGCTAGGCCCCCCAGTCATCACCCAGACTCTGGTCACGCCCCCGACTCTTACCACGCTGATCTCCGCGCGCTAAGCTCGGACCTCTCACCTCGTCCGCTGGCGGACTCCCCCGCAGTCGCTGCCGTGGGCCGCCGCCCAGCTGACCGTCCCCCCCGCGCGCCCTCCCCCCCCACGGCCCCTGCTGCCTCGAGGGGCTCGAAGGCCCCGCCGCAGCCCCTCTGTCCTCCTCCTCCTCCTGCTCCTGCTCCTGCTCCTCCTCCTCCTCCTCACCTCAAGTACCTCCTCCTCCTCCTCCTCCTCCTCCTCCTCCTTCCTCCTCCTTCTCCTCCTCCTCCTCCTCCTCCTCCTCCTCCTCTCTCCGGTGCCTCCTCCTCCTCCTCCGCCTCCGCCTCCGCCTCCGCCTCCGCCTCCGCCTCCTCCTCCTCCTCCTCCTCGTCCTCGTCCTCGTCCTCGTACTCGTCCTCGTCCTCGTCCTCGTCACCTCCTCCTCACCTCCAGTACCTCCTCCTCCGCCTCCGCCTCCGCTTCCTCCTCCTCCTTCTCCTCCTCCTCGTCCTCGTCCTTGTCCTCATCCTCGTTGTCCTCCTCGTCGTCGTCGTCGTCGTCCTCCTCCTCCTCCTCCTCCTCCTCCGCCAGGGGCATCCATCTCCGGGGACCTCGGCGCTGCCCGTGCCCCTCGGGGGCCCCAACGGCCGTGCAGGCTGGCAGCTGGCGCCAGCCCCTTCGCGGGCCTCAGTTTTGGGGCCGCCAGGAGTACGGGGGAAGGGGTCCAGGCTCCCGCCCTCTGGCCCCTCGGAGGGGGGAGGGAAGCAGAGTAGGTGGAACGGGGGGGGGGAACAAGGTGGGTGAAACGAGGGGGAGCGAGCCGCAATCTTAAGCTGTGACGGGGGGCGTCCCCAATCACAAGCAAGGGAAAGGGGGGAGCGATCCCAGCTCGCTGGGTCGTGGGAAGGGGCTTTCAAGGCTACGGGCCGTCGCCGACGCTGCCGCTGCTTTCGAGGGAGAGGGAGGAGGAGGAGGAAAGGAGGGCTTTCCACCTTTGCTGTCTCCCTCAGACCCGCCTCCCCGCCCGCGGAGGGGCCGAAGCTGGCCCGGCGCAAGATCAGCGGAGTCGCTCTCGTCGTCGTCGTCGTCGTCGTCGTCGTCGTCGTCGTCGTCGTGGTCGTCGTCGTCGTTGTTGTCGTCGTCATCGTCGTGATGATCATTGGCCAGAAGAATGGCTGCACGGGACAGGCTTTGTCGGCGATCCGAGATTCCACACTTGGCCGGGGGCCGAGGGCGGTCTGCGCGCGCGGGGGCCGCGTGGCGGGGCGACCAAACGGCCAGAACTATAAATGCAACGCGACGGATACGAGGAAGGAGGAGGAGGGTGAACAGCCGAGAATAGCGAGACAAGAGACCGCTTCGCCAATCACACATGGGTCATTGATGAACGTTTGCCAGGCGCAGGGGTCATAATCAATCGAACTCGTGCGGTTGGCGGGCTTCGTCAAGCTCATGAGGCTTTGGGCCACGCTTTTTATATCGGTGTCGTGGGGCTGAAGAGGCCGCAGGCGCATAGAACTCGGAGATGGGACTTGACTGTCCTACCTCAGATGTCAAACGCTGCCACAGTGCTGCTAGAGCGTCTTATTCGCCTTACATGAGGCATGCCGATATTTCGCCGCGTCGCCGCCCGTTGCCGCCTCGTTGCCACCCACTTGGGCGGTATCGAAATTTCGCCGCGTCGCCGCCCATTGCCGCCTCGTTGCCGCCTACTTGCGAGGTGTGTCGAGGCTTCGCCGCGTTGCCGCCCGATGCCACCTCGTTGCCGCCCACTTGCGGGGTATGCCGAGGTTTCGTCACGTCGCCGCCCGTTGCCGCCTCGTTGCCGCCCACCTGCCGGGTATGTCGAGGTTTCGCCGCGTCGCCGCCTGTCGAAACTTCGACGCCCACTTGGGGGCATGTAAAGGTTTCGCCGCGTCGCCGCCCGTTGCCGCCCGCCCCCTTGGGGTGTGTGTTTAAGTTCCGCCGCGTCGCCGCCCGCTGCCGCCTCGTTGCGGCCCACCGCGCTAGGGGGGTTCGTCGATTTTGCACCACATAGCTGTGTCACATAGCTTGCACCACATAGCTTGCGTCACGAAGATTCGACTACATGGCTTGCACATCCACGGTGCAATTACTTGCTGTTGGGGTCGACGCTGGCTAACATGGTCTTCGAGAGCAGAATTGGACAACACGACCTTGAATCTGATCTAGCAGACATGTTGGGACTGCGACGTCGCGATCTGAGTGAGGGAGGCATCCGCTTTTCAGAACTTGAGGACCGCCCACGCGAAACGGCCAAACAAATCAAACTACCGACGACAAGCGCCGCACACTTGCGTACGATAATGCATATTCGTAGGCGCGCATGCATGATTGTACATACGGGGTCGATGGGTGAAAACACACGCATGTGCATATGCGTTAATATGGACATAGGTGTCGAACTCTGTGTGCGTAGTAGTTATCTCAATGCGTACATCTATGCATGTGCGTGTGCACAAAAATGCACATACTTTACACGTGTACATCTATGCATGTACAAACCCAAAAACTGTTCGCCAGCGTGGTAAGCTATGCGGTGAAAGCTCAATGGTGTGGGCTGTTTGGGCGAACGCTATGCGGTGAAAGCTATGTGGTGAAAGCTGTGCCGAGTAAACTAAGTGGTGTGAACTAGAGGTGAGCGCGATGGGGTGTAAGCTCTGCGATGTAAGCTGTCTTGTGTAGTCTAGTCGATGTGAGTTACATGCGAAACCTCGGCGCATCCCCCAAACGGCAACGTGGCGAAACCTCACCACACTCCCCAAGAGCGGTGGGCGGCAACGAGGAGGCATCGGGCGGCAACGTGGCGGCAACGGGCGGCGACGTGGCGAAACCTCGGCGGACCCCCCGAAGCGCGGTTGGCGCCAACGCGGCGGTAACGTGGCGAAACCTCGGCGGACCCCCCGAGCGCGGTGTGCGGCAACGAGGCGGCAACGGGCGGCGACGTGGCGAAACCTCGGCGGACCCCCCGAAGCGCGGTTGGCGGCAACGGTGCGGCAACGAAGCGAAACCTCGGCGGACCACCCAAACGTGGTGCGCGGCAGCGAAACGGCAACCGGCGGCGACGTGGCGAAACCTCGGCGGACGCCCCAAGCGCGGTTGGCGGCAACGATACGGCAACGAAGCGAAACCTCGGCGGACCCCCCAAACGTTAAGAGCGGCAACGAGGTGGCAACATGCCGAAACCTCGGCGGATCCAGCAAGCGCGGTGGGCGGCAACGAGGCGGCAACGGGCGGCAACGTGGCGAAACCTCGGCGGACTCCCCAAACGCAGTGGGCGGCAACGAGGCGGCAACGTGACGAAGCCTCGGCGGATCCAGCAAGCGCGGTGGGCGGCAACGAAGTGGCAACGAGGCGAAGCCTCGGCGGGCCCCCCACTAAACGCGGGTGGCCGGACCACCCAAGCGCTGTGGGCGGCATCGAAGCGACAACGGGCGGGAACGTGGCGAAACCTCGGCAGATCCAGCAAACGTGGTGGGCAGCGACGAGGCGGCAACGGGCGGCAACGCGGCGAAAACTCGCCGAACCCACTCAAAATCGGTGGGCGGCAACGAAGTGGCAACGGGTGGCAACGTGGCGAAACTTCGGCGGACCCCCTAAGCGCGGTGGGCGGCAACGAGGCGGCAACGGGCAGCGACGTGGCGAAACCTCGGCGGACCCCTCAAGCGCGGTGGGCGGTAACGAGGCGAAACCTCGGAGGACCCATCCAGTTCAAGTGACCCGAATAAGAACCCCTAAATGCAAACACTGCTTAGGGAATGCTCACGCGTGTTTGGAATAATGTTAGCCCGCGTCGACCCTAAACAATAATTTATATTGCGTTGTGGATGTGTAAGCTATGTGTTACAAACTATGTCGTGTAAGCCGTGTGGTCCAATAGACATGGTGCAACATAGAGAAAGGCAGCGAAGCAACAACGGGCGGCAAATAAACGACAACGGGCGGCAACGTGGCGAAACCTCGCCGGACCCCCCAAGCGCAAAAGGCCTCAAAAAAGCGGCAAAGGGCCGAAATTGTGGCGAAACTGCGCTAGACCCGCCCAGCGCGCGAGGCGGCGACGAGGCGGCAACGGGCGGAAAGTTCAACATCCCCGCTGGACCCAACCAATTCCCGGGGGACAGAAATAAAAACCCCTAAATGGAAGCATCACTTCGGGAACACATGTGTATATGTATATGTTTATGTATCTGTATATGTGTATATATATGTTATATATATATATATATATATATGTATATATACAAGACAACGTTGGCGCTTCGCGCCATGCTTCCGGACGCTTCCCCGGCAAAGCAATAAATCATAACTTGCTTCAGCAGGGGGGACCTCGAGGCCTGGACGGGCGATTTGCTAATTTTTCTGAAACCCTTCCTTGATGCTTGCTGACACCGCGTTCGCCCGACGCGCTTGCACGCTTGTGCGCCGGGGAAGGAATGAAGTGTTTTTCACGCGTGAAGGTGCTGGCAAACCTCGAAACAATAAACTGTTGCGATGATACCTGTCCATGAATGGGGAACGGAAAAGGAACAGAAATGAGGGTGGGGGCTGAAGTGGCGGAAAGAGGGGAGGAGGAGGGGAGACACGGGGAGAAGGTCCAGAGGAAGGAGCGGGCGAATGAGGATGGCCATCGGATGCCACGAACATGGAGGTCGACAAAGAAGGCAAAAGGGGAAGGGAGAGAAATAGAGAAAGAGAGAGAGAGAGAGAGAGATAAAAAAAGGGTGATCGAGGTACGGGAAAGACAGGCAGGCTGGCGCGAGCGCAACGATCGCCCGGAGAACGCCGTCTGGGTGTTTTTGGGGCTCTTTTGGGCCGTCTTGGTCCTCCAAAGGTCTCCTGAAGCCATCTAAGCTCTTTTGGGGGCCTCCAGTGGCCTTCTTGGGGGTCTCCCATGGCTTTCGTGGGTCTCCTTTGGCAGCCTTCTGGGGGCATCTTGGGCTTCTTGTTGGCAGTCTCGGGGCTCTCTGGGGCAGTCTTGGGCCTCTCTTGGGACGTCTTCGAACCCTCTGGGCGGCCTCATGGTCCGTGCTGGGGTGATATCGGGGGCCCATCGTGCCGTCTTGGACGCTGCGAAGACCCAAAAAGCGGATATGAAAAAACATTTTTTCCCAACCATCCTGTGGTGTTGGGTCCTCGTTTTGAAGAGACAGCGCCCCGCGTCCCACCTCCTTCTCCTCCTCTCTCCTCCTCGCTGCCGTCCGCATGCGTCCCGCACACCCATTTCGGCACACCCCTCACACGTTTCGTGGCCCCATAGGGAGCTCCACCGAAGGCCCCATGGCTGCCGTCCGCATGCGTCCCGCACACCCATTTCGGCACACCCCTCACACGTTTCGTGGCCCCACAGGGAGCTCCACCGAAGGCCCCAGTGCTGCCGTCCGCATGCGTCCCGCACACCCATTTCGGCACACCCCTCACACGTTTCGTGGCCCCACAGGGAGCTCCACCGAAGGCCCCAGTGCTGCCGTCCGCATGCGTCCCGCACACCCATTTCGGCACACCCCTCACACGTTTCGTGGCCCCATAGGGAGCTCCACCGAAGGCCCCATGGCTGCCGTCCGCATGCGTCCCGCACACCCATTTCGGCACACCCCTCACACGTTTCGTGGCCCCACAGGGAGCTCCACCGAAGGCCCCAGTGCTGCCGTCCGCATGCGTCCCGCACACCCATTTCGGCACACCCCTCACACGTTTCGTGGCCCCATAGGGAGCTCCACCGAAGGCCCCAGTGCTGCCGTCCGCATGCGTCCCGCACACCCATTTCGGCACACCCCTCACACGGTGGCCCCAGCTCCACCGAAGGCCCCATGGCTGAAGGCCGGCTGCCGTCCGCATGCGTCCCGCACACCCATTTCGGCACACCCCTCACACGTTTCGTGGCCCCACAGGGAGCTCCACCGAAGGCCCCATGGCTGCCGTCCGCATGCGTCCCGCACACCCATTTCGGCACACCCCTCACACGTTTCGTGGCCCCACAGGGAGCTCCACCGAAGGCCCCAGTGCTGCCGTCCGCATGCGTCCCGCACACCCATTTCGGCACACCCCTCACACGTTTCGTGGCCCCATAGGGAGCTCCACCGAAGGCCCCATGGCTGCCGTCCGCATGCGTCCCGCACACCCATTTCGGCACACCCCTCACACGTTTCGTGGCCCCACAGGGAGCTCCACCGAAGGCCCCAGTGCTGCCGTCCGCATGCGTCCCGCACACCCATTTCGGCACACCCCTCACACGTTTCGTGGCCCCATAGGGAGCTCCACCGAAGGCCCCATGGCTGCCGTCCGCATGCGTCCCGCACACCCATTTCGGCACACCCCTCACACGTTTCGTGGCCCCACAGGGAGCTCCACCGAAGGCCCCAGTGCTGCCGTCCGCATGCGTCCCGCACACCAGGTGTGTGGCGTGCCGACATGGGCGTCGCGGCGCGCGGGCGCTGCCGTCGGGGTTCCCAGGGAAGCCCCCTGCAGAGGCGACGCTCAGAGTCACGAGTACCGAGAGTCACGCAGACCCAAACTGTTCACAGTCGTATACATACATTTACACTGGGCGTATCCATGCACGCATTCATGCGAATAGAATCAATCGCGCGCAGATTCATTCATAATCAGACTCGCTCGCGATCCGACTCGCACGCGCTCAAGCTTTCATATTCGGACCTATCGTCTTCGCTCGTGTTGTGTACACTGCCACGCATTTCGGCACACCCCTCATACGGCTCGTGGCCCCATAGGGAGCGCCACCGAAGAAGATATTCACAACTGCGGTACTCTCAACTGCATATGGTTGGGTCCTTCGCCAGGCTAATTTTTCTAAAAAGGGAATGTGACGTTTTTGGCTTCTTCGGGGCTCTCTCAACGGCTTCTTGGGGCGTCTTGGGGGCCTCGTGGGCCGTCTTCGGACCATCGAAGTTTTTCTTGAAGCGCTCTTGTGCTGTGTTGGGTCTCTCTTGCGCCACGTCTGATCGCCTTGAATCTGCTCGCAAGGCCCCCGGGGGCCGCCAAAACGTCCGAGAGGGCGTCTGGGTCGTCCCTGGGGGGGTCCGGTTTAGGGTGGGCTGGGGTGGGGTGGGGGTTTTGGGTAATACAGATATAATTAGGAATATATATATATATATATATATATATTTATATATATATATATATATATATATATACATAAGATTTGAGGGCTCGCTTCGCTTCGCCTCAATCTTGGTCCTGCGGCCATGCGCACCCAAACACTCGGTGAATGGATGACGTCTGCAAGCACATGGTGACCGTGAGAGGGGTGGCGGCCCGTCATAATTCCCGGACGGGTCATAAGCATTCCTGTGTTTGGGAGACGGCGACATACCGCGACGAGGCCATAGTCACCGATGAAGGGTTAGAGGGACTGGTGACCACGAGGGGGGTCGCGGCCACCTCCGCAAAGACGCACCCGAAACTTGTCTCTGGACGTCCCCCGGGCCAAACAGACTGCATGCTGCATGGTCGTCGCGCTTCTCTTGGGAATCAGTAGCCCTCTGAGAGGGCAGAGCATTGCAGTGAGACGATCGGGAAAGAAGAGGAGGAAATTATATGAAGGGAAGAAGAGGAGAGGAGGGCGAGGAAAAAGGGAGAGAGAGACGGTCGGGGAAGGTGAGGAGGAAAGGAGGAGGGAGAGAGAGAGGAGAGGACAGAGGGGGAGGAGGATCACACCAGGAGGGCGAGATAGGATGAGGAGGGAGTCAGAACAGGAGGAAGAGGAAAATGATAAACTGGGAAAGGAACGAGGGAACGAGTGGGGGGTTGCGATGTGCGAAACTGTCGCTACCTTCGTGGGCCGCTGGCGGGTCCAGCGGAGAGGCGTGATCCGCGGACCAGAATGAGGCCTCGCCGTCCCGGGGGGCTTCGAACAGCGAAGCTGTCGCCACGTTCGTGGCCCCCTCGTCATTGCTCCTTTGGCAAGTCGTGATCGCCCTCTTTCCGATGATATAAGTCGCAAGAGTGATGCCGTGAATGGGAAACACTGGTCTGCGGCCTCACGTTCTTTGGCGAAACGTTCAAGGATACTGCGAATCCTTCAAGGCGTAAGTTGGAAATGAACGGTCCTGGGTATAGTCGCCTCTTGTGTACAAAGGGTTGGGTGCGTCTCCGGGTCAGTTGTTTCTGGAGGGTCTCTTGGGAACCCCAGGGAAACTATCCTTGGGCGTTTCTGGGACCTGTTGGGCCTTGACTGGGGCACCTTAAGCTCGAAGACGGCCCAAGAGCGCGTCAGGAAGCCCATTCGTTGCCTCTCCTTGTCAGAAGCCTCGCTATCGCCAGGAGTGGCTCGGGGCGTCCGGGGCGGGGACTCTTGGAAGCTTTTTGGGGCGTCCTGGGGGCCTCATGGGAGCTTTTTGGAGGCCGCCTGGGGGCTTCTTGGGGGCCTCTGGGGGCCTCTTGGGGCCCCGTGGGGCCTCTTGGGGGCCTCTGGGGGCATCCTATGGGCCTCTTGAAGCCGAAGGCTTGAAATTCGAACTTGGTTTTCGTTTTCTGGGACGCCTGTGCGGCCCGTCCAGATGGTCTCTTGGGCTGTCTTGGGGGCCCTTGGGGCACTCTTGGGCTCTCTTTGGGCGTCTTGGGACCTTCTTGGGAGCCTCTTGGGCCGTCTTGGGAGTCTCTTGGGCCGACTTGGACGTTATGAAAGGCCTAGAGGCGAATATGTTGAGAATGTACTTTTTACGATGGGAATGGGGCTATTTTGACCTCGCGGGGCCCTTTGGGGGGGCCTCTTGGGTGCCTCTTGGGCCGTCTTGGGTCGCCTCGGGGCGGTCGCGGTGTCATCTGAGGCATCTTGGGCCGGTGTCCTCGGGCGTCTTGGGCCGCTGGGGGGCCAGTAAGAGCGTTTCGCGCATCGTTCGGTGACCTGGAGGGCTTGGTAGTCCGCTGGAAAGGGGCCCCGGGGCCAAGGGCGGCCGTCCAAGAAGGTATGTGGGGTGTGTGTGTGTGGGCCATCCGGGGGGGATTTTTCCTTACAGGATGTATAATTATAGGAATATATATATATATATATGTATGTATGTATGTATGTATGTATGTATGTATATATATATATGTGTGTATATACACACAAGACTGTATTGGCGCTTCGCGCCATGCGCCTTGCTCCAGACGCTTCCCTGGCAAAACAATAAATCATCGCTTGCTTCACCAAGGGGGACCTCGAGGCCTGGACGGGCGACCGGTTCATTTTTCTGATATGCCAGGTGCCTGCTGACACCGCGTTCGCCCGATGCGCTTGCACGCTTGTGCGCAGGAGCGGGGAAGTAATGATGATTTTTTCACGCGCGAAGGTCCTTTGAGGAATTAAGGACGTTCCCATGACACGCCGAAGGAGTCGCAGTAGCTCGGAAGAGATCGATTTTTGGTCGCTTCCTGAATGCCTGGAAGGCTCCAGGCACTCAGGAAATCTTCGATCGTCGAACTTCGAATCTAGATCCCTTGCCTGGCTCTCTCGATCGAGGATTTTAAGCCTCGAGCCTCCGTGGAACCAAGATCGTCGGGTCAACTCAATGTACTTCGTAGGAGAACGCCGTCTGGGCCTTTTTGGGGCTCTTGTGGGCTGTCCTGGGGCCCTCTTGGGCCGTCCGGGAGCCTTCTTGGGCCGTCTTGAGGGGCGGGGGCCTCCCGGCAAGGCGCCCTGCGCGGCTCGGAAGGGCCGCGGACCTGTTCCAAGGGTGTCCAGGGGGCCGCCGAGACGTCCGAAAGGGCGTCTGGGGCGTCCCAGGGGAGGGGGGTCCGGTTTAGGGGTTGGGGTGTGTGGGAGGGTTCCGGGTGAAACGAATATTTAGGAATAGGAAAATGTACAAGCATACGCACCTTCACACGTATGTATACATATATATATACATATATATATATATGTATATATGTAATCACACATATATATATATAGATGTATGTATGTATGTATGTATGTATGTATGTATGTATGTATGTATGTATGTATGTATGTATGTATGTATGTATGTATGTAGGTATATATATATGTTTATATGTATATATATGTACAACGAAAGAGAGAGATAACGAGACATATATATATATATATATATATATACATATATATCTATATATATAGAGAGAGACAATATATATATATATATATATAGAGAGAGAGAGAGAGAGAGAGAGATAAAGAAAGAGAGAGAGCGAGAGAGAGAGAGAGAGCAAAAGAGAGAGAGAGAGAGAGAGAGAGAGATAGAGAGAGATGGAGATAGCGAACTAGCGAGAGAGCGAGAAAGAGAGAGAGAGAGAGAGCGAGAGAGAGAGAGAGGGAGAGGGAGCGAGAGAGAGAGAGAGAGAAGCAGAGAGAGGAGAAGGGGAGTGAAGAGGAGGCGACGAGAAGCCTGCAGACAGGGGGGGGGGCGAACAGCCAAGAGGCAGGCAGGCAGTGCGCGGGTGAAAACTCAGCGCTCGCCGTGGAAGCCGGAGCGCCCGCACGGCCAGGGGCAAGGAGCAGGGCGCAGCAGCCAATTCGGAAAACGTCCCAGCACCGAGCGCGGGCCAGAGCCCCCACAGCGAGGGCGGCCCCCCGCAGCCACGCGGCCGAGGCCTGGCCAGCAGTTGCCACGGCCAAGGCCCCTCGGCCGCTGCGGTGCCCGAGGAGGCGCCGAGGAGCTCGAGGGGGCCCCGCGCGCCGCGGCACCTCGCCGGCGGCGGCCCCCTCGGCTCCTAGGCCTCCTGGCAGGCCCCCGGCAGGCCCTCGGGGTGCGGCGGCCGCGGCACCCTGGATAGCCGCTCGCTCTCAGTGCCGAACTCCTGCGCGGAGGGAAGGCCGCGCAGGGGGGGACCAGCTCGTGGGGGGGGGGCACACGCCGACCCGGAATCGGCGGTGCATCGCCGATAGGTCGGCGACGCAGTCTCCCGATAGGGGGCTCCGCGCGTTCGGGGGCGGGGTGGGCTGTTGGGGCCCCTCTCGGCGACGAGCGGACGATTGCGGGTCGATGCGCCCCGTCCCTGAGCCTATTCCCCCCTACTGTGGTCGGACTCGGGGAAGGAGCGCGCCCCCTACTCCAATCGGCCCTGATCCTGGATGGTCTGGACGGAGCAGTCGGTGCCCCTGCTGCACATGGCCAGCTCCGGGGGGTCATCCGCGCCCTCCTCGTGCACGGCGAGCAGGCGCAGCGCCTCGAAGTCCTCGCTGAGACTCTGGACGACGAACGGCTCCTCGCCGAAGTCCTGCACGGGGTCCCTCGCCTCGCCGAAGGCCTGGACGGCCTCCACGCCGAACGGCTCCTCGCTCAACGCCGAGCGGGGTCGAGGAGGAGGAGGAGGAGGAGGAGGAGGAGGAGGAGGAGGAGGAGGAGGAGGAGGAGCCTCTGGGCCGGAGGCGTCCCGCGGCGGCGGCGGGGCCTCCGCCTCGCCCAGCGCCCCGTCTGCTACGGGCCGCACGCGTCGCCCCGCCGAGGCTGGCGCCGTGGCCGCGCGGGCGCCGCCGCCGCCGGGCGCCGAGAAGACGTGGCCGCGGAGCCACGACCACGGCGTCTGCGCTGGGGCCCGCATCGTCGCCTCCTGCGCCATCGCCAGCGACGCGAAGGAGGTCTTCTTCTCCAGGAGCTGCCGCGGCAGCGTGGCGGAGGGGGCGGCCCGGGGCAGGTCCAGCTCCCAGGACTCAGAGGGGTGGCGCTCGGGGGGCTCGCCCTCCGTCGTCGGCGCGCAGTTGACGGCGGAGAAGTCGAGCAGGCCGATCCACTTCCTGAGGATGAAGGCGCCCGCGCGGCTGCTCAGGCTCTCCAGGTCCTCGAGCGGCAGCCAAGCATACAGCTTCCCCGAGTCCGGCCCCGTCGAGAGCAGGTACACCTGCAGCTCGGAGGCGGTCGGGGGGTCTGAACTGATTGGGACCTCAGAAAATCGGCGAGGGGGGATTGAGCCAAACCCGCCCAAAATCGGTTCCTGGACCCCTCCTGGGATCCAATTGGTGCGAATTTTCGCCCGATCTCCGTTTCTGACGGTCCTGGGGCACGACCATGGCCCCCGGTGGCCGAAAAAGGCAAAAAACCGGTCCGAACACAGAACCTCGGACCTGCCCGCTCTTCCTGCTGGCTTTCGGTCGGGCATGTCCTCCTCCAGGCGGATTTTGGCAGAAGCGCTCAAGGAATCAGGAAAGGTTCAAAAGCAGCCCAGAAGGAGCGCGACGACACATCGTCCCCCGACTGCTCCTTCACTGCTCCTGCGCTGTCCTCCTGCGGAGGGACGTGCCCGCCCCTCCTGCTGGCTGGGACCGGCGCCGGGCCCCCCCGGGCCCCCCCGACGGGTTCGGGCCTGCAGCGTGCTGGCCACGGTGCGCACCGTCTCCAGCTCCTCCTCGCGCTCGCCGCTGTGCTGCAGCTCCTTCAGGGGCACGGCGCGCACCGCGCCGCCCCTCGGCGGCCCCTCCGCGGGGGGTGCGCCGAGCTCGACGCTGCCGTAGTGCCTGGTGCGGAAGTACTTGGTGCGGATGCCGAAGGACGGCGACTCCTTCCAGTAGACCTCCAGGTCGGCCCCGTCGAGCACGATGCTGGGGACGAGGCCGGCGATGTTGGACAGGATGCGCTGCACTGCCTCCGAAGGCGGCTCGGCCTGCCGCTGCTTCGCGCCCGGGAGCTGACAGACGGGCTCCGCTCCGTCGCTGGTCATCTTCCCCACCTGGGCCAGCACGCAGTGGTCGTCCCGCTCCAAGTGCAACACCGACACCTCCACGGCTCGCTGGATCTCATCGCCGTCCATCATGATGCAGGACCTCCCGTCGTGGAGCTCCGACTCCAGCCTCGCGATCTTCCGCTTGTCCAGGCTGTCTCCCAGCACGCGGAGGGCCGCCTCCCCCGCGATGAGCTGCGTCGCCGGGTCCATCCGCAGCACCAGCTCGCAGAAATCTGTGCCTGCCACATCCAAGTCGGTCGGATAGGTGTGCCTGGGCGGGACTGCCGACACGACCCGCTTGTGGTACTGCTTGCAGTAATCCACAACTACGTCCCTCACAACGTGGGCCCGGAGCAGGATGCGGAGCATCGACTCGGCGCAGAGCGTGAGCAATTGCGTCATCTTCGGCGATCTGCAGGTGCCCACGTGCGTCCAGCGCGTCCACAGCGCGACCTCACAAAGCCAGGTGCCCGGCCCGCATGCCCGCGTCGGCGGCTTCTTTGTCATCTCGATCTCCGACAGAGCGATCTTCCCTCCCTCTGCCGCCGACTCGTAGCGGACGGACCCGTCCATGACACAGTAAGCGGTCTCCGCCTCCTTCCCAGCTTCGAAGACGGTGTCCCCCATAGCTACGACCATCATCTCGACGGCGTCGCGGCACAGCATCCGGATGGTTGCCTCGCTGATGCTGAAGATCAGTAGCAGCACCGGATGGCGCATCAAATGCGGGCCCATCAGCTCGAGGCGCAGGTCCGCATGGACCTCCGTGGAGAGGAGCGACAGCGCGAGCACGTCCTTGTCGGTGAGCTGGGGCCTCTTGCTCATGCGCTGCATCACCTGCCTCTGAACGCGGACGCACAGAGTGGGGGAGATGGAGTGCTGGTCCTTGAAGCAGAAAAAACAGTCCCACGCACCTTAACTTTCGAAGGTCTGTGCGGATTTCTTGGATGAGCGCGCCATGGGCGGCGCAAGAAGCGCCACCAAGGGGTCCAACGCAGATCCAAGAAATCCGTGCGGACCCTTGAACATTTATGTTCATGTCGTTCTTTCTTCGAGGTCCAGGAAGTGCCGGAGCTGGAGCAGCTTCTGCGTCTGCTCCTGCTTCATCATATTCAGCTGCGTCATGGTGGCGGACAGGGTCGATACTAGGGAGCTCCCGAAGAGGAGGCCGAACAGGAGGCAGAAGATGTTGAACTGGCGTTCGGCACCTAGCGCTCGACGGGCCTCCTGCTGCTGCTCCTGGTCCTCCCCTTCCTCCTCCACCTGCCTCGTCCTTTTTTTTTTTTGTCCTCTTCCTCATCCTCTTCCTCCTCTCTCACTCCCTCACTCCCTTCGTCCGTCCGTCCGTCCGTTCGTCTTGCCCGCCTCCCTCGCTCCTTTTCTCCACCACTCGCGTCTCCTCCTCTTCCCCCTCCTCCTCCTCCTCCTCCTCCTCCTCCTCCTCCTCCTCCTCCTCCTCCTCCTCCTCCTCCTCCTCCCCCTCCTTCTCCTACTTCTCCTCCCTTCTGCTGCTGGTGCTGCTCCTCCTCGACATCAGTCGGGCACTGTTCAGGGGGGTGATCCCCTCGACGCCGCCGGCGGTAAGCTGCGACATGCTCCTGGGGGGGGCCGCGGGCAGGGGTCGAGGGCTGTGAGCTCGATGCCCCCTCGCCCAGCCTCCGGATGGCTCCCTCGGCCAGGACATTCCGACCAGGAATTTGAAAATGGCACACCTGGAGAGGAAGAAGACCGTAGACTGCTTCGACGCACGGCTGCAATTGTCTCGGGCGCGCAACTGTCACGGTTTATCACAACCTCCGTTTAGGGGGGCCCTGACCTCCGCTGGGGCCTGACGTAGCGAAACATGAAATCTCGCGAAACATCGCGACCGCATGCCTTGACTCAATCTTCCTGCGGCATTTTTCGAAGCGGATCGATCAATGATGGTCTGCGGCCCGACTCGGCTACACGCAAGGGTGACCCTGGGCAAGGGTGACCTTTCGTGAGCGGCCTAACGGGAGATGCGGGGTGGCCAAACCTGGGCGCGCAAGCCGCATCGACCGCTTCGCGCTCGGCAATCGGGGGACCCCCGTGGGCCCGCATCAGAGGCCACTCCAGCGAAATTCCACTCATACATCTAGTCGACTGGAGGTGGGCGGAAACGCCAGCACAGCGTACCCGGGACCAGCGTGGCAGCATGTAGGGCTTCGGCAGGAGGGCCTGTAGGCTCACTTCGCTTGTGATTTTTACTCTGCGAGAGGGGGGGTAGCTTGAAACGCACCCCTCTTGGGGAACGCTTTTTTTGCCAAGGAGCGCCAAATGTGAGAAAACATGCAACGCCGGGATCTCAGGGTCCGTGCCACATCCTCCCCCGGATTTTTCTGTCGACTGTTGCTCTGGCGGGCTTTGACAGCGGGGGCGCTGGGACACCGCGCTTCCCACCCAGCGCCGCTGGTGCTGCTACGGATATTTTTTCAGCGCTGCCGCTCGATGCTGTGAACTTACACGCGGCACCGCATGTGTGTACACTCTTTACGTCGTCGGCGAGGCAGGGGTCGTTTGCACCAGCGGAAAGAGCTAGAACGGGGATACCGCTGAGGAGGATTGTGCCACCATGCAGGGGGGGGGGGGCAGGCATATGTATACACATGTCGAGTAGCTTGTGGGGAGCACTCCAGCGTTAGGGGTCTTCCACCAGCCAGACGGAGATGGCCTGAGCTGCAAGTTCTTGCGCAAACAAGGGGCAGCCGTGCAGCTGTGCGCCGCCAACGCGCCTGGCCTGGGGCGGGCCAGTCCTCGGCCCCGTCGCGGGGCAACTGTCGTCGCCGCGCCGCTTGCCCCCGACGCGCCCCACGTGGACGACGCCGACACCATGGCAAACCCACGGCAAGCCCTGCGCCCCGCGTCCCAAAGAGACGAAACCAACACCGCTGCAGCCCCCACGGCAAACCCTGCGCCCGAGGCGGCATTTGCCCTTGTGGCCGCGGCGCACTCCCCAAGACGTGCGGCCGCGCGTCGGAACAAACGGCGCGGCGACATACGCTGTCTTGGCCAAGGCCATGGGGGGGCGTCTGTGCACCATGCCAGAGCCCAGGATGGCCCTGTCCAAGCATGGTGGTGGTGCGCGGCGGAGGCCTCGGACAAGGACGCCCGGATAAGAAGTCCGCGGCCTCGCGACCGACGGACGGCTGGTCGTAGGCCACCCACCTCGCCTCGAAAGGAGAGGGAAGCGCACCAGAGTCTGGACACACGGGAAGACGTTCCTTGTTCCGATGCCCCCACCGTGTGGATGTCTTCTTCGGAGAGGTGAAGTCGCTCGCCCCCCCCTCGCGAGGCCCGCGGCAGGGACACGCTGGAGCGCTCTCAGGAGCGCCCGGCGGGCCCCCTGGTGGTGCTGGCCTCGGTCCCTCCCGCCCCCCGCGTCTCGGCGGCGGCCAGGCGCGCGGGGGCCGCCGCCGAGCCGCCGCCGCAGGCCCGCGAGGCGAGCGGCGCCCCGAGGGCCACCGCAGGGTCCCGCCCCCTGCCAGCCGCGAGGGGGGCTGAAGGGGCGCAGGCCTTGGTCTCCCTGGCTGCAGGGGCTCTGCGCTGGCCCCTCCCGCCTCCCGCGCGCGGCGCCTGGGCCCCGCCGCGGGCACCGGCGCCCCTGCGGCGCAGAGCGAGGCGCGGGGGCCTCGGCCACGCACTGCCTGCGTGCCCTCGGGCACGGCGCGGGCCCCGGGCCCCCGTCCTGGGGCAGGGCGCAGGGGAGGCGGGGGCGGGGGCGCGCCAGCATGCTTGCGGTGGCGGCCTCCGCGGACGGGCGATCGAGCTTTTCCCCCCCTCCCCTGCCGGGGCGGCCCCTCCCCCGCCGCGCCGCGCCACTGCTGCTCCCCCTGCGCAGGCTCTGCAGCGCCTCACGTTGGCCTCTGGGGGGGACGCTGGGGGCCGAGGATGGGGGTGGAACTGGGAGGAGCTGGGAGAAAGCAGGAGGCATGTGATGGCGATGCTAGTGATGATGACGGTGATGCTGATGATGCTGATGCTGACCATGCCGATGATGGTGATGATGAGGCGCACGAAGAAGAAGGGGCGGAAGCGAAACGGAGGGCGGAAGACGGTGCACGCCTGGATGCCCAAGGCAGCGGTGTCACGCAGCAGTGCAGGTCGCGACGAGGGCAGACGAGGAGGGGGCCGAAGACAGCAGAGGATCGAAGACGGTGCGCGGCCCGTGGCCGTCTGCAGCGGCGTCGCGGAGCGGTGCAGATCGTGACGGGTAGAAGGCAAACAATTCAAGATTGTGCGTGCCCCGATGTCCAATGCAGCGACGTCATGTAGCGGTACAGGTCGCTGGCGCGCTCGAACTCCCCGACGGGGTCGAGGGTGCCACTGGGAACGTCCCCGGCCACGTCCAAAGAATCGAACCAGCGCCCGCCCGTGTCGCTGTGGGCTTTCCGGCCTTGCTTGTCAATCATGCTACCTTCCCACCCCTCCTGTGCCGGGTCGCCGTTTTAAATAGAGCACTGCTGCCTCTCCTCCTCTCGCATCCTCCACCCTCCGCGCCTCCTGCTTCCTTCGCCCCCTCCCGTTCTCCCTGCCAGGCGTCGAGCCGTCGATCGCCCTCTCTGGGTTCTGCCATGCGTGCAGCTGTCGCCGCTTCCCTGTGCCCCTTCGGTGGTCCAGCGGCGGGGTGATCCACGCAGATCTTGAGCAGACCTCGCCATGTCTGGGTGCCGCGAGGCGTGCCATCAGTCGGCACTGTCCAGTGCCCCTGAGTGGTGAACCGCATATATTTCCGAAGTGGACCTGGCCTTCCATGCTCGCTGCCAAGCGTGCACACGTCCAGCAGAACGATGGCCCGAGGGGATCCGAGCTAAACGTCGCTTCCCCTGGGCAGCGCCACGCGTGCGGAGCGCCGCTGTCGCTATCCTTCTGAGTGCCCTGGGATCCTGCGGAGCGGTGGGCCACGCAAACTCGCAGCAGACTCGCCCTTCCAGGGGGGCGCCAAGCGCACATCCGTCGCAACTCTCTCCAGCGCTCCCGGGGGGGCCCAGCCGAGCGGTGACCCGCGCAGATCCAGACCTCGCCGCACCCCTGGGTGCTGCCAGGCGTGCAGGGTGCAGATGGCGTCGCTCTCCTGCGCCCCTGGGGGGGGGTCCAACGGAGAGGTGACCCGCGCACATCCGGCAGATGCCTCGCCATCCCCGGGTTCTGCGAGGCGTGCGTGCCTTCGCCACTTCCCACGGACTGGTGACCCACGCGACGCCGAACTAGTTCCCGCCATCCCCTGGGTGCTGCCAATCTTGCAGAGGCCGCCACTTCCATGCGCGGCTGGGGGGTCCAGCGGGGTGGTGACCCACGCAGGTAGGCATCACCATCCCTAGGCACCGCCACGTATGCGCTTGGCGTGCAGGTGTCGCCGCTTTCCCTGCGTGTTTGGGGAGTCCAGCGGAACGATGGCCCACGCGGATCCAAAGTAGACCTCACCACATCCATGGGTGCTTCCAAGCGTACAACCGTCGCCACGTTCCTGCCCTCCTGGGGTCCAGCGGAATGGTGGACCACGCAGATCCACAGTAGACCTCGCCATCCCTGGGTAACGCCAGGCGTGCAACTGCCGCCACGTTCCTGTGCCACGAGGAGTCTAGCGGAGTGGTGGACCACGCAGGTCCACGTGAGACTTCGCCCTCCCTGGCTACCAAGCGTGCGACCGTCGCCACTTTCCCCAAATCAACCCTGCATTGACTCGGACAATCGTGATCGCATCGCCTGGAACCAAATCGCTGCGATTCGGGGTGAACCGAGTCGCCAACCGGACCGCCGGGGGACCGCGAGCGGGTCGAACCGGACTGACAACCGGATCGCGAACGGGCTGACGTGGATCGCAGACCACATCGCACGCTGCACCCCCCTCCAGGCGCTCTGGAAAGGTCCCCGCGCGCTCTGGCGCGGGGGGGGGGTCCCAGCGGAAGGATGGCCCACGCAGGACCACACGAGACTGCGCCCCTCGCGTGGGTGCTGCCAGGCGCGCAGCGGACGCCGCTTTTCTCTGTGCTCCCCGGTGGGGGGGGGGGGGAGCCCTGGGGCACGAAGGGTCCCCGCAATTTCCCACACGAGGTCACGTGTCCTCTGGATTGGATGGGCACGTCCAAGGGTTGCTCCGGATTCCATAATAAAGTGGGGGGGGTCACATTTGGGGGGGGGTCTGATTTGAGCTGTCTTGGAAGGTTCGGGGGGTCTGGGCAAAGGGCCACCTTTTCATGGATGGTCTGGGAGGGTCTAAAACTTCTCGTCTGGGAGGGTTGAGACCCCCTCCCTTTTACTACGAAATCTGGAGTACTTTGTTAGGAAGAGAAGGATGTATGGGCTCTCTGGCCTATGTAGTACCAGCAGCACGAGAACAAGTGGTTCAGCCATATGATGACCAAGAAGACCTTCGTTGGGCAGCCCTCCTCTGACTCTTGCTCTCTCTCTCTCTCTGCTGCTGCTCCTTCCCCTGGTCGAGCATAGGGAGGGGCGGGGGAGGTAGACGAGCACGAGCACAATAAACAGGATGCTGTTGGTGATGGCGATGCTGACGCCGATGCCGCCGATGATGGTGATGATGATGTCTGGATGATGACGGTAGCGATGAAGGTGATGATGATGATGATGATGAGGGTGATGATGATGTGGATGATGATGCAGGATTCTGGTGATGACGACACCAGTGATGGTAGTGATGCTGCTGATTTTGATGCCGAAGCTGCTGATGGTTGCGTCGCTTCGGCTGGAAGAGACGGCTAGAACGAACGAAGCCACGGGCCTCCCCACCGCCGAATGCCAGACATACTCCCGGCGCCAGGCCAGCGGGCGAGACCAGCCCCCCATGGAAGAGCCCCAACACTTCGACGCTGGGCGCGAGGCGGCGAGGGGCCCGAAACCCCAGACACACTATTAGGTCAGCGGCGCAGAGGGTCCTCAGGCGCGAACAGCAGATGGAAGTGCCAATTGCGACCGAGCGTTGTCGATAGCGCAGCGTACGAGCGGCCTACGCTGCAGAGTGCAAGCGGTGCCCCCGGACCCACGCGCACTCCGCCGCGCGGGGACCTGCAGCGAGCGGGCCAGCAGCACCAGCAGCAGGGAGCAGCAGCAACCCCTGCCCGCCCGGAGCGGCCGCACCCGAGGCCACGAGGCATGGCACCCCCCTCGCGTGGGCGCGCGCGCGCGTGCCCGCCCGCCGCGCCGGGCGGGCCAAGCAGAAGCTACTCTGGCCAGACATGCGGCTACGCCGTGATGATGCGCAGGCGCGGGTGCCTACTGCAAGCGCACAGAGGCTGGCTTACCCTGGGGGCGAGGGGCGGCCTGGTTCCTCATACTCCAAGTCAGCCGCGTGTCAGCCGATAGGGTTTCAAGAGCAGAAACTGGCCCACGGGGGTGTGCCCGCAGACTTCTCTGTGCGGCGCCGGCCAAACGACGTCGCTGCTCCCTGCTGGAGTTCGCAGCGTGTTCCGAATCGCTTTTCCACCACGTTCCTGTCTGCGCGGGGCCCGTGGGCCGCGACGCCCGCCACGCTGGTCGTGCTTCGGTTCCGCGAGCGCCTCGGGCAGCGCCGGAGGCTGGCGGCGCGCGGCTGGCTTCATGGCTCGGCAGCGCGCGGCCAGCTCCTCCTGCTGCCCCTCCTTCGCCGTCCGTTGTCGCTTGACCGACCGATCGCGCCGACAACCGTAGATCCTTCAACGAGCGAGGGCGAGGGCGGCATGCACTGCTTAAGCCAATTGGCTACGGGTGATACTGATGACGGTGGTGGTGGTGGCGATGGTAATAATGGTGACGATGCCTCCCCTCCAACTCCGCCTCCTCCTCCTCATCCTCCTCTTACTCCTGCTTCGTCCCATCTCCCCCAGAGCCCCTCCAAACCCTGGACCCCCCAAGCACCCTCCGTAGTCGCCCTGAAAACCCGCTACCCCCCCGAACTCAGGTTCCTCCTTTCCCCTCCTCCTCCTCCTCCTCCTCCTCCTCCTCCTCCTCCTCCTCCTCCTCCTCATTCACTCACTCACGAGCTCAAGCTGGTTGGGGTCGCTGCCACTTGCATCCCGAAAGGTGATGCTACAGAAGGGGGGAGGCGACAAGAACAGAGCAGCAACGAGAGGAGCGTGAGGAGGGACATCAGGGGTTGATTTCGTTCTCCCGCCGACGCGAAACTTCTCCCTCCAGTGTGGCCTTGCCGCCCGATTGGGTCGGACGGCGGCCGCAACAGAAAAAATCGACCAAGGCCGGGGACCACGCCGTGCGGCCACATATCGCGCGCGGCAGTCGAGATCAACCGACTGCCACGATATGTGGCCGCCGAGAGCGACTCGCAAATAACGACCGCTCCTAGGAGGTGCTGCGCCGGCCATGCCTATACACTAAATGCACCCCTTTTTGAATATTCTTATCAAGAACCTCCCCCCCTCGTACGGACCCCCCCAGCGTACCGAAATTCGGCCCTGGGCGCTCCCATCGGGAAGAAATGCGAGTTTTCGGTTCCAGGGGCCCCTCCAAGTCATCCCAATCCGCCAAAGCAGGCCCAGGATCGCTTCCCGGACGGTCCTGCAGAGCACCGAAACGACCCAAGATCGCTCGAGAACGAAGATGGCCGTCAAGAGGGCCGCAGGCGCCGAAATTCATTGATTTTTCCTGGGCTGTCGATCGATTTCAACGTTCTCGTTTTTTCGAGCTTCCGACCGCGCAAGACGGCCCAAGTGGCCCCCAAGATCGCCCCAAGACGGCCACAGTGGCTCCTCAGATGGCCCCAAGACGGCCCGAAAGGCCCCCCAAACGGCCCAAGAGGGCCCGAAGACAACCCAAGAAGCCCTCCAAAACGGCCCCAGAGGGTTCCAAGAAGGACAACGCGAACTGACATTCTGAGCTGTTCCCTCCAACATGGCCCTGGAGACCACTGAGGGGCCCCCCAAATGGCCCCAGAGGCCCCCAAGAGGGCCCTAAGAGGCCCTCAAAGCCCCCAAGGCGTCTTCAAAAGACACCCTGGGGGAGCCTCAGAAATGCTTCAATAATCTGATCTCGGAGGCCCCCCAAAGATCCCAATAAGTCTCCCATACAGGCCTCTGCAAGTCCCTCACGTTCCATAGTTCCGTCCCAAAGGTCTCGCAGGTTTCAGAACAGGTCTCCTCACGTTCCACAGGTCCAACAGGTCCCACCAGTCTCGCAGGTCCTCCAGGTCCCACGAGCCTCGCAAGTCCCACAGGTCCCACAAGTCTCACAAGTCCCACATGTCCCGCAAGTCCAAGAGGTCCCACAGGTGTGGAAGGTCCCGCAGGTCCCATACAGTTTACATGTACTACAAATCTCATAGGTTTCGCAGATCTCGCAAGTCCTACAAGTCCCACAGGTCCCACAAGCCCCACGGGTCCGACAGGTTTACAAGTTTCGCAGGACCCACACATTCCACAAGTCCCGCATGTCCCACAAGTCGCACACGTCCCACAGGCCCCACAAGTGTCGCACGTCTTGCGGGCTCCACATGCCCAACATGTCCCTCGGGTCCCACGGGTCCCGCACGTTTCACGGGTCCCAAAGGCATCGCAGCCACTACAAGTATCGCAGGTCACACAAATCCCACACGTCCTACTACAGGTGCCGCAGTCCCCACAGGTGTCGCAAGTCCCATGGGTCTACAAGTCCCACAATTGCCGCAGGTTCGGTAAACCCGCAGGTCCCACAAGTACACCAATTCCCATGGGTCACATTTGCTGCTATCAAAGGGCTTTGCTGGGGTAAGCGTGCTTTCCGTGTTGTCAGAACTCCTCTCCCAGGATGGAGTTGCTGTGCCCCGATCCAACCGTCCAGCGTTTCGTGTTACCCAAGAGGAGGAGAAGGCAGAGGAGGAGGAAGAGGAGGAGCAGGACGGGGAGCTGTAGCAGCTTCCCAGGCCCAGCTCTGGTTCCACCTCAGCTCCAGCTCGAGCCCCAGGTCCAGCTCGAGCCCAGCTCCAGCCCCAGCCCCAGAAAGCATGAAAACCCCAGGGAGCTCTTCGTTCCTGTTGAAACCGATGGGCCACGCATGCCGTTCAAACTTCAGGAGACATGTGGTCATGCGACCCTTATGCACAATACAAACTTCGTGCGCGCTAGAGCCTTCGCGAGACCTTCCAGACCCGTGGTGCCCGCCACCCCTGAAGGCCCTGGGACCGCGCCGCCCCATTCCCCCATGCCCAATTGACGGCGATGGCGGTCGCAGCGCACTTCGCTGGCGCCATGCGACCAAGATCGCAACGGCGAAGAGTAGCGAGCTGCTAGCATCTTGTGCATATATATATATATATAGATGTATGTCTATACACATACATGTATATATCTGTATGTGTACACATATGGGAGGTCGAAGGCGACGGCGACGGCGGTGGCGCTGGCCGCGAGCTCTCCTCCTCCTCCTCCTCCTCCTCCTCCTCCTCGTCGTCGTCCTCCCCCCTCCCCTTCTGGCAGAGACTGGCGCGCTCCCCCGCGCACACCCACTGCCGCACTCCAGCCAAGTGGGCATCGGCGGCCAGCGCCCACATACTTTTGCCGTGATCGTCGTCGTCGTCGTCGTCGACGTCGTCGTCGTCGTCCTCCTCCTCCTCCTGCTCCTCCTCCTCCTCCTGCTTTCCTCCTCCTCCTCCTCCTCCTCCTCCTCCTACTCCTTTCGACGATGGCCAAACTCTGAGCATCGAGGCTTGTTGCTTTCGTGTGGAGCATGCAAAGAACCTGCACCGACGTAGGCGCGGTGGCCTACAAGTTATGACTAGATGGGCGCAGCAAGAAAAAGGACAGGCACAGGGAGAACAAAAAACAATGGAAAAGCCCACCTGGTCAGCGAGGAGGCGATGGGGGCGGTTGAATCTGCGCCCACCTCTTCTTCCTCTTCTTTTTCGTCCTCGTCCTCCTCTTCGCGTTGCACTGTCGTAGGCCCGCGAAGGCCGTGGCGTCCACTCCCTCCTCCTCCTCGTCCTCGTCCTCTGGCAGAGGGTGGGCCGCGGGAACCTCCACTCCCCGGAGCACCAGCCGCCAAGCGTCCACCAGCACGCGCTCCACCAAGTCGCCCACCAGTTTGGCGAACCGCAGGACCCGCAGCAGCCCGAAGAGGCGGATCGCCCTCGGCGGAACGGCGGCGGCGACGGAACGGCCGGGCGACCCTCGAACCTCGACCCTCGAGCCTCGACCCCTCGAAGCTCGGGTGCCCTGCTTGGCCTTCGATCCAACGGCGCCGTTCCGCCGAAGGCCGGGCAGGCGTCGTGAAGAAACATGACGGCCGGGACTTCCTCGGCGTGGTCCTCTGGAGGCCTGCGTCGGGCCCTGGATGCAATCAGAAAAACGGGGACGAGAAGCCGGCCCCAGGGAACGGGTCGGATAGCTTGGAGGGCCGTGTGTGAGAACACTTGTTGAAGTCAGCGGGCGCAAACAGGTCGAAGCCAGTGCAGGCGCCGGTCGGGCTACGGGTGGGACACGCCAGGAACGAGTTGGGGCACAGAACGCGTATGAGAACACACGAGGCGCCATCGGCATTGGCACCAGCAGCGGCATTGGCGGCGGCGGCTCCCTGGAGCGGCCCCGGGAACCCAAGGCAACCTGAGAAGGGCTCCGAGATGCCCCATTCGATGGAAGAGCGAGATGGAGGAAGGCCCCTCCTCCTGGTCCTGCTCCTCCTATTTCCTAGAGGTGGAGGCGGAGGACGGAGGAGAGCTGAGGAGAGGAAACGGGAGGAGGAGGAGGAGGAGGAGGGGGAGGAGGAGGAGGAGGAGGAGGAGGAGGAGGAGGAGGAGGAATACGACTCTGCGGAGAAGCGTCGCGCGCGGCTCAAGTCGCACACCCCTGAATGAAGGGGGTCTGATGGCCCACTCCCTGGCCCCCAAAGTGGGGATCGGCTGTCCCGGGCGAGTGCAAACCCAGGCCAACCACGCTGCTGCACCCTGGCTCCGCAGGATCCTGCAAGCTTTGGTGGCGCTCTGGCCGACCCCCGTTTGCATGGACCCCCGCCCCAAGGCTCCCGACCAGAGGTCGCCCCATGCCCACCGTGAGGATCGCGGCACGGGGTGGGTGGCGACCAGCGGCGGCAGGGCGGTCCTGGAACTTGCAGCACGAGCCGCCCGCGCGCGCGCTGCTCGCCCGCGCTCCGACCGACCGCCGAGCCCGCGCAATGTGAAAGACAGGCAGGTTGGTTCAAACACGTTTAATCGTATGGAAGAAAATAAGGAGGAGGAGGAGGAGGAGGAGGAGGAGGAGGAGGAGGAGAAGGAGGAGGATGAGGAGGAGGACGAGGAGGAGGAATCGAATCGAGCTCTGGGTGCACTGGGTTCGTCTGATCACGTGAGACGCCTGGGCATCATCTGGCAGTTTGCCAACTTAAAGCTGTCATATTAAACGTGTCGACGCCCTGAGGACACCTCGGGGAACTTTGCAAACTTGCAGGCAGGATTACTGCTCGGGTGATCTGTGCCACCCTCGTTTGTTGAGAGGCTGAGAGGCAGCCTCGCACTCGCATGGCGTTCGGGGAATCCCAAACCAGACAAAATCTAAAGACAGCCCACCCCAGCGAGCATGAAACGTGCAAGGCGCCGAAGTGGCCCACGAGAAGAAGACTAAGGCGTGGGCGGGGATGTAAGAACTGAATACATGTAAGAGCCATCAGGGGAGTGACCATCTGAAACAAGCTCGCTCGAGGCACTCGTGCTCGCCCTCCCCCCTCCCTGCTGCGGCGGGCGCCTGGGTCGGGCACGTGCTTGTGGCGGCAGGAAGACTGTCGCCGTCGGCGCTGCCTGCCTCGAGGCTGCTTCAAGCGGGACAATCCCGCGCTCAGCAAGAGTAAGCAGCCTCATACTGAACGCGGCAATCTGCACTCTCTGAGTGTGTGGCAGCCTGATTCTCCCTACGTCTTCGCCTTCGCCTTCGCCTTCGGCCTGGAAGACCCGCCCTCGGGCGCCTCGAGAAGCTCCTGCGCCGCCCTTTCGGATGGCCCCTGGGGAGAAGGCCGTGCTTGATCGCCGGTCCGTGGGCCACCAAGATGCGGGTGCACAGATCCTGGATCTCGCCGCGGGTGTCGTGCATCGCCAAGGAAATCTTGGCCATTTCCTCCTTGCCTGCGCTCTGTTTGGCCACCATGCGCTTGCAATAGAGCGACTGTCTGGGAATATCCACCGCCTTGCAATTTGGGGCCGCCCGCGTTCTCCGAGTAGAAGCCCAGCGGGATCTTGGCATCGTGAGCTGGCAGGTCGTCGTACATAGTCCCCCAGCCCTCGGAGTAGACCAGCCAAGACGTGCGTGACGACCTCGGCGGCCTTGGCGGACTCGTCGTCATCCTTGCCCTGCTGCAGCATCTCCTTGGCCGCTGGTGACGACGCGCTGATGGGAAGGGTCACCCACGACACACAGTCGAGACGCTGACCTAAGCAACCCTCAACAAGGAACGAGGCCCCCTCTATTCCGTAGTAAAGCTTCGACTTCCCATCGACAACCAGAGGAACACCTAAGGTGAACTACGAAACAATTGAGGATTCTGCTGTGGTTCGCCGTCCGCCGCGCGAGCCGGCCCACAGGGCGGTGTTGCCAGGTTGAGCGCCATGGCGCGAGACTTGCGGGCGGCGCTCGGTACCTGATGCGAGAACGTCGAGAGGTGGGAGGTGACTTCGAAGATGTGACCGAAACTGCTCAAACGTTTGAGCCTTAATCACACATACGACACCCAACTCGATCTGGACGCGTGCGTCCTCCGTACTGTCGCAAACGATCCACGCACCTGCCCCTACGAGGGACTGTGGCTAATAAGTGTCCCCGTGCCGTCTTTACAAAATCGAAAATGATGAGACAGAAGGCACACATTTGTCGTGACCGCTCGAATCAAGATGTCTCTCAGTCTGCGTTTTGCAATTCTATGTGAGGTGACCCCTTGTACGTGCTGGACGTGTTGTCCCATGCCTTTCTCGTCTCATCCCAATACCCATAGAGCCATTGAGTCTCAACGGTGGCTCTGGAAAGGCTGGGGGGCTCAAGAAGAGAAACATGAGCTGGGGTCCAACCAAGAGGCGGCACAACACACATACAAACACCTTGGCTTAATACCGTAACATCTGGCAAGTCCCCCCCCTGCAGCATTTCACCTCTCACTCGGACAGCCCAAGAAGGTTCGCACCGTTCCGCACGCCGCACTCTTCGATCGCAGCATCCGTCTCGACGGGGAGGTGACCGAAGCGGGAAGCGAGGACCTGTTACTCTCTCCACGGGTGGCTGATGATGGTCTGAGTCTTCCTATCGGGGGCGGCAAAGAGGGTGGCGTTCAAGACGGGGGGGGTGCAAATCATGACCGGCGGCTTGTGTGCGGCCCAGCGGGGGGGGCAGGGACGTAATGAAATAAGAAGAGGCGCCATGAAATCTGAGGAAAAATCATGGCCCACGCCATGAAATCCCCCCCCCCCCCTGTCGTCCCCCCCCTACCCCTAGTCATCACCCCCCTCTTTGCCGCCCCCGACGGGTGGGTGATGATGGTCCGAGTCTTCCGAAGGCGCCACGCCCGCGTCTCGAGCTTCGCGGGGGCCACGCGCCCACACCCCCGGGACTCGCGCAGCGTGCTCTTGGAGGGTGTGCTGGACGGTGCCTCCGGGCGACGCCACCGGCTCGTGTGCTTTTTTGCCTCACCAAGGCGCGTCAAGACCGGCGGCATGTGCGCGGCCCAGCGGGGGGGCCAGGGGACGTAATGAAACAAGAAGAGGCGCCATGAGATCTGGGGAACTATCACGGCCCACGCCATGATATCCATCCCCCACTTGTCATCACCCCCCTCTCTGCCGCCCCCGAGAAATGATCAAGTCCATTGTGCTGCTTATCCGGGCAAACGAAGGGCTCGTCTCCGTGGAAGGCGGTCATATCAAGCGTGTGCGTCTCATTCGGTACAGGGGTGTCTCTCTAAAGACCAGCAACTGCCGAAGGACTGATACGCGGCCGCCGCGGCGTTCTTCCGGTACGCAAATTCATCAGCATAGCAACAGACAGCTAGTGCCAATTCGCGCACCTAGGTATCTAGCAGTGGGTTTGGGTGGGGGAGGGAGGGTAACTTTTCCTGTCCTCAGGGCTCGTGCCTGGAGCCCCACCCCCGAAAAACACATCAAATCTCTTGCTCAGCCATGTTTTGCTCGCGCCCTATCTCAGCGAGGGCCCCGTCACACCAGAAACTCGCATGCTCGCTGACCGATGCGAGCTCGCTAAGTCTCTGGTGGGGCCCTGCTGAAAAACAGCTTCAAGATGTCATCGGCGCACGGACTCGGGGATGCGTCGACAACCCTGTACAGCAAGAAATGTTGGGTCACTGGATCTTCCGTTCCCCCCCGTGCCTCCAGCCGCCTCCCCCGCACCTCGTATGGCCGTCGAAAGAAAAGGCCTGCACGAGCCGATATACAACACACATAGGGGTCTCTCTTGAAAGCCTCCACAGCCTGGTTGAACCAAACGGGATCCCTCGGCACATGTGAGGGTGGTTGCTGCCTCCTCGAATCCTGTCACCTGAGACGTGCGAGACCATCTGTCACCAGTTCCACAGCTGCAGCTCGCATGCCTGGCCAATTCGCACTCGCAAAGGCATTCGTGATAACATGCAGCTGAGCGAGACCTGTCCTGCCAGCGCGCCGCGCGCGCCACACCCTTACCAAAACGTTGGTGATCGCATTCTTTATACGTTTGTGGGGTCGAAAATCATGCACCTGGGGTGGCATCTGAGGGGCTTCGGAGTGAGTGGAGTACCAGCTCTAGCCGAGTGGAGAGTTTCCCCACAGGTGGGCCATTCGACTTTCTTGGCCCAGAGGAAGGAGGAGGTGGGGAACGACGACGAGGCGGGGACGAGAGGTCTCGGGAGGAAGCCCGCTTCTCAGCGCCATCTGGGGCCAATCCCAGGAGAGGCGCTCCTCCTCCTCCTCCTCCTCCTCCTCCTCCTCATCCTTCTGCTCCTCTTGCTTCCCCCTCCTCCTCCGTTCTCCGTGCCGATCCTCCTCCCACACACCCTCCTCCTCCTCCTCCTCCTCCTCCTCCTCCTGCTCCCTCTTCCTCCTCCTCCTCCTCCTCCTCCTCGTCCTCCTCTTCCTCTTCCTCCTCCTCCTCCTCCTCATTCTCCTCCTCCTTCTCCCTTCCCCCCTTCCATCCTCCACCCACTCTTCCTCCCTCCTCCTCCTCCGCCCTTCCCCCCCTGAATCCCCCACCCGCTCCTCCTCCTCCTCCTCCTCCTCCTCCTCCTCCTCCTCCTCCTCCTCCTCCTCCTCCTCCTCCTCCTCCTCCTCCTCCTCCCCCCCCGCTCCTCAGCGCCATCGGGGCCGAGGAAATGCTCTCGTCGATGAGGTTGCTCGCGACGTCGCAGAACAGGAGGGCGCTGTACGGGGCAAATCTGGTCCTCGGGGGCCGTGGCTGGCAGGGCCAGGGGGCCCAACAGTCTGAATAAGCCAGGCGGACCCCCAGGCCTCCTCTGTCCTCCTCCTCCACCTCCTGCTTCTTTCCGTCCTTACTCTCCTCCCTTCCTTCCCTTCCTTCCTCCCCCCCCATTCCTCCTCCTCGTTTCCCACCTCCCACAATTCCTCATCTCCCTCCCCCTCCCCCTCCTCCTCAAACTCTTCCTCTTCTCCGACCTTCTCCTCTTCTTCCTCCTCCTCCTCGTTTTCCTCCCTTCTTCTTCTTCTTATTATCCTCCTCCTCCTCCTGCTACTCTTTCTAGGAGCCTCGGGAAACCTCTCGAGGCCTCTGAGGTTCTCCAGGGGGCTCTGGGGACGTCAAGACAATTCTGGGGGGTCTCTGGGGACCCACGGGGAAACCAAGATAATCAAATAGCCAAGAACTGCCCCAAACATCCGGCGGCTGCTGCTTGGCAACGCTCTGGTCGATAGCCGAGAATCCGACGACTTAACAGAACTCTGCGCCGGAGCCCTTACCAGAAAAAAGAGTCGTCAGGTACACGTGAAACATAGTGCGCGGCAGGATTCGTGCCACACGCATGTTGGATAACCCCCCTGGTCGGCAAATTGCAAGTCAAAAGGGCATGGCATGTCCCCTGGCGCCAGCGTGCGTAAAAACGTGCAAGATGCAGGCGTGCAAGACGCATGTTCGACCCCCCTCCCTCGCGCACGTTCTGACGCGTGAAGAATCCGACGACTGCTGCTTGACATTCTTCTGGTCTATAGCCAAAGGTCCGACCACAAAAAGAAAACTCTGGGCTGGGGCCCTTGCCAGGAAAATCGCCCCCCAGTGAGTTTTGGGGAGAATTTAGAATGGGAACCCAGCTGTAACAACGTCAACATCCCGGAAGCCCCAAACGGGCGAAAGACGTCCAAGCATCTGGGATCTCGATACTCGAACCTAGATTTTTCTCCTCCTTCTCGTCCTCCTTAACTGCCCCCCTCGTCCTCCTCTACTGAACAAGGCATGCGGCGGCTCGATTCTTTCGAGACGCGCCCCCACGCGACCTCTCGACTCTCGACCCCTTCCCTGAGGCTGGTCGGCCACTAAGGGCCCCAAGCGTGCAAGACACGGGCAATCCCGTTTTTTTCGAGCCGCCAGATGTTTGGGCTTCCTTGCCCCCCTTCCAACCGCGGCTCTCCCAAGGTCCGTCCTGGCCCGTTTTTAAAGCCGCGCCCAGCCTTGGCGAAGAGAGATTCTTCTGAAACGCCGAAAGACCAACGAAGCGACGACCTCGGCGACATCGACGACGGCGACGCGATCCGATAATCATGAGTATAGAAATAACAAGTCCTAATGATGAGCGCCATGTTATCCAGCGTGGACCCCAAACAATGATTCCTTGTAATAAATGCGGTGCAATCTAGGTGTTGCAATCCACTTGACGAACTTGAAATTGTCAACTCCATTGCTCGCGCAATCATCCCACCCACCCACCCGCAACTTGGTTTGCAAAATCTCTTAAGACCGTGACGGTGGGGACCAAATGGCACTTGGCAACAACAGCGACGCCGACGACGACGGCGACAACGACGATGACGACGCCGCCGACGACTACGACGACACCGACAACGTCTCCAACGACTTCGACGACGCCGACAACGATGACGACGCCGACGACGACACCGACGACGACGACGACGACGATGACAACGACGACGACGATGACGACGCCGACGACGACAATAACGACGACACCGACGACGACGACGACGTCAACGACGCCGACGACGACGACGACGACGACGGCGACGACGACGACGCCGACGTCGACGACGACGAAGACGACAACGACGCCGACGCCGACGACGAAGACGACGACGACGTCGCCAACGAAGACAACGAGGAAGGAGGGAGGACGACGACGGCGACAACGACGACAACGACGAGGGATGAGGGAGGACGGCGACGACGCGAACGACGAAGAAGGAGGAAGGACAGCGACGCCGACGACGGCAACGACGAGGGAGGAAGGGAAGACGACGACGACGACGACAACGACAACGACGACAGCGACGAAATAGGAGGGACGACGACGAGACGCCGACGACGGACGACGACGACGACGAGGGAGGAGGAGGAAGGACGACCACGGCGACAACGACGACGGGAACGACCACGACGCCAAAGAGGACGACGACGACGAACACGAGGAAAGACAGAGGACGACGTAGGCGACGACGACGACGACAACGACGACGCGGGAGGAGGGAGGACGGCGACGACGACGACAACGACGACGACGCAAGAGCGCGCGCGCACGCTTTTGTTGAAAATCCGTGTTGCGAAACCTTTTGTTTTTGTAGGTTTTTTGGACACACGATTTGGAAATCCTTCCGAAACCGATGGGTTTTGAAGGTTGTCGTCATACGCGCGCGACGACGCGCGCGTCTGCACTTTGTCCCATTTTTTGCAAAGGATTCTCGCGACGGCACACGCGCAAGGGCGTTCGACAGATTTCGTCATGCGCGCGCGCGAAGCCCGTTTGGTAGCGTTTTGTCAAAATCTTGAAAAACCCATGGTTTTCTTAAGATTTCGCAAGAGCTCGCGCGGAAGCTTTTTTAGCAACTCTGTATTGCGAAACCCTGTGTTTTTGATGTTTTTTTGGAAACTCGATTGCGAAATCCTTCCGTCACCGAGTAGGTTTTTGAAGGATTTCGGCATGCGCGCGCGACGACGCGCGCGTGCGCACTTCGTCCCATTTTTTGCAAGGGATTCGCGAAAAAGTGTTATGTACAACAATGTCACCGCATATATTGTTTTTTACACGGGAACCTCAGGGGGGGATACC
Source organism: Prorocentrum cordatum (assembly GCA_963575745.1). NCBI lineage: Eukaryota > Dinophyceae > Prorocentrales > Prorocentraceae > Prorocentrum > Prorocentrum cordatum. The sequence continues at coordinate 112,181 of CAUYUJ010019098.1, forward strand.
GGTTTGGCTGGGATGATTTGATTTCATATTTAGGATGGACGAGTGTGCAGAATATATATATATATATATATATATATATATATGTTTATATAAATATAGAGTGCAGCGGCAACGGCTTCCGGAAATCCATCCGACCGATAAACCGATAAACCGATAAAAACTAATCGGTTGAACGGTTTGCAAACCGATCAACCGAAAAACCGATATAATTTGATCGGTTTATCGGTGGATCGGTCGCTCAACCGAAAAACCGATAAACTTCTGTATGCGAACATAGAGGCGATTGCTGGCGCGCCCCCCTCTCTTCGTCGGTTTATCGGTTGATCGGTTTATCGGTTGATCGGTTTATCGGTTGATTGGCTGGTCTGAGACCGCTGGGGGGGAACCTGTGGAGGCGATCCTTGTGCCGCATATCGGTTTATCGGTTTATCGGGTTATCGGTTGGTTGTCAGTTCCCCGCCACGACGACGACGGCGACGGCGACGGCGACAGTGGCCGGACCGCCATGGGGCAGGGCACCTCCGAAGTCAGAGAGAGGTGCGAGGGCGTCTCAGGCGCAAGTGGCCTGAACACCGCATCTCGGGGAAGATCGGGGGTCAGACTACGTGAAGGCAGGGCGCATCCCAGGTCAACGCTGCGAGTTTTTGTGTAGGCGGAACTGGCCAGGACAATTTGGAGCAGGGAAGAATATCAGAGGTCAGCGTTGCGAGGATGTCTCAGGATGAGGATGAGGAAGGTCATGCTGATGATAATGATGGCGATGGCGGCAGCCGCGCGGGAGGCAAAATCTGGCGGGGCAAATTTCGGCGGGAAGCAAGTGCGAGGATGGCTCAGGCGATGGTGGCCAGATTACTTCAACTCAAAGAATATCGGATCCCAGAATGCTGCGGATGCTTTAAGCGGGATGCGCCGGTGTGGTGAAGATGTCCCAGGCGAGAGCGCTAATAATCACTTGTCGTGGCGCGTTGGAGCCCAGACTTCCGAGGATGTCTCACGAGGAACGGGCCTCCTCCTCCTCCTCCTCCTCCTCCTCCTCCTCCTCTGCGTCGTTGTCGTCCTCCTCCTCCTCCTCCGTGTCCTCCTCCACCTCCTCCTCTTTTCAGAATCAAGGGCGCGCGATTGCGGTAAGCCGCCGTGAGGCGCTCTAATTGGACGGATTGCCACGGTGAGGCAAGGATATGAGGGGGTAGCCAGGAGTCGGAAGACACCCCAGCGTCCTCATCCCATTCGTCCCCTCAATGATGCGCTGTCCCTTCTCGGGACTGGGGGGGCAAGGAACACCTTCGTAGTGGGTCTGATTTGCCGGGCCATCGAACATTCATTTGCGTGGCAATCGAATCGGTCACCCAGGATGCCGGTTCTGCCTCGACGAAGCCTCATGGACGATGCTGGGGTTCTTCCCCCCTAATCTCATGGTGGGGCTCGCCAGCCACCGGCGCTTGATACCCGGTCCCCCCTTGGGCGTTGGTACCCATAAGCCAATCGAATTCTAACAAGCTCCTCCTCCTCCTCCTCCTCCTCCTCCTCCTCCTCCTCCTCCTCCTCCTCCTCCTCCTCCTCCTCCTGCCGGCCGAGCCGGGCCGAACCGCAGGCGGGCCAGCCAAAACGGGGACGAGGACGAGGATGAGGAGGAGGACGACGTCGACGACGACGACGACGACGACGACGACGACGACGACGACGACGACGACGACGACGACGACGACGACGACGACGACGACGACGACGACGACGACGACGACGACGACGACGACGACGACGACGACGACGACGACGCCGCCGCCGCCGCCGCCGCCGCCGCCGCCGCTCTCGTCGCCGTCTTCGCCGCCGTCGTCATCGTCGCCGTCGTGGCGCACCCCTCGACTTCGAATCCGTCCAAAACGGGTCCTCGGACCTCTCCCAGGGTCAAAAGGCACCAGCTTCTGTCGCCGCGTCCGGCCGCGGCGACGCGGGGGGCCCCCGAAGGCCAGAAAGCCTCGGTGCTCGCGGGGTCGTGGGGCGCACCACGACGACGACGACGACGACGACGACGACGGCGGCGGCGGCGGCGGCGGCGGCGGTGGCGACGGCGTCGTCGCCGTCGTCGTCGACGTGCACCCCCCGACCCAAATCAGTTCCGAACGGGTCCCCGGACTCTTCCCAGGATCAAAACGCACCAGCCTCTGTCGCCGCGTCCGGCCGTGGCGACGAGGGGGGCCCCGAAGGCCACAAAGCCTCGGTGCTCGAGGGGTCGGGGGGTGCACCACGACGACGACGACGACGACGACGACGACGGCGATGACGACGACGACGACGACGACGGCGGCGGCGGCGGCGGCGGCGGCGGCGGCGGCGGCGACGGCGTCGTCGCCGTCGTCGTCGTGCGCCCACCCGACCCAGAATCCGTCCCAATCGGGCCCCAGGACTCTTCTCAAGGTCAAAAAGCACCAGCCTCTGTCACCGCGTCCGGCCGCGGCGACGAGGGGGGCCCAGGAAGGCCAGAAAGCCTCGGTGCTCGAAGGGTCGGGGGTGTGTACCACGACGACGACGACGACGACGACGACGACGACGACGACGACGACGACGACGACGACGACGGCGGCGGCGGCGGTGGCGGCGGCGGCGGCGGCGGCGACGGCGGCGGCGGCGGCTGCGACGGCGTCGTCGCCGTCGTCGTCGTCGTGCACCCCCCGACCCAAGATCCGTCCCGAACAAGGCTCCGGACCCTTCCCAGGGTCAAAAGGCACCAGCTTCTGTCGCCGCGTCCGGCCGCGGCGACGAGGGGGGCCCCCGAAGGCTACAAAGCCTCGGTGCTCGAGGGGTCGGGGGGTGCACCACGACGACGACGACGACGACGACGACGACGACGACGACGACGACGACGACGACGACGCGCGGCGGCGGCGGCGGCGGCGGCGGCGGCGGCGACGGCGTCGTTGCCGTCGTCGTCGTCGTTCCCTCCCGACCCAAAAATCGCCCCAAACGGGTTTCGGGACGCTTCCCAGGGCCAAGCAGCACCAGCCCCTGTCACCGCGTCCGGCCGCGGCGACGAGGGGGGCCCACGAAGGCCAGAAAGCCTCGGTGGTCGAAGGGTCGGGGGGCGCGCCACGACGACGGCGGCGAAGACGACGACGACGACGACGACGGCGGCGGCGGCGGCGACGGCGTCCTCGCCTGCGTCGTCGTGCACCCCCCGACCCAGAAACGTCCAAAAGGGGTCCCCGGATTTTTCCCAGAGTCAAAAGACACCCGTCTCTGTCGCCGCGTCCGGCCGCGGCGACGAGGGGGGCTCCCGAAGGCCAGGGAGCCTTGGTGCTCGAGGGGTCGGGGGGTGCACCACGACGACGATGACGATGACGACGACGATGGCGATGGGGATGGTGCTGATGATGACGACTACGGTTTCTGGCTTCGCTGCTAAAGCGGCGATGATCTGGAGCACGCGCTTGTACTCCTGCTCCTTCTGTGGGCAGGCGTAGCGCTCTACCAACACGGCCCAACTCACGCTTGGCAAGAGTTGCTTGCGGCCGTCGTTTCGAACCGCCACCGTACCCCGAGGCACGATGTAGTTCTCAGTATTCAGTCCCATGAAGTCTCCATGTAGTCCTCAGTGCTCATGCTCAAGGATTCCCAAAGGGCTCGGACCCCATATCCTCGAATCTCCCAGGCGAGTCTCCGCTGCGGGTGCAACAAGGGGAAAAACGTGGGACCCGAAGTGACATTGGGAACTCTCGGCGCCAAACAGCTCCCATGAGGTTTCGCGGAGCCCCCAACACGTCCCCAGAGATTGCCCAAAAGGGGCTCGGGCAGCTCCAGGAGGTGCCCCAAGAAGCGCTCAAGTGGCCCCAAGAATGCGCCCTTGTGGATTGTGACCCAAACCCAGGCACTGCGGCGGCATGTGCCGAAGGCTGTAAATACTTGCGGATCGCGCAACTTGAATTCTCCATGAAGAAGAACTTACCCGCCATTGCGCGTGTTGGCATTTTGAGGCGTGCTCGAATGCCTTGTGCTGTCTGGATGAGCTTATGTGATATTCCAAGAACCCCCCCCTCTCTATCAGCGCCCCGGCGCGTGCACGGCCTCCCTTTCTCCGAGGCTCTGTCCCCATGACGGCCCCGGGGGCCCCCCAGGGAACCTCAATGCCCGATCAGGAAAACAAACATGCACGCTCCGAAGATTTCAGCCATTGCAACTTATTCGGGTTTCCCGCGGCTCAATACGCGCCAAGAGGGCTCCAACATGGCACTGCGACGGTTGAACATGGCAGCGAACATGCTGAACATGCAAAGAAGGCCTTGGGACAGCCCGAGTAAATCCCACCAGCTCTTTAGGGCGTGAGTGGTCTAACGAGCTCGTTCTGCTAAACCCTCTCCTTCCCCTTCGGGGAGGGGGCTTCCCCTCCCCCTACCCCCTACCCTGGACCTGGAGGGAGGGTTTCGCGAGGAATTGGAGCGCCCAAGATGGCCCAATATGGCTGCAAGAGGGCCTCCAAGAGCCTCAGATGGTCTCCAATATCTTGCAAGATAGCCCAAGATGGTTCAATATAGCTTTCAACATGCATCCAAGAGCTCTCGAGACCGCCCCAGGACGGCTCCAAGTGCCTGTCGAGCCCTCCAAGGAACCCATCAAGAGGCCAAACTCTTTGAAATCCCTTGTGTTTTTTTCACAGTTTTCTGCATCATCGCCTTTTCGCGTTCGATGGGCCCCTGAGGCCTCAAGATGGCTCCATGATGGCCCAAGAGGGCCCCAAGAGGGGCCCAGGAGGGCCCCAATACCGCCCCAAGAGCGCTCAAGACCGCCCCAAGAGCGGCCCAAGAGGACCCCAAGAGGCACATTTTCGGGTCCCGACGGGGGGGGGGGTGACTTCAGGACCCCCCTCCTTATATGATCGATTGCCCCAAGAAGGCCTTCAACGCATCAAATATGGCCTCAAGAGGGCCCCAAGAGCGCCCAAAGAGGGCCCCAAGAGAGCACCAGGAGGGCCCCAGAGGCCTCCAGGATAGCCCAAAGAGGGCACCCAAGGCTTCCAAGAGGGCCCCAAGAGCGCCCCAAGAGCCCAAGAGGGACCCCAAGAGCGCATCATGAGGGCTCCAGAAGCTTGCAACATGGGCCTCAGAGTGCCCCGCGATGGCCCCAAGAGGCTTCCAATACGCGACGCTCTCAGAGCGAAGGATGTTGGTGGTTGACTCTCGTCGTCGTCGTCGTCGTCGTCGTCGTCGTCGTCGTGGTCGTGGTCGTCGTCGTATTGCTCGTCATCGTCGTCGTGCCTTTCTTCGCCACCTATATATTTGCATACGCATGCTACTTGTTATCCTCCTCCTCCGGCTCCCCCTCCTCCTCA